>OY744481.1:309129033-309729033 GCA_963556165.1 Tipula helvola
GGGGTATCAATCAACGAAATCGGAGCACAATTGCAGATTTTCGATTTTTCTGGCTCTAAATTTGTGGCTATAGTTCAGTTGATTTTCAATAAAATTGAATTTTCTGCGAAATGTGTAGAAATGTGCGAGCGATCCAAATGACCGTTGGCATGACGATGACAGGTCTCAACGCCTATTGATATAGGTATCAATCAACGAAATCGGAGCACAATTGCAGATTTTCGATTTTTCTGGCTCTAAATTTGCGGGCTATAATTCAGTTGATTTTCAATAAAATTGAATTTTCTGCGAAATGTGTAGAAATGTGCGAGCAACCCAAATGACCTTTGGCATGACGGTTACAGGTTTCAACGCCTATAGATAGAGGTATCAATCAACGAAATCGGAGCACAATTGCAGATTTTCGATTTTTCTCGCTCTAAATTTGTGGGCTATAGTTCAGTTGATTTTCAATAAAATTGAACTTTCTGCGAAATGTGTAGAAATGTGCGAGCAATCCAAATGACCATTGGCATGACGATTACAGGTTTCAACGCCTATTGATAGGGGTATCAATCAACGAAATCGGAGCACAATTGCAGATTTTCGATTTTTCTGGCTCTAAATTTGTGGGCTATAGTTCAGTTGATTTTCAATAAAATTGAATTTTCTGCGAAATGTGTAGAAATGTGCGAGCGATCCAAATGACCGTTGGCATGACGATGACAGGTCTCAACGCCTATTGATATAGGTATCAATCAACGAAATCGGAGCACAATTGCAGATTTTCGATTTTTCTGGCTCTAAATTTGCGGGCTATAATTCAGTTGATTTTCAATAAAATTGAATTTTCTGCGAAATGTGTAGAAATGTGCGAGCAACCCAAATGACCTTTGGCATGACGGTTACAGGTTTCAACGCCTATAGATAGAGGTATCAATCAACGAAATCGGAGCACAATTGCAGATTTTCGATTTTTCTGGCTCTAAATTTGTGGGCTATAGTTCAGTTGATTTTCAATAAAATTGAATTTTCTGCGAATGTGTAGAAATGTGCGAGCGATCCAAATGACCGTTGGCATGACGATGACAGGTCTCAACGCCTATTGATATAGGTATTAATCAACGAAATCGGAGCACAATTGCAGATTTTCGATTTTTCTGGCTCTAAATTTGTGGGCTATAGTTCAGTTGATTTTCAATAAAATTGAATTTTTTTTCTTTGCGAAATGTGTAGAAATATGCGAGCGATCCAAATGACCGTTGGCATGACGATTACAGGTTTCAACGCCTATACATAGAGGTATCAATCAACGAAATCGGAGCACAATTGCAGATTTTCGATTTTACTGGCTCTAAATTTGCGGGCTATTGTTCAGTTGATTTTCAATAAAATTGAATTTTCGGCGAAATGTGTAGAAATGTGCGAGCGATCCAAATGACCATTGGCATGACGATTACAGGGTTCAACGCCTATTGATAGAGGTATCAATCAACGAAATCGGAGCACAATTGCAGATTTTCGATTTTTCTGGCTCTAAATTTGTGGGCTATAGTTCAGTTGATTTTCAATAAAATTGAATTTTCTGCGAAATGTGTAGAAATGTGCGAGCGATCCAAATGACCGTTGGCATGACGATGACAGGTCTCAACGCCTATTGATATAGGTATCAATCAACGAAATCGGAGCACAATTGCAGATTTTCGATTTTTCTGGCTCTAAATTTGTGGGCTATAGTTCAGTTGATTTCAATAAAATTGAATTTTCTGCGAAATGTGTAGAAATATGCGAGCGATCCAAATGACCGTTGGCATGACGATTACAGGTTTCAACGCCTATACATAGAGGTATCAATCAACGAAATCGGAGCACAATTGCAGATTTTCGATTTACTGGCTCTAAATTTGCGGGCTATTGTTCAGTTGATTTTCAATAAAATTGAATTTTCGGCGAAATGTGTAGAAATGTGCGAGCGATCCAAATGACCATTGGCATGACGATTACAGGGTTCAACGCCTATTGATAGAGGTATCAATCAACGAAATCGGAGCACAATTGCAGATTTTCGATTTTACTGGCTCTAAATTTGCGGGCTATTGTTCAGTTGATTTTCAATAAAATTGAATTTTCTGCGAAATGTGTAGAAATGTGCGAGCAACCCAAATGACCTTTGGCATGACGGTTACAGGTTTCACGCCTATACATAGAGGTATCAATCAACGAAATCGGAGCACAATTGCAGATTTTCGATTTTACTGGCTCTAAATTTGCGGGCTATTGTTCAGTTGATTTTCAATAAAATTGAATTTTCTGCGAAATGTGTAGAAATGTGCGAGCGATCCAAATGACCGTTGGCATGACGATTACAGGTTTCAACGCCTATAGATAGAGGTATCAATCAACGAAATCGGAGCACAATTGCAGATTTTCGATTTTACTGGCTCTAAATTTGCGGGCTATTGTCAGTTGATTTTCAATAAAATTGAATTTTCTGCGAAATGTGTAGAAATGTGCGAGCGATCCAAATGACCGTTGGCATGACGATTACAGGTTTCAACGCCTATAGATAGAGTATCAATCAACGAAATCGGAGCACAATTGCAGATTTTCGATTTTACTGGCTCTAAATTTGCGGGCTATTGTTCAGTTGATTTTCAATAAAATTGAATTTTCTGCGAAATGTGTAGAAATGTGCGAGCAACCCAAATGACCTTTGGCATGACGGTTACAGGTTTCAACGCCTATAGATAGAGGTATCAATCAACGAAATCGGAGCACAATTGCAGATTTCGATTTTTCTCGCTCTAAATTTGTGGGCTATAGTTCAGTTGATTTTCAATAAAATTGAACTTTCTGCGAAATGTGTAGAAATGTGCGAGCAATCCAAATGACCATTGCATGACGATTACAGGTTTCAACGCCTATTGATAGGGGTATCAATCAACGAAATCGGAGCACAATTGCAGATTTTCGATTTTTCTGGCTCTAAATTTGTGGGCTATAGTTCAGTTGATTTCAATAAAATTGAATTTTCTGCGAAATGTGTAGAAATGTGCGAGCGATCCAAATGACCGTTGGCATGACGATGACAGGTCTCAACGCCTATTGATATAGGTATCAATCAACGAAATCGGAGCACAATTGCAGATTTTCGATTTTTCTCGCTCTAAATTTGTGGGCTATAGTTCAGTTGATTTTCAATAAAATTGAATTTTCTGCGAAATGTGTAGAAATGTGCGAGCGATCCAAATGACCGTTGGCATGACGATTACAGGTTCAACCGCCTATAGATAGAGGTATCAATCAACGAAATCGGAGCACTATTGCAGATTTTCGATTTTACTGGCTCTAAATTTGCGGGCTATTGTTCAGTTGATTTTCAATAAAATTGAACTTTCTGCGAAATGTGTAGAAATGTGCGAGCAATCCAAATGACCATTGGCATGACGATTACAGGTTTCAACGCCTATTGATAGGGGTATCAATCAACGAAATCGGAGCACAATTGGCAGATTTTCGATTTACTGGCTCTAAATTTGCGGGCTATTGTTCAGTTGATTTTCAATAAAATTGAATTTTCTGCGAAATGTGTAGAAATGTGCGAGCGATCCAAATGACCGTTGGGCATGACGATTACAGGTTTCAAACGCCTATAGATAGAGGTATCAATCAACGAAATCGGAGCACTATTGCAGATTTTCGATTTTACTGGCTCTAAATTTGCGGGCTATTGTTCAGTTGATTTTCAATAAAATTGAATTTTCTGCGAAATGTGTAGAAATGTGCGAGCAACCCAAATGACCTTTGGCATGACGGTTACAGGTTTCAACGCCTATAGATAGAGGTATCAATCAACGAAATCGGAGCACAATTGCAGATTTCGATTTTTCTCGCTCTAAATTTGTGGGCTATAGTTCAGTTGATTTTCAATAAAATTGAACTTTCTGCGAAATGTGTAGAAATGTGCGAGCAATCCAAATGACCATTGGCATGACGATTACAGGTTTCAACGCCTATAGATAGAGGTATCAATCAACGAAATCGGAGCACAATTGCAGATTTTCGATTTTACTGGCTCTAATTTGCGGGCTATTGTTCAGTTGATTTTCAAATAAAATTGAATTTTCGGCGAAATGTGTAGAAATGTGCGAGCGATCCAAATGACCATTGGCATGACGATGACAGGTCTCAACGCCTATTGATATAGGTATCAATCAACGAAATCGGAGCACAATTGCAGATTTTCGATTTTTCTGGCTCTAAATTATGGGCTATAGTTCAGTTGATTTTCAATAAAATTGAATTTTCTGCGAAATGTGTAGAAATGTGCGAGCAACCCAAATGACCTTTGGCATGACGGTTACAGGTTTCAACGCCTATTGATAGAGGTATCAATCAACGAAATCGGAGCACAATTGCAGATTTTCGATTTTTCTGGCTCTAAATTTGCGGCTATAATTCAGTTGATTTTCAATAAAATTAAATTTCTCTGCGAAATGTGTAGAAATGTGCGAGCGATCCAAATGACCATTGGCATGACGATTACTGGTCTCAACGCCTATAGATAGAGTATCAATCAACGAAATCGGAGCACAATTGCAGATTTTCGATTTTTCTGGCTCTAAATTTGTGGGCTATAGTTCAGTTGATTTTCAATAAAATTGAATTTTCTGCGAAATGTGTAGAAATATGTGAGCGATCCAAATGACCATTGGCATGACGATTACAGGTCTCAACGCCTATTGATAGAGGTATCAATCAACGAAATCGGAGCACAATTGCAGATTTTCGATTTTTCTGGCTCTAAATTTGTGGGCTATAGTTCAGTTGATTTCAATAAAATTGAATTTTCTGCGAAATGTGTAGAAATGTGCGAGCGATCCAAATGACCATTGGCATGACGATTACAGGTTTCAACGCCTATTGATAGAGGTATCAATCAACGAAATCGGAGCACAATTGTAGATTTTCGATTTTTCTGGCTCTAAATTTGTGGGCTATAGTTCAGTTGATTTTCAATAAAATTGAATTTTCTGTGAAATGTGTAGAAATATGTGAGCGATCCAAATGACCATTGGCATGACGATTACAGGTCTCAACGCCTATTGATAGAGGTATCAATCAACGAAATCGGAGCACAATTGCAGATTTTCGATTTTTCTGGCTCTAAATTTGTGGGCTATAGTTCAGTTGATTTTCAATAAAATTGAATTTTCTGCGAAATGTGTAGAAATGTGCGAGCGATCCAAATGACCATTGCATGACGATTACAGGTTTCAACGCCTATTGATAGAGGTATCAATCAACGAAATCGGAGCACAATTGTAGATTTTCGATTTTTCTGGCTCTAAATTTGTGGGCTATAGTTCAGTTGATTTTCAATAAAATTGAATTTTCTGCGAAATGTGTAGAAATGTGTGAGCGATCCAAATGACCATTGGCATGACGATTACAGGTCTCAACGCCTATTGATAGAGGTATCAATCAACGAAATCGGAGCACAATTGTAGATTTTCGATTTTCTGGCTCTAAATTTGTGGGCTATAGTTCAGTTGATTTTCAATAAATTGAATTTTCTGCGAAATGTGTAGAAATGTGCGAGCGATCCAAATGACCATTGGCATGACGATTACAGGTTTCAACGCCTATTGATAGAGGTATCAATCAACGAAATCGGAGCACAATTGTAGATTTTCGATTTTTCTGGCTCTAAATTTGTGGGCTATAGTTCAGTTGATTTTCAATAAAATTGAATTTTCTGCGAAATGTGTAGAAATATGTGAGCGATCCAAATGACCATTGGCATGACGATTACAGGTCTCAACGCCTATTGATAGAGGTATCAATCAACGAAATCGGAGCACAATTGTAGATTTTCGATTTTTCTGGCTCTAAATTTGTGGGCTATAGTTCAGTTGATTTTCATAAAATTGAATTTTCTGCGAAATGTGTAGAAATGTGTGAGCGATCCAAATGACCATTGCATGACGATTACAGGTTTCAACGCCTATTGATAGAGGTATCAATCAACGAAATCGGAGCACAATTGTAGATTTTCGATTTTTCTGGCTCTAAATTTGTGGGCTATAGTTCAGTTGATTTTCAATAAAATTGAATTTTCTGCGAAATGTGTAGAAATGTGCGAGCGATCCAAATGACCATTGGCATGACGATTACAGGTTTCAACGCCTATTGATAGAGGTATCAATCAACGAAATCGGAGCACAATTGTAGATTTTCGATTTTTCTGGCTCTAAATTTGTGGGCTATAGTTCAGTTGATTTTCAATAAAATTGAATTTTCTGTGAAATGTGTAGAAATATGTGAGCGATCCAAATGACCATTGGCATGACGATTACAGGTCTCAACGCCTATTGATAGAGGTATCAATCAACGAAATCGGAGCACAATTGCAGATTTTCGATTTTTTCTGGCTCTAAATTTGTGGGCTATAGTTCAGTTGATTTTCAATAAAATTGAATTTCTGCGAAATGTGTAGAAATGTGCGAGCGATCCAAATGACCGTTGGCATGACGATTACAGGTTTCAACGCCTATTGATAGAGGTATCAATCAACGAAATCGGAGGCACAATTGCAGATTTTCGATTTTACTGGCTCTAAATTTGCGGGCTATTGTTCAGTTGATTTTCAATAAAATTGAATTTTCGGCGAAATGTGTAGAAATGTGCGAGCGATCCAAATGACCATTGGCATGACGATGACAGGTCTCAACGCCTATTGATATAGGTATCAATCAACGAAATCGGAGCACAATTGCAGATTTTCGATTTTTCTGGCTCTAAATTTATGGGCTATAGTTCAGTTGATTTTCAATAAAATTGAATTTTCTGCGAAATGTGTAGAAATGTGCGAGCAACCCAAATGACCTTTGGCATGACGGTTACAGGTTTCAACGCCTATTGATAGAGGTATCAATCAACGAAATCGGAGCACAATTGCAGATTTTCGATTTTTCTGGCTCTAAATTTGCGGGCTATAATTCAGTTGATTTTCAATAAAATTAAATTTTCTGCGAAATGTGTAGAAATGTGCGAGCGATCCAAATGACCATTGGCATGACGATTACAGGTTTCAACGCCTATTGATAGAGGTATCAATCAACGAAATCGGAGCACAATTGTAGATTTTCGATTTTTCTGGCTCTAAATTTGTGGGCTATAGTTCAGTTGATTTTCAATAAAATTGAATTTTCTGTGAAATGTGTAGAAATATGTGAGCGATCCAAATGACCATTGGCATGACGATTACAGGTCTCAACGCCTATTGATAGAGGTATCAATCAACGAAATCGGAGCACAATTGCAGATTTTCGATTTTTCTGGCTCTAAATTTGTGGGCTATAGTTCAGTTGATTTTCAATAAAATTGAATTTTCTGCGAAATGTGTAGAAATGTGCGAGCGATCCAAATGACCATTGGCATGACGATTACAGGTTCAACGCCTATTGATAGAGGTATCAATCAACGAAATCGGAGCACAATTGTAGATTTTCGATTTTTCTGGCTCTAAATTTGTGGGCTATAGTTCAGTTGATTTTCAATAAAATTGAATTTTCTGCGAAATGTGTAGAAATGTGTGAGCGATCCAAATGACCATTGGCATGGACGATTACAGGTCTCAACGCCTATTGATAGAGGTATCAATCAACGAAATCGGAGCACAATTGCAGATTTTCGATTTTTCTGGCTCTAAATTTGTGGGCTATAGTTCAGTTGATTTTCAATAAAATTGAATTTTCTGCGAAATGTGTAGAAATGTGCGAGCGATCCAAATGACCATTGGCATGACGATTACAGGTTTCAACGCCTATTGATAGAGGTATCAATCAACGAAATCGGAGCACAATTGTAGATTTTCGATTTTTCTGGCTCTAAATTTGTGGGCTATAGTTCAGTTGATTTTCAATAAAATTGAATTTTCTGCGAAATGTGTAGAAATGTGTGAGCGATCCAAATGACCATTGGCATGACGATTACAGGTTTCAACGCCTATTGATAGAGGTATCAATCAACGAAATCGGAGCACAATTGTAGATTTTCGATTTTTCTGGCTCTAAATTTGTGGGCTATAGTTCAGTTGATTTTCAATAAATTGAATTTTCTGCGAAATGTGTAGAAATGTGCGAGCGATCCAAATGACCGTTGGCATGACGATTACAGGTTTCAACGCCTATTGATAGAGGTATCAATCAACGAAATCGGAGCACAATTGCAGATTTTCGATTTTTCTGGCTCTAAATTTGTGGGCTATAGTTCAGTTGATTTTCAATAAAATTGAATTTTCTGCGAAATGTGTAGAAATGTGCGAGCGATCCAAATGACCATTGGCATGACGATTACAGGTTTCAACGCCTATTGATAGAGGTATCAATCAACGAAATCGGAGCACAATTGCAGATTTTCGATTTTTCTGGCTCTAAATTTGTGGGCTATAGTTCAGTTGATTTTCAATAAATTGAATTTTCTGCGAAATGTGTAGAAATGTGTGAGCGATCCAAATGACCATTGGCATGACGATTACAGGTCTCAACGCCTATTGATAGAGGTATTAATCAACGAAATCGGAGCACAATTGCAGATTTTTCGATTTTTCTGGCTCTAAATTTGTGGGCTATAGTTCAGTTTGATTTTCAATAAAATTGAATTTTCTGCGAAATGTGTAGAAATATGCGAGCGATCCAAATGACCGTTGGCATGACGATTACAGGTTTCAACGCCTATACATAGAGGTATCAATCAACGAAATCGGAGCACAATTGCAGATTTTCGATTTTACTGGCTCTAAATTTGCGGGCTATTGTTCAGTTTGATTTTCAATAAATTGAATTTTCGGCGAAATGTGTAGAAATGTGCGAGCAACCCAAATGACCTTTGGCATGACGGTTACAGGTTTCAACGCCTATAGATAGAGGTATCAATCAACGAAATCGGAGCACAATTGCAGATTTTCGATTTTTCTGGCTCTAAATTTGTGGGCTATAGTTCAGTTGATTTTCAATAAAATTGAATTTTCTGCGAAATGTGTAGAAATGTGCGAGCGATCCAAATGACCGTTGGCATGACGATGACAGGTCTCAACGCCTATTGATATAGGTATCAATCAACGAAATCGGAGCACAATTGCAGATTTTCGATTTTTCTGGCTCTAAATTTGCGGGCTATAATTCAGTTGATTTTCAATAAAATTAAATTTTCTGCGAAATGTGTAGAAATGTGCGAGCGATCCAAATGACCATTGGCATGACGATTACTGGTCTCAACGCCTATAGATAGAGGTATCAATCAACGAAATCGGAGCACAATTGCAGATTTTCGATTTTTCTGGCTCTAAATTTGTGGGCTATAGTTCAGTTGATTTTCAATAAAATTGAATTTTCTGCGAAATGTGTAGAAATGTGCGAGCAACCCAAATGACCTTTGGCATGACGGTTACAGGTTTCAACGCCTATTGATAGAGGTATCAATCAACGAAATCGGAGCACAATTGCAGATTTTCGATTTTTCTGGCTCTAAATTTGCGGGCTATAATTCAGTTGATTTTCAATAAAATTGAATTTTCGGCGAAATGTGTAGAAATGTGCGAGCGATCCAAATGACCATTGGCATGACGATTACAGGTTTCAACGCCTATTGATAGAGGTATCAATCAACGAAATCGGAGCACAATTGCAGATTTTCGATTTTTCTGGCTCTAAATTTGTGGGCTATAGTTCAGTTGATTTTCAATAAAATTGAATTTTCTGCGAAATGTGTAGAAATGTGCGAGCGATCCAAATGACCGTTGGCATGACTATGACAGGTCTCAACGCCTATTGATATAGGTATCAATCAACGAAATCGGAGCACAATTGCAGATTTTCGATTTTTCTGCTCTAAATTTGCGGGCTATAATTCAGTTGATTTTCAATAAAATTAAATTTTCTGCGAAATGTGTAGAAATGTGCGAGCGATCCAAATGACCATTGGCATGACGATTACTGGTCTCAACGCCTATAGATAGAGGTATCAATCAACGAAATCGGAGCACAATTGCAGATTTTCGATTTTTCTGGCTCTAAATTTGTGGGCTATAGTTCAGTTGATTTTCAATAAAATTGAATTTTCTGCGAAATGTGTAGAAATGTGCGAGCAACCCAAATGACCTTTGGCATGACGGTTACAGGTTTCAACGCCTATTGATAGAGGTATCAATCAACGAAATCGGAGCACAATTGCAGATTTTCGATTTTTCTGGCTCTAAATTTGCGGGCTATTGTTCAGTTGATTTTCAATAAAATTGAATTTTCTGCGAAATGTGTAGAAATGTGCGAGCGATCCAAATGACCGTTGGCATGACCGATTACAGGTTTCAACGCCTATAGATAGAGGTATCAATCAACGAAATCGGAGCACAATTGCAGATTTTCGATTTTACTGGCTCTAAATTTGCGGGCTATTGTTCAGTTGATTTTCAATAAAATTGAATTTTCGGCGAAATGTGTAGAAATGTGCGAGCGATCCAAATGACCATTGGCATGACGATGACAGGTCTCAACGCCTATTGATATAGGTATCAATCAACGAAATCGGAGCACAATTGCAGATTTTCGATTTTTCTGGCTCTAAATTTATGGGCTATAGTTCAGTTGATTTTCAATAAAATTGAATTTTCTGCGAAATGTGTAGAAATGTGCGAGCAACCCAAATGACCTTTGGCATGACGGTTACAGGTTTCAACGCCTATTGATAGAGGTATCAATCAACGAAATCGGAGCACAATTGCAGATTTTCGATTTTTCTGGCTCTAAATTTGCGGGCTATAATTCAGTTGATTTTCAATAAAATTGAATTTTCTGCGAAATGTGTAGAAATGTGCGAGCGATCCAAATGACCGTTGGCATGACGATGACAGGTCTCAACGCCTATTGATATAGGTATCAATCAACGAAATCGGAGCACAATTGCAGATTTTCGATTTTTCTGGCTCTAAATTTGCGGGCTATAATTCAGTTGATTTTCAATAAAATTAAATTTTCTGCGAAATGTGTAGAAATGTGCGAGCGATCCAAATGACCATTGGCATGACGATTACTGGTCTCAACGCCTATAGATAGAGGTATCAATCAACGAAATCGGAGCACAATTGCAGATTTTCGATTTTTCTGGCTCTAAATTTGTGGGCTATAGTTCAGTTGATTTTCAATAAAATTGAATTTTCTGCGAAATGTGTAGAAATGTGCGAGCGATCCAAATGACCGTTGGCATGACTATGACAGGTCTCAACGCCTATTGATATAGGTATCAATCAACGAAATCGGAGCACAATTGCAGATTTTCGATTTTTCTGGCTCTAAATTTGCGGGCTATAATTCAGTTGATTTTCAATAAAATTAAATTTTCTGCGAAATGTGTAGAAATGTGCGAGCGATCCAAATGACCATTGGCATGACGATTACTGGTCTCAACGCCTATAGATAGAGGTATCAATCAACGAAATCGGAGCACAATTGCAGATTTTCGATTTTTCTGGCTCTAAATTTGTGGGCTATAGTTCAGTTGATTTTCAATAAAATTGAATTTTCTGCGAAATGTGTAGAAATGTGCGAGCGATCCAAATGACCGTTGGCATGACGATGACAGGTCTCAACGCCTATTGATATAGGTATCAATCAACGAAATCGGAGCACAATTGCAGATTTTCGATTTTTCTGGCTCTAAATTTGCGGGCTATAATTCAGTTGATTTTCAATAAAATTAAATTTTCTGCGAAATGTGTAGAAATGTGCGAGCGATCCAAATGACCATTGGCATGACGATTACTGGTCTCAACGCCTATAGATAGAGGTATCAATCAACGAAATCGGAGCACAATTGCAGATTTTCGATTTTTCTGGCTCTAAATTTGCGGGCTATAATTCAGTTGATTTTCAATAAAATTGAATTTTCTGCGAAATGTGTAGAAATGTCCAAGCGATCCAAATGACCATTGGCATGACGATTACTGGTCTCAACGCCTATAGATAGAGGTATCAATCAACGAAATCGGAGCACAATTGCAGATTTTCGATTTTTCTGGCTCTAAATTTGTGGGCTATAGTTCAGTTGATTTTCAATAAAATTGAATTTTCTGCGAAATGTGTAGAAATGTGCGAGCGATCCAAATGACCGTTGGCATGACGATGACAGGTCTCAACGCCTATTGATATAGGTATCAATCAACGAAATCGGAGCACAATTGCAGATTTTCGATTTTTCTGGCTCTAAATTTGCGGGCTATAATTCAGTTGATTTTCAATAAAATTAAATTTTCTGCGAAATGTGTAGAAATGTGCGAGCGATCCAAATGACCATTGGCATGACGATTACAGGTTTCAACGCCTATAGATAGAGGTATCAATCAACGAAATCGGAGCACAATTGCAGATTTTCGATTTTACTGGCTCTAAATTTGCGGGCTATTGTTCAGTTGATTTTCAATAAAATTGAATTTTCGGCGAAATGTGTAGAAATGTGCGAGCGATCCAAATGACCATTGGCATGACGATGACAGGTCTCAACGCCTATTGATATAGGTATCAATCAACGAAATCGGAGCACAATTGCAGATTTTCGATTTTTCTGGCTCTAAATTTATGGGCTATAGTTCAGTTGATTTTCAATAAAATTGAATTTTCTGCGAAATGTGTAGAAATGTGCGAGCAACCCAAATGACCTTTGGCATGACGGTTACAGGTTTCAACGCCTATTGATAGAGGTATCAATCAACGAAATCGGAGCACAATTGCAGATTTTCGATTTTTCTGGCTCTAAATTTGCGGGCTATAATTCAGTTGATTTTCAATAAAATTGAATTTTCTGCGAAATGTGTAGAAATGTGCGAGCGATCCAAATGACCGTTGGCATGACGATGACAGGTCTCAACGCCTATTGATATAGGTATCAATCAACGAAATCGGAGCACAATTGCAGATTTTCGATTTTTCTGGCTCTAAATTTGCGGGCTATAATTCAGTTGATTTTCAATAAAATTAAATTTTCTGCGAAATGTGTAGAAATGTGCGAGCGATCCAAATGACCATTGGCATGACGAATACTGGTCTCAACGCCTATAGATAGAGGTATCAATCAACGAAATCGGAGCACAATTGCAGATTTTCGATTTTTCTGGCTCTAAATTTGTGGGCTATAGTTCAGTTGATTTTCAATAAAATTGAATTTTCTGCGAAATGTGTAGAAATGTGCGAGCGATCCAAATGACCGTTGGCATGACTATGACAGGTCTCAACGCCTATTGATATAGGTATCAATCAACGAAATCGGAGCACAATTGCAGATTTTCGATTTTTCTGGCTCTAAATTTGCGGGCTATAATTCAGTTGATTTTCAATAAAATTAAATTTTCTGCGAAATGTGTAGAAATGTGCGAGCGATCCAAATGACCATTGGCATGACGATTACTGGTCTCAACGCCTATAGATAGAGGTATCAATCAACGAAATCGGACCACAATTGCAGATTTTCGATTTTTCTGGCTCTAAATTTGTGGGCTATAGTTCAGTTGATTTTCAATAAAATTGAATTTTCTGCGAAATGTGTAGAAATGTGCGAGCGATCCAAATGACCGTTGGCATGACTATGACAGGTCTCAACGCCTATTGATATAGGTATCAATCAACGAAATCGGAGCACAATTGCAGATTTTCGATTTTTCTGGCTCTAAATTTGCGGGCTATAATTCAGTTGATTTTCAATAAAATTGAATTTTCTGCGAAATGTGTAGAAATGTGCGAGCGATCCAAATGACCATTGGCATGACGATTACTGGTCTCAACGCCTATAGATAGAGGTATCAATCAACGAAATCGGAGCACAATTGCAGATTTTCGATTTTTCTGGCTCTAAATTTGTGGGCTATAGTTCAGTTGATTTTCAATAAAATTGAACTTTCTGCGAAATGTGTAGAAATGTGCGAGCGATCCAAATGACCGTTGGCATGACTATGACAGGTCTCAACGCCTATTGATAGAGGTATCAATCAACGAAATCGGAGCACAATTGCAGATTTTCGATTTTTCTGGCTCTAAATTTGCGGGCTATAATTCAGTTGATTTTCAATAAAATTGAATTTTCTGCGAAATGTGTAGAAATGTGCGAGCGATCCAAATGACCATTGGCATGACGATTACTGGTCTCAACGCCTATAGATAGAGGTATCAATCAACGAAATCGGAGCACAATTGCAGATTTTCGATTTTTCTGGCTCTAAATTTGTGGGCTATAGTTCAGTTGATTTTCAATAAAATTGAATTTTCTGCGAAATGTGTAGAAATGTGCGAGCAACCCAAATGACCTTTGGCATGACGGTTACAGGTTTCAACGCCTATTGATAGAGGTATCAATCAACGAAATCGGAGCACAATTGCAGATTTTCGATTTTTCTGGCTCTAAATTTGCGGGCTATAATTCAGTTGATTTTCAATAAAATTGAATTTTCTGCGAAATGTGTAGAAATGTGCGAGCGATCCAAATGACCGTTGGCATGACGATGACAGGTCTCAACGCCTATTGATATAGGTATCAATCAACGAAATCGGAGCACAATTGCAGATTTTCGATTTTTCTGGCTCTAAATTTGCGGGCTATAATTCAGTTGATTTTCAATAAAATTAAATTTTCTGCGAAATGTGTAGAAATGTGCGAGCGATCCAAATGACCATTGGCATGACGAATACTGGTCTCAACGCCTATAGATAGAGGTATCAATCAACGAAATCGGAGCACAATTGCAGATTTTCGATTTTTCTGGCTCTAAATTTGTGGGCTATAGTTCAGTTGATTTTCAATAAAATTGAATTTTCTGCGAAATGTGTAGAAATGTGCGAGCGATCCAAATGACCGTTGGCATGACTATGACAGGTCTCAACGCCTATTGATATAGGTATCAATCAACGAAATCGGAGCACAATTGCAGATTTTCGATTTTTCTGGCTCTAAATTTGCGGGCTATAATTCAGTTGATTTTCAATAAAATTGAATTTTCTGCGAAATGTGTAGAAATGTGCGAGCGATCCAAATGACCATTGGCATGACGATTACTGGTCTCAACGCCTATAGATAGAGGTATCAATCAACGAAATCGGAGCACAATTGCAGATTTTCGATTTTTCTGGCTCTAAATTTGTGGGCTATAGTTCAGTTGATTTTCAATAAAATTGAATTTTCTGCGAAATGTGTAGAAATGTGCGAGCAACCCAAATGACCTTTGGCATGACGGTTACAGGTTTCAACGCCTATTGATAGAGGTATCAATCAACGAAATCGGAGCACAATTGCAGATTTTCGATTTTTCTGGCTCTAAATTTGCGGGCTATAATTCAGTTGATTTTCAATAAAATTGAATTTTCTGCGAAATGTGTAGAAATGTGCGAGCGATCCAAATGACCGTTGGCATGACGATGACAGGTCTCAACGCCTATTGATATAGGTATCAATCAACGAAATCGGAGCACAATTGCAGATTTTCGATTTTTCTGGCTCTAAATTTGCGGGCTATAATTCAGTTGATTTTCAATAAAATTAAATTTTCTGCGAAATGTGTAGAAATGTGCGAGCGATCCAAATGACCATTGGCATGACGAATACTGGTCTCAACGCCTATAGATAGAGGTATCAATCAACGAAATCGGAGCACAATTGCAGATTTTCGATTTTTCTGGCTCTAAATTTGTGGGCTATAGTTCAGTTGATTTTCAATAAAATTGAATTTTCTGCGAAATGTGTAGAAATGTGCGAGCGATCCAAATGACCGTTGGCATGACTATGACAGGTCTCAACGCCTATTGATATAGGTATCAATCAACGAAATCGGAGCACAATTGCAGATTTTCGATTTTTCTGGCTCTAAATTTGCGGGCTATAATTCAGTTGATTTTCAATAAAATTAAATTTTCTGCGAAATGTGTAGAAATGTGCGAGCGATCCAAATGACCATTGGCATGACGATTACTGGTCTCAACGCCTATAGATAGAGGTATCAATCAACGAAATCGGACCACAATTGCAGATTTTCGATTTTTCTGGCTCTAAATTTGTGGGCTATAGTTCAGTTGATTTTCAATAAAATTGAATTTTCTGCGAAATGTGTAGAAATGTGCGAGCGATCCAAATGACCGTTGGCATGACTATGACAGGTCTCAACGCCTATTGATATAGGTATCAATCAACGAAATCGGAGCACAATTGCAGATTTTCGATTTTTCTGGCTCTAAATTTGCGGGCTATAATTCAGTTGATTTTCAATAAAATTGAATTTTCTGCGAAATGTGTAGAAATGTGCGAGCGATCCAAATGACCATTGGCATGACGATTACTGGTCTCAACGCCTATAGATAGAGGTATCAATCAACGAAATCGGAGCACAATTGCAGATTTTCGATTTTTCTGGCTCTAAATTTGTGGGCTATAGTTCAGTTGATTTTCAATAAAATTGAACTTTCTGCGAAATGTGTAGAAATGTGCGAGCAATCCAAATGACCATTGGCATGACGATTACAGGTTTCAACGCCTATTGATAGGGGTATCAATCAACGAAATCGGAGCACAATTGCAGATTTTCGATTTTTCTGGCTCTAAATTTGTGGGCTATAGTTCAGTTGATTTTCAATAAAATTGAATTTTCTGCGAAATGTGTAGAAATGTGCGAGCGATCCAAATGACCATTGGCATGACGATTACTGGTCTCAACGCCTATAGATAGAGGTATCAATCAACGAAATCGGAGCACAATTGCAGATTTTCGATTTTTCTGGCTCTAAATTTGTGGGCTATAGTTCAGTTGATTTTCAATAAAATTGAATTTTCTGCGAAATGTGTAGAAATGTGCGAGCAACCCAAATGACCTTTGGCATGACGGTTACAGGTTTCAACGCCTATTGATAGAGGTATCAATCAACGAAATCGGAGCACAATTGCAGATTTTCGATTTTTCTGGCTCTAAATTTGCGGGCTATTGTTCAGTTGATTTTCAATAAAATTGAATTTTCTGCGAAATGTGTAGAAATGTGCGAGCGATCCAAATGACCGTTGGCATGACGATTACAGGTTTCAACGCCTATAGATAGAGGTATCAATCAACGAAATCGGAGCACAATTGCAGATTTTCGATTTTACTGGCTCTAAATTTGCGGGCTATTGTTCAGTTGATTTTCAATAAAATTGAATTTTCGGCGAAATGTGTAGAAATGTGCGAGCGATCCAAATGACCATTGGCATGACGATGACAGGTCTCAACGCCTATTGATATAGGTATCAATCAACGAAATCGGAGCACAATTGCAGATTTTCGATTTTTCTGGCTCTAAATTTATGGGCTATAGTTCAGTTGATTTTCAATAAAATTGAATTTTCTGCGAAATGTGTAGAAATGTGCGAGCAACCCAAATGACCTTTGGCATGACGGTTACAGGTTTCAACGCCTATTGATAGAGGTATCAATCAACGAAATCGGAGCACAATTGCAGATTTTCGATTTTTCTGGCTCTAAATTTGCGGGCTATAATTCAGTTGATTTTCAATAAAATTAAATTTTCTGCGAAATGTGTAGAAATGTGCGAGCGATCCAAATGACCATTGGCATGACGATTACTGGTCTCAACGCCTATAGATAGAGGTATCAATCAACGAAATCGGAGCACAATTGCAGATTTTCGATTTTTCTGGCTCTAAATTTGTGGGCTATAGTTCAGTTGATTTTCAATAAAATTGAATTTTCTGCGAAATGTGTAGAAATATGTGAGCGATCCAAATGACCATTGGCATGACGATTACAGGTCTCAACGCCTATTGATAGAGGTATCAATCAACGAAATCGGAGCACAATTGCAGATTTTCGATTTTTCTGGCTCTAAATTTGTGGGCTATAGTTCAGTTGATTTTCAATAAAATTGAATTTTCTGCGAAATGTGTAGAAATGTGCGAGCGATCCAAATGACCATTGGCATGACGATTACAGGTTTCAACGCCTATTGATAGAGGTATCAATCAACGAAATCGGAGCACAATTGTAGATTTTCGATTTTTCTGGCTCTAAATTTGTGGGCTATAGTTCAGTTGATTTTCAATAAAATTGAATTTTCTGTGAAATGTGTAGAAATATGTGAGCGATCCAAATGACCATTGGCATGACGATTACAGGTCTCAACGCCTATTGATAGAGGTATCAATCAACGAAATCGGAGCACAATTGCAGATTTTCGATTTTTCTGGCTCTAAATTTGTGGGCTATAGTTCAGTTGATTTTCAATAAAATTGAATTTTCTGCGAAATGTGTAGAAATGTGCGAGCGATCCAAATGACCATTGGCATGACGATTACAGGTTTCAACGCCTATTGATAGAGGTATCAATCAACGAAATCGGAGCACAATTGTAGATTTTCGATTTTTCTGGCTCTAAATTTGTGGGCTATAGTTCAGTTGATTTTCAATAAAATTGAATTTTCTGCGAAATGTGTAGAAATGTGTGAGCGATCCAAATGACCATTGGCATGACGATTACAGGTCTCAACGCCTATTGATAGAGGTATCAATCAACGAAATCGGAGCACAATTGCAGATTTTCGATTTTTCTGGCTCTAAATTTGTGGGCTATAGTTCAGTTGATTTTCAATAAAATTGAATTTTCTGCGAAATGTGTAGAAATGTGCGAGCGATCCAAATGACCATTGGCATGACGATTACAGGTTTCAACGCCTATTGATAGAGGTATCAATCAACGAAATCGGAGCACAATTGTAGATTTTCGATTTTTCTGGCTCTAAATTTGTGGGCTATAGTTCAGTTGATTTTCAATAAAATTGAATTTTCTGCGAAATGTGTAGAAATGTGTGAGCGATCCAAATGACCATTGGCATGACGATTACAGGTTTCAACGCCTATTGATAGAGGTATCAATCAACGAAATCGGAGCACAATTGTAGATTTTCGATTTTTCTGGCTCTAAATTTGTGGGCTATAGTTCAGTTGATTTTCAATAAAATTGAATTTTCTGCGAAATGTGTAGAAATGTGCGAGCGATCCAAATGACCATTGGCATGACGATTACAGGTTTCAACGCCTATTGATAGAGGTATCAATCAACGAAATCGGAGCACAATTGTAGATTTTCGATTTTTCTGGCTCTAAATTTGTGGGCTATAGTTCAGTTGATTTTCAATAAAATTGAATTTTCTGTGAAATGTGTAGAAATATGTGAGCGATCCAAATGACCATTGGCATGACGATTACAGGTCTCAACGCCTATTGATAGAGGTATCAATCAACGAAATCGGAGCACAATTGCAGATTTTCGATTTTTCTGGCTCTAAATTTGTGGGCTATAGTTCAGTTGATTTTCAATAAAATTGAATTTTCTGCGAAATGTGTAGAAATGTGCGAGCGATTTAAATGACCGTTGGCATGACGATTACAGGTTTCAACGCCTATTGATAGAGGTATCAATCAACGAAATCGGAGCACAATTGCAGATTTTCGATTTTTCTGGCTCTAAATTTTTGGGCTATAGTTCAGTTGATTTTCAATAAAATTGAATTTTCTGCGAAATGTGTAGAAATGTGCGAGCGATCCAAATGACCATTGGCATGACGATTACAGGTTTCAACGCCTATTGATAGAGGTATCAATCAACGAAATCGGAGCACAATTGCAGATTTTCGATTTTTCTGGCTCTAAATTTGTGGGCTATAGTTCAGTTGATTTTCAATAAAATTGAATTTTCTGCGAAATGTGTAGAAATGTGTGAGCGATCCAAATGACCATTGGCATGACGATTACAGGTCTCAACGCCTATTGATAGAGGTATTAATCAACGAAATCGGAGCACAATTGCAGATTTTCGATTTTTCTGGCTCTAAATTTGTGGGCTATAGTTCAGTTGATTTTCAATAAAATTGAATTTTCTGCGAAATGTGTAGAAATATGCGAGCGATCCAAATGACCGTTGGCATGACGATTACAGGTTTCAACGCCTATACATAGAGGTATCAATCAACGAAATCGGAGCACAATTGCAGATTTTCGATTTTACTGGCTCTAAATTTGCGGGCTATTGTTCAGTTGATTTTCAATAAAATTGAATTTTCGGCGAAATGTGTAGAAATGTGCGAGCAACCCAAATGACCTTTGGCATGACGGTTACAGGTTTCAACGCCTATAGATAGAGGTATCAATCAACGAAATCGGAGCACAATTGCAGATTTTCGATTTTTCTGGCTCTAAATTTGTGGGCTATAGTTCAGTTGATTTTCAATAAAATTGAATTTTCTGCGAAATGTGTAGAAATGTGCGAGCGATCCAAATGACCGTTGGCATGACGATGACAGGTCTCAACGCCTATTGATATAGGTATCAATCAACGAAATCGGAGCACAATTGCAGATTTTCGATTTTTCTGGCTCTAAATTTGCGGGCTATAATTCAGTTGATTTTCAATAAAATTAAATTTTCTGCGAAATGTGTAGAAATGTGCGAGCGATCCAAATGACCATTGGCATGACGATTACTGGTCTCAACGCCTATAGATAGAGGTATCAATCAACGAAATCGGAGCACAATTGCAGATTTTCGATTTTTCTGGCTCTAAATTTGTGGGCTATAGTTCAGTTGATTTTCAATAAAATTGAATTTTCTGCGAAATGTGTAGAAATGTGCGAGCAACCCAAATGACCTTTGGCATGACGGTTACAGGTTTCAACGCCTATTGATAGAGGTATCAATCAACGAAATCGGAGCACAATTGCAGATTTTCGATTTTTCTGGCTCTAAATTTGCGGGCTATAATTCAGTTGATTTTCAATAAAATTGAATTTTCGGCGAAATGTGTAGAAATGTGTGAGCGATCCAAATGACCATTGGCATGACGATTACAGGTTTCAACGCCTATTGATAGAGGTATCAATCAACGAAATCGGAGCACAATTGCAGATTTTCGATTTTACTGGCTCTAAATTTGCGGGCTATTGTTCAGTTGATTTTCAATAAAATTGAATTTTCTGCGAAATGTGTAGAAATGTGCGAGCGATCCAAATGACCGTTGGCATGACGATTACAGGTTTCAACGCCTATAGATAGAGGTATCAATCAACGAAATCGGAGCACAATTGCAGATTTTCGATTTTACTGGCTCTAAATTTGCGGGCTATTGTTCAGTTGATTTTCAATAAAATTGAATTTTCGGCGAAATGTGTAGAAATGTGCGAGCGATCCAAATGACCATTGGCATGACGATGACAGGTCTCAACGCCTATTGATATAGGTATCAATCAACGAAATCGGAGCACAATTGCAGATTTTCGATTTTTCTGGCTCTAAATTTATGGGCTATAGTTCAGTTGATTTTCAATAAAATTGAATTTTCTGCGAAATGTGTAGAAATGTGCGAGCAACCCAAATGACCTTTGGCATGACGGTTACAGGTTTCAACGCCTATTGATAGAGGTATCAATCAACGAAATCGGAGCACAATTGCAGATTTTCGATTTTTCTGGCTCTAAATTTGCGGGCTATAATTCAGTTGATTTTCAATAAAATTGAATTTTCGGCGAAATGTGTAGAAATGTGCGAGCGATCCAAATGACCATTGGCATGACGATTACAGGTTTCAACGCCTATTGATAGAGGTATCAATCAACGAAATCGGAGCACAATTGCAGATTTTCGATTTTACTGGCTCTAAATTTGCGGGCTATTGTTCAGTTGATTTTCAATAAAATTGAATTTTCTGCGAAATGTGTAGAAATGTGCGAGCGATCCAAATGACCGTTGGCATGACGATGACAGGTCTCAACGCCTATTGATATAGGTATCAATCAACGAAATCGGAGCACAATTGCAGATTTTCGATTTTTCTGGCTCTAAATTTGCGGGCTATAATTCAGTTGATTTTCAATAAAATTAAATTTTCTGCGAAATGTGTAGAAATGTGCGAGCGATCCAAATGACCATTGGCATGACGATTACTGGTCTCAACGCCTATAGATAGAGGTATCAATCAACGAAATCGGAGCACAATTGCAGATTTTCGATTTTTCTGGCTCTAAATTTGTGGGCTATAGTTCAGTTGATTTTCAATAAAATTGAATTTTCTGCGAAATGTGTAGAAATATGCGAGCGATCCAAATGACCGTTGGCATGACGATTACAGGTCTCAACGCCTATTGATATAGGTATCAATCAACGAAATCGGAGCACAATTGCAGATTTTCGATTTTTCTGGCTCTAAATTTGTGGGCTATAGTTCAGTTGATTTTCAATAAAATTGAATTTTCTGCGAAATGTGTAGAAATGTGCGAGCGATCCAAATGACCATTGGCATGACGATTACAGGTTTCAACGCCTATTGATAGAGGTATCAATCAACGAAATCGGAGCACAATTGCAGATTTCGATTTTTCTGGCTCTAAATTTGTGGGCTATAATTCAGTTGATTTTCAATAAAATTGAATTTTCTGCGAAATGTGTAGAAATGTGCGAGCGATCCAAATGATTTCGATTTTTCTGGCTCTAAATTTGCGGGCTATAGATCAGATGATTTTCAATAAAATTGAATTTTCTGCGAAATGTGTAGAAATGTGCGAGCGATCCAAATGACCATTGGCATGACGATTACAGGTCTCAACGCCTATTGATATAGGTATCAATCAACGAAATCGGAGCACAATTGCAGATTTTCGATTTTTCTGGCTCTAAATTTGTGGGCTATAGTTCAGTTGATTTTCAATAAAATTAAATTTTCTGCGAAATGTGTAGAAATGTGCGAGCGATCCAAATGACCGTTGGCATGACGATTACAGGTTTCAACGCCTATTGATAGAGGTATCAATCAACGAAATCGGAGCACAATTGCAGATTTTCGATTTTTCTGGCTCTAAATTTGTGGGCTATAGTTCAGTTGATTTTCAATAAAATTGAATTTTCTGCGAAATGTGTAGAAATGTGCGAGCGATCCAAATGACCATTGGCATGACGATTACAGGTTTCAACGCCTATTGATAGAGGTATCAATCAACGAAATCGGAGCACAATTGCAGATTTTCGATTTTTCTGGCTCTAAATTTGTGGGCTATAGTTCAGTTGATTTTCAATAAAATTGAATTTTCTGCGAAATGTGTAGAAATGTGCGAGCGATCCAAATGACCATTGGCATGACGATTACAGGCGTCAACGCCTATTGATAGAGGTATCAATCAACGAAATCGGAGCACAATTGCAGATTTTCGATTTTTCTGGCTCTAAATTTGTGGGCTATAGTTCAGTTGATTTTCAATCAAATTGAACTTTCTGCGAAATGTGTAGAAATGTGCGAGCAATCTAAATGACCGTTGGCATGACGATTACAGGTCTCAACGCCTATTGATATAGGTATCAATCAACGAAATCGGAGCACAATTGCAGATTTTCGATTTTTCTGGCTCTAAATTTGTGGGCTATAGTTCAGTTGATTTTCAATAAAATTGAATTTTCTGCGAAATGTGTAGAAATGTGCGAGCGATCCAAATGACCATTGGCATGACGATTACAGGTTTCAACGCCTATAGATAGAGGTATCAATCAACGAAATCGGAGCACAATTGCAGATTTTCGATTTTTCTGGCTCTAAATTTGCGGGCTATAGTTCAGTTGATTTTCAATAAAATTGAATTTTCTGCGAAATGTGTAGAAATGTGCGAGCGATCCAAATGACCATTGGCATGACGATTACAGGCTTCAACGCCTATTGATAGAGGTATCAATCAACGAAATCGGAGCACAATTGCAGATTTTCGATTTTTCTGGCTCTAAATTTGTGGGCTATAGTTCAGTTGATTTTCAATCAAATTGAACTTTCTGCGAAATGTGTAGAAATGTGCGAGCAATCTAAATGACCGTTGGCATGACGATTACAGGTCTCAACGCCTATTGATATAGGTATCAATCAACGAAATCGGAGCACAATTGCAGATTTTCGATTTTTCTGGCTCTAAATTTGTGGGCTATAGTTCAGTTGATTTTCAATAAAATTGAATTTTCTGCGAAATGTGTAGAAATGTGCGAGCGATCCAAATGACCATTGGCATGACGATTACAGGTTTCAACGCCTATTGATAGAGGTATCAATCAACGAAATCGGAGCACAATTGCAGATTTTCGATTTTTCTGGCTCTAAATTTGTGGGCTATAGTTCAGTTGATTTTCAATCAAATTGAATTTTCTGCGAAATGTGTAGAAATGTGCGAGCGATCCAAATGACCGTTGGCATGACGATTACTGGTCTCAACGCATATAGATAGAGGTATCAATCAACGAAATCCGAGCACAATTGCAGATTTTCGATTTTTCTGGCTCTAAATTTGCGGGCTATAATTCAGTTGATTTTCAATAAAATTAAATTTTCTGCGAAATGTGTAGAAATGTGCGAGCGATCCAAATGACCATTGGCATGACGATTACAGGTTTCAACGCCTATTGATAGAGGTATCAATCAACGAAATCGGAGCACAATTGCAGATTTTCGATTTTTCTGGCTCTAAATTTGTGGGCTATAGTTCAGTTGATTTTCAATAAAATTGAATTTTCTGCGAAATGTGTAGAAATGTGCGAGCGATCCAAATGACCGTTGGCATGACGATTACAGGTTTCAACGCCTATTGATAGAGGTATCAATCAACGAAATCGGAGCACAATTGCAGATTTTCGATTTTTCTGGCTCTAAATTTGTGGGCTATAGTTCAGTTGATTTTCAATAAAATTGAATTTTCTGCGAAATGTGTAGAAATGTGCGAGCGATCCAAATGACCATTGGCATGACGATTACAGGTTTCAACCCCTATTGATAGAGGTATCAATCAACGAAATCGGAGCACAATTGCAGATTTTCGATTTTTCTGGCTCTAAATTTGTGGGCTATAGTTCAGTTGATTTTCAATAAAATTGAATTTTCTGCGAAATGTGTAGAAATGTGCGAGCGATCCAAATGAACATTGGCATGACGATTACAGGTTTCAACGCCTATTGATAGAGGTATCAATCAACGAAATCGGAGCACAATTGCAGATTTTCGATTTTTCTGGCTCTAAATTTGCGGGCTATAGTTCAGTTGATTTTCAATAAAATTGAACTTTCTGCGAAATGTGTAGAAATGTGCGAGCAATCCAACTGACCGTTGGCATGACGATTACAGGTCTCAACGCCTATTGATATAGGTATCAATCAACGAAATCGGAGCACAATTGCAGATTTTCGATTTTTCTGGCTCTAAATTTGTGGGCTATAGTTCAGTTGATTTTCAATAAAATTGAATTTTCGGCGAAATGTGTAGAAATGTGCGAGCGATCCAACTGACCATTGGCATGACGATTACAGGTCTCAACGCCTATAGATAGAGGTATCAATCAACGAAATCGGAGCACAATTGCAGATTATCGATTTTTCTGGCTCTAAATTTGCGGGCTATAGTTCAGTTGATTTTCAATAAAATTGAATTTTCTGCGAAATGTGTAGAAATGTGCGAGCGATCCAAATGACCATTGGCATGACGATTACAGGTCTCAACGCCTATAGATAGAGGTATCAATCAACGAAATCGGAGCACAATTGCAGATTTTCGATTTTTCTGGCTCTAAATTTGTGGGCTATAGTTCAGTTGATTTTCAATAAAATTGAATTTTCTGCGAAATGTGTAGAAATGTGGGAGCGATCCAAATGACCATTGGCATGACGATTACAGGTTTCAACGCCTATTGATAGAGGTATCAATCAACGAAATCGGAGCACAATTGCAGATTTTCGATTTTTCTGGCTCTAAATTTGTGGGCTATAGTTCAGTTGATTTTCAATAAAATTGAATTTTCTGCGAAATGTGTAGAAATGTGCGAGCGATCCAAATGACCATTGGCATGACGATTACTGGTCTCAACGCCTATTGATAGAGGTATCAATCAACGAAATCGGAGCACAATTGCAGATTTTCGATTTTTCTGGCTCTAAATTTGTGGGCTATAGTTCAGTTGATTTTCAATAAAATTGAATTTTCTGCGAAATGTGTAGAAATGTGGGAGCGATCCAAATGACCATTGGCATGACGATTACAGGTTTCAACGCCTATTGATAGAGGTATCAATCAACGAAATCGGAGCACAATTGCAGATTTTCGATTTTTCTGGCTCTAAATTTGTGGGCTATAGTTCAGTTGATTTTCAATAAAATTGAATTTTCTGCGAAATGTGTAGAAATGTGCGAGCGATCCAAATGACCATTGGCATGACGATTACTGGTCTCAACGCCTATTGATAGAGGTATCAATCAACGAAATCGGAGCACAATTGCAGATTTTCGATTTTTCTGGCTCTAAATTTGTGGGCTATAGTTCAGTTGATTTTCAATAAAATTGAATTTTCTGCGAAATGTGTAGAAATGTGCGAGCGATCCAAATGACCGTTGGCATGACGATTACAGGTTTCAACGCCTATTGATAGAGGTATCAATCAACGAAATCGGAGCACAATTGCAGATTTTCGATTTTTCTGGCTCTAAATTTGTGGGCTATAGTTCAGTTGATTTTCAATAAAATTGAATTTTCTGCGAAATGTGTAGAAATGTACGAGCGATCCAACTGACCGTTGGCATGACGATTACTGGTCTCAACGCCTATAGATAGAGGTATCAATCAACGAAATCGGAGCACAATTGCAGATTATCGATTTTTCTGGCTCTAAATTTGTGGGCTATAGTTCAGTTGATTTTCAATAAAATTGAATTTTCTGCGAAATGTGTAGAAATGTGCGAGTGATCCAAATGACCATTGGCATGACGATTACAGGTTTCAACCCCTATTGATAGGGGTATCAATCAACGAAATCGGAGCACAATTGCAGATTTTCGATTTTTCTGGCTCTAAATTTGCGGGCTATAGTTCAGTTGATTTTCAATAAAATTGAATTTTCTGCGAAATGTGTAGAAATGTGCGAGCGATCCAAATGACCATTGGCATGACGATTACTGGTCTCAACGCCTATTGATAGAGGTATCAATCAACGAAATCGGAGCACAATTGCAGATTTTCGATTTTTCTGGCTCTAAATTTGTGGGCTATAGTTCAGTTGATTTTCAATAAAATTGAATTTTCTGCGAAATGTGTAGAAATGTGCGAGCGATCCAAATGACCATTGGCATGACGATTACTGGTCTCAACGCCTATTGATAGAGGTATCAATCAACGAAATCGGAGCACAATTGCAGATTTTCGATTTTTCTGGCTCTAAATTTGTGGGCTATAGTTCAGTTGATTTTCAATAAAATTGAATTTTCTGCGAAATGTGTAGAAATGTGCGAGCGATCCAAATGACCATTGGCATGACGATTACTGGTCTCAACGCCTATTGATAGAGGTATCAATCAACGAAATCGGAGCACAATTGCAGATTTTCGATTTTTCTGGCTCTAAATTTGTGGGCTATAGTTCAGTTGATTTTCAATAAAATTGAATTTTCTGCGAAATATGTAGAAATGTGCGAGCGATCCAAATGACCGTTGGCATGACGATTACTGGTCTCAACGCCTATAGATAGAGGTATCAATCAACGAAATCGGAGCACAATTGCAGATTTTCGATTTTTCTGGCTCTAAATTTGTGGGCTATAGTTCAGTTGATTTTCAATAAAATTGAATTTTCTGCGAAATGTGTAGAAATGTGCGAGCGATCCAAATGACCATTGGCATGACGATTACTGGTCTCAACGCCTATTGATAGAGGTATCAATCAACGAAATCGGAGCACAATTGCAGATTTTCGATTTTTCTGGCTCTAAATTTGTGGGCTATAGTTCAGTTGATTTTCAATAAAATTAAATTTTCTGCGAAATGTGTAGAAATGTGCGAGCGATCCAAATGACCGTTGGCATGACGATTACAGGTCTCAACGCCTATAGATAGAGGTATCAATCAACGAAATCGGAGCACAATTGCAGATTTTCGATTTTTCTGGCTCTAAATTTGTGGGCTATAGTTCAGTTGATTTTCAATAAAATTGAATTTTCTGCGAAATGTGTAGAAATGTGCGAGCGATCCAAATGACCATTGGCATGACGATTACAGGTTTCAACGCCTATTGATAGAGGTATCAATCAACGAAATCGGAGCACAATTGCAGATTATCGATTTTTCTGGCTCTAAATTTGTGGGCTATAGTTCAGTTGATTTTCAATAAAATTGAATTTTCTGCGAAATGTGTAGAAAT
Organism: Tipula helvola; assembly: GCA_963556165.1. Classification (NCBI taxonomy): domain Eukaryota; kingdom Metazoa; phylum Arthropoda; class Insecta; order Diptera; family Tipulidae; genus Tipula; species Tipula helvola. The sequence goes on from OY744481.1 coordinate 309,157,278, forward strand.
GTGCGAGCGATCCAAATGACCATTGGCATGACGATTACAGGTTTCAACGCCTATTGATAGAGGTATCAATCAACGAAATCGGAGCACAATTGCAGATTTTCGATTTTTCTGGCTCTAAATTTGTGGGCTATAGTTCAGTTGATTTTCAATAAAATTGAATTTTCTGCGAAATGTGTAGAAATGTGCGAGCGATCCAAATGACCATTGGCATGACGATTACAGGTTTCAACGCCTATTGATAGAGGTATCAATCAACGAAATCGGAGCACAATTGCAGATTATCGATTTTTCTGGCTCTAAATTTGTGGGCTATAGTTCAGTTGATTTTCAATAAAATTGAATTTTCTGCGAAATGTGTAGAAATGTGCGAGCGATCCAAATGACCATTGGCATGACGATTACAGGTCTCAACGCCTATAGATAGAGGTATCAATCAACGAAATCGGAGCACAATTGCAGATTTTCGATTTTTCTGGCTCTAAATTTGTGGGCTATAGTTCAGTTGATTTTCAATAAAATTGAATTTTCTGCGAAATGTGTAGAAATGTGCGAGCGATCCAAATGACCATTGGCATGACGATTACAGGTTTCAACGCCTATTGATAGAGGTATCAATCAACGAAATCGGAGCACAATTGCAGATTTTCGATTTTTCTGGCTCTAAATTTGTGGGCTATAGTTCAGTTGATTTTCAATAAAATTGAATTTTCTGCGAAATGTGTAGAAATGTGCGAGCGATCCAAATGACCATTGGCATGACGATTACAGGTTTCAACGCCTATTGATAGAGGTATCAATCAACGAAATCGGAGCACAATTGCAGATTTTCGATTTTTCTGGCTCTAAATTTGTGGGCTATAGTTCAGTTGATTTTCAATAAAATTGAATTTTCTGCGAAATGTGTAGAAATGTGCGAGCGATCCAAATGACCATTGGCATGACGATTACAGGTTTCAACGCCTATTGATAGAGGTATCAATCAACGAAATCGGAGCACAATTGCAGATTTTCGATTTTTCTGGCTCTAAATTTGTGGGCTATAGTTCAGTTGGTTTTCAATAAAATTGAATTTTCTGCGAAATGTGTAGAAATGTGCGAGCGATCCAACTGACCGTTGGCATGACGATTACTGGTCTCAACGCCTATAGATAGAGGTATCAATCAACGAAATCGGAGCACAATTGCAGATTTTCGATTTTTCTGGCTCTAAATTTGCGGGCTATAGTTCAGTTGATTTTCAATAAAATTGAATTTTCTGCGAAATGTGTAGAAATGTGCGAGCGATCCAACTGACCGTTGGCATGACGATTACTGGTCTCAACGCCTATAGATAGAGGTATCAATCAACGAAATCGGAGCACAATTGCAGATTTTCGATTTTTCTGGCTCTAAATTTGTGGGCTATAGTTCAGTTGATTTTCAATAAAATTGAATTTTCTGCGAAATGTGTAGAAATGTGCGAGCGATCCAAATGACCATTGGCATGACGATTACAGGTCTCAACGCCTATAGATAGAGGTATCAATCAACGAAATCGGAGCACAATTGCAGATTTTCGATTTTTCTGGCTCTAAATTTGTGGGCTATAGTTCAGTTGATTTTCAATAAAATTGAATTTTCTGCGAAATGTGTAGAAATGTGGGAGCGATCCAAATGACCATTGGCATGACGATTACAGGTTTCAACGCCTATTGATAGAGGTATCAATCAACGAAATCGGAGCACAATTGCAGATTTTCGATTTTTCTGGCTCTAAATTTGTGGGCTATAGTTCAGTTGATTTTCAATAAAATTGAATTTTCTGCGAAATGTGTAGAAATGTGCGAGCGATCCAAATGACCATTGGCATGACGATTACTGGTCTCAACGCCTATTGATAGAGGTATCAATCAACGAAATCGGAGCACAATTGCAGATTTTCGATTTTTCTGGCTCTAAATTTGTGGGCTATAGTTCAGTTGATTTTCAATAAAATTGAATTTTCTGCGAAATGTGTAGAAATGTGGGAGCGATCCAAATGACCATTGGCATGACGATTACAGGTTTCAACGCCTATTGATAGAGGTATCAATCAACGAAATCGGAGCACAATTGCAGATTTTCGATTTTTCTGGCTCTAAATTTGTGGGCTATAGTTCAGTTGATTTTCAATAAAATTGAATTTTCTGCGAAATGTGTAGAAATGTGCGAGCGATCCAAATGACCATTGGCATGACGATTACTGGTCTCAACGCCTATTGATAGAGGTATCAATCAACGAAATCGGAGCACAATTGCAGATTTTCGATTTTTCTGGCTCTAAATTTGTGGGCTATAGTTCAGTTGATTTTCAATAAAATTGAATTTTCTGCGAAATGTGTAGAAATGTGCGAGCGATCCAAATGACCGTTGGCATGACGATTACAGGTTTCAACGCCTATTGATAGAGGTATCAATCAACGAAATCGGAGCACAATTGCAGATTTTTGATTTTTCTGGCTCTAAATTTGTGGGCTATAGTTCAGTTGATTTTCAATAAAATTGAATTTTCTGCGAAATGTGTAGAAATGTACGAGCGATCCAACTGACCGTTGGCATGACGATTACTGGTCTCAACGCCTATAGATAGAGGTATCAATCAACGAAATCGGAGCACAATTGCAGATTATCGATTTTTCTGGCTCTAAATTTGTGGGCTATAGTTCAGTTGATTTTCAATAAAATTGAATTTTCTGCGAAATGTGTAGAAATGTGCGAGTGATCCAAATGACCATTGGCATGACGATTACAGGTTTCAACCCCTATTGATAGGGGTATCAATCAACGAAATCGGAGCACAATTGCAGATTTTCGATTTTTCTGGCTCTAAATTTGCGGGCTATAGTTCAGTTGATTTTCAATAAAATTGAATTTTCTGCGAAATGTGTAGAAATATGCGAGCGATCCAAATGACCATTGGCATGACGATTACTGGTCTCAACGCCTATTGATAGAGGTATCAATCAACGAAATCGGAGCACAATTGCAGATTTTCGATTTTTCTGGCTCTAAATTTGTGGGCTATAGTTCAGTTGATTTTCAATAAAATTGAATTTTCTGCGAAATGTGTAGAAATGTGCGAGCGATCCAAATGACCATTGGCATGACGATTACTGGTCTCAACGCCTATTGATAGAGGTATCAATCAACGAAATCGGAGCACAATTGCAGATTTTCGATTTTTCTGGCTCTAAATTTGTGGGCTATAGTTCAGTTGATTTTCAATAAAATTGAATTTTCTGCGAAATGTGTAGAAATGTGCGAGCGATCCAAATGACCATTGGCATGACGATTACTGGTCTCAACGCCTATTGATAGAGGTATCAATCAACGAAATCGGAGCACAATTGCAGATTTTCGATTTTTCTGGCTCTAAATTTGTGGGCTATAGTTCAGTTGATTTTCAATAAAATTGAATTTTCTGCTAAATGTGTAGAAATGTGCGAGCGATCCAAATGACCGTTGGCATGACGATTACTGGTCTCAACGCCTATAGATAGAGGTATCAATCAACGAAATCGGAGCACAATTGCAGATTATCGATTTTTCTGGCTCTAAATTTGTGGGCTATAGTTCAGTTGATTTTCAATAAAATTGAATTTTCTGCGAAATGTGTAGAAATGTGCGAGCGATCCAAATGACCATTGGCATGACGATTACAGGTCTCAACGCCTATAGATAGAGGTATCAATCAACGAAATCGGAGCACAATTGCAGATTTTCGATTTTTCTGGCTCTAAATTTGTGGGCTATAGTTCAGTTGATTTTCAATAAAATTGAATTTTCTGCGAAATGTGTAGAAATGTGCGAGCGATCCAAATGACCGTTGGCATGACGATTACAGGTTTCAACGCCTATTGATAGAGGTATCAATCAACGAAATCGGAGCACAATTGCAGATTTTCGATTTTTCTGGCTCTAAATTTGTGGGCTATAGTTCAGTTGATTTTCAATAAAATTGAATTTTCTGCGAAATGTGTAGAAATGTGCGAGCGATCCAAATGACCATTGGCATGACGATTACAGGTTTCAACGCCTATTGATAGAGGTATCAATCAACGAAATCGGAGCACAATTGCAGATTATCGATTTTTCTGGCTCTAAATTTGTGGGCTATAGTTCAGTTGATTTTCAATAAAATTGAATTTTCTGCGAAATGTGTAGAAATGTGCGAGCGATCCAACTGACCGTTGGCATGACGATTACTGGTCTCAACGCCTATAGATAGAGAGAGGTATCAATCAACGAAATCGGAGCACAAATGCAGATTATCGATTTTTCTGGCTCTAAATTTGCGGGCTATAGTTCAGTTGATTTTCAACAAAACTGAATTTTCTGCGAAATGTGTAGAAATGTGCGAGCGATCCAAATGACCATTGGCATGACGATTACAGGTCTCAACGCCTATAGATAGAGGTATCAATCAACGAAATCGGAGCACAATTGCAGATTTTCGATTTTTCTGGCTCTAAATTTGCGGGCTATAGTTCAGTTGATTTTCAATAAAATTGAACTTTCTGCGAAATGTGTAGAAATGTGCGAGCAATCCAAATGACCGTTGGCATGACGATTACAGGTCTCAACGCCTATTGATATAGGTATCAATCAACGAAATCGGAGCACAATTGCAGATTTTCGATTTTTCTGGCTCTAAATTTGTGGGCTATAGTTCAGTTGATTTTCAATAAAATTGAATTTTCTGCGAAATGTGTAGAAATGTGCGAGCGATCCAAATGACCATTGGCATGACGATTACAGGTCTCAACGCCTATAGATAGAGGTATCAATCAACGAAATCGGAGCACAATTGCAGATTTTCGATTTTTCTGGCTCTAAATTTGTGGGCTATAGTTCAGTTGATTTTCAATAAAATTGAATTTTCTGCGAAATGTGTAGAAATGTGCGAGCGATCCAAATGACCATTGGCATGACGATTACAGGTTTCAACGCCTATTGATAGAGGTATCAATCAACGAAATCGGAGCACAATTGCAGATTTTCGATTTTTCTGGCTCTAAATTTGTGGGCTATAGTTCAGTTGATTTTCAATAAAATTGAATTTTCTGCGAAATGTGTAGAAATGTGCGAGCGATCCAAATGACCATTGGCATGACGATTACAGGTTTCAACCCCTATTGATAGGGGTATCAATCAACAAAATCGGAGCACAATTGCAGATTTTCGATTTTTCTGGCTCTAAATTTGTGGGCTATAGTTCAGTTGATTTTCAATAAAATTGAATTTTCTGCGAAATGTGTAGAAATGTGCGAGCGATCCAAATGACCATTGGCATGACGATTACAGGTTTCAACGCCTATTGATAGAGGTATCAATCAACGAAATCGGAGCACAATTGCAGATTTTCGATTTTTCTGGCTCTAAATTTGTGGGCTATAGTTCAGTTGATTTTCAATAAAATTGAATTTTCTGCGAAATGTGTAGAAATGTGCGAGCGATCCAACTGACCGTTGGCATGACGATTACTGGTCTCAACGCCTATAGATAGAGGTATCAATCAACGAAATCGGAGCACAATTGCAGATTTTCGATTTTTCTGGCTCTAAATTTGTGGGCTATAGTTCAGTTGATTTTCAATAAAATTGAACTTTCTGCGAAATGTGTAGAAATGTGCGAGCAATCCAAATGACCATTGGCATGACGATTACAGGTTTCAACGCCTATTGATAGGGGTATCAATCAACGAAATCGGAGCACAATTGCAGATTTTCGATTTTTCTGGCTCTAAATTTGTGGGCTATAGTTCAGTTGATTTTCAATAAAATTGAATTTTCTGCGAAATGTGTAGAAATGTGCGAGCGATCCAACTGACCGTTGGCATGACGATTACTGGTCTCAACGCCTATAGATAGAGGTATCAATCAACGAAATCGGAGCACAATTGCAGATTTTCGATTTTTCTGGCTCTAAATTTGTGGGCTATAGTTCAGTTGATTTTCAATAAAATTAAATTTTCTGCGAAATGTGTAGAAATGTGCGAGCGATCCAAATGACCATTGGCATGACGATTACAGGTTTCAACGCCTATTGATAGAGGTATCAATCAACGAAATCGGAGCACAATTGCAGATTTTCGATTTTTCTGGCTCTAAATTTGTGGGCTATAGTTCAGTTGATTTTCAATAAAATTGAATTTTCTGCGAAATGTGTAGAAATGTGCGAGCGATCCAACTGACCGTTGGCATGACGATTACTGGTCTCAACGCCTATAGAGAGGTATCAATCAACGAAATCGGAGCACAATTGCAGATTTTCGATTTTTCTGGCTCTAAATTTGCGGGCTATAGTTCAGTTGATTTTCAATAAAATTAAATTTTCTGCGAAATGTGTAGAAATGTGCGAGCGATCCAAATGACCATTGGCATGACGATTACAGGTTTCAACGCCTATTGATAGAGGTATCAATCAACGAAATCGGAGCACAATTGCAGATTATCGATTTTTCTGGCTCTAAATTTGTGGGCTATAGTTCAGTTGATTTTCAATAAAATTGAATTTTCTGCGAAATGTGTAGAAATGTGCGAGCGATCCAAATGACCATTGGCATGACGATTACAGGTTTCAACGCCTATTGATAGAGGTATCAATCAACGAAATCGGAGCACAATTGCAGATTTTCGATTTTTCTGGCTCTAAATTTGTGGGCTATAGTTCAGTTGATTTTCAATAAAATTGAATTTTCTGCGAAATGTGTAGAAATGTGCAAGCGATCCAAATGACCATTGGCATGACGATTACAGGTCTCAACGCCTATAGATAGAGGTATCAATCAACGAAATCGGAGCACAATTGCAGATTTTCGATTTTTCTGGCTCTAAATTTGTGGGCTATAGTTCAGTTGATTTTCAATAAAATTGAATTTTCTGCGAAATGTGTAGAAATGTGCGAGCGATCCAAATGACCGTTGGCATGACGATTACAGGTTTCAACGCCTATTGATAGAGGTATCAATCAACGAAATCGGAGCACAATTGCAGATTTTCGATTTTTCTGGCTCTAAATTTGTGGGCTATAGTTCAGTTGATTTTCAATAAAATTGAATTTTCTGCGAAATGTGTAGAAATGTGCGAGCGATCCAAATGACCATTGGCATGACGATTACAGGTTTCAACGCCTATTGATAGAGGTATCAATCAACGAAATCGGAGCACAATTGCAGATTATCGATTTTTCTGGCTCTAAATTTGTGGGCTATAGTTCAGTTGATTTTCAATAAAATTGAATTTTCTGCGAAATGTGTAGAAATGTGCGAGCGATCCAAATGACCATTGGCATGACGATTACAGGTTTCAACGCCTATTGATAGAGGTATCAATCAACGAAATCGGAGCACAATTGCAGATTTTCGATTTTTCTGGCTCTAAATTTGTGGGCTATAGTTCAGTTGATTTTCAATAAAATTGAATTTTCTGCGAAATGTGTAGAAATGTGCGAGCGATCCAAATGACCATTGGCATGACGATTACAGGTTTCAACGCCTATTGATAGAGGTATCAATCAACGAAATCGGAGCACAATTGCAGATTATCGATTTTTCTGGCTCTAAATTTGTGGGCTATAGTTCAGTTGATTTTCAATAAAATTGAATTTTCTGCGAAATGTGTAGAAATGTGCGAGCGATCCAAATGACCATTGGCATGACGATTACAGGTCTCAACGCCTATAGATAGAGGTATCAATCAACGAAATCGGAGCACAATTGCAGATTTTCGATTTTTCTGGCTCTAAATTTGTGGGCTATAGTTCAGTTGATTTTCAATAAAATTGAATTTTCTGCGAAATGTGTAGAAATGTGCGAGCGATCCAAATGACCATTGGCATGACGATTACAGGTTTCAACGCCTATTGATAGAGGTATCAATCAACGAAATCGGAGCACAATTGCAGATTTTCGATTTTTCTGGCTCTAAATTTGTGGGCTATAGTTCAGTTGATTTTCAATAAAATTGAATTTTCTGCGAAATGTGTAGAAATGTGCGAGCGATCCAAATGACCATTGGCATGACGATTACAGGTTTCAACGCCTATTGATAGAGGTATCAATCAACGAAATCGGAGCACAATTGCAGATTTTCGATTTTTCTGGCTCTAAATTTGTGGGCTATAGTTCAGTTGATTTTCAATAAAATTGAATTTTCTGCGAAATGTGTAGAAATGTGCGAGCGATCCAAATGACCATTGGCATGACGATTACAGGTTTCAACGCCTATTGATAGAGGTATCAATCAACGAAATCGGAGCACAATTGCAGATTTTCGATTTTTCTGGCTCTAAATTTGTGGGCTATAGTTCAGTTGATTTTCAATAAAATTGAATTTTCTGCGAAATGTGTAGAAATGTGCGAGCGATCCAAATGACCATTGGCATGACGATTACAGGTTTCAACGCCTATTGATAGAGGTATCAATCAACGAAATCGGAGCACAATTGCAGATTTTCGATTTTTCTGGCTCTAAATTTGTGGGCTATAGTTCAGTTGGTTTTCAATAAAATTGAATTTTCTGCGAAATGTGTAGAAATGTGCGAGCGATCCAACTGACCGTTGGCATGACGATTACTGGTCTCAACGCCTATAGATAGAGGTATCAATCAACGAAATCGGAGCACAATTGCAGATTTTCGATTTTTCTGGCTCTAAATTTGCGGGCTATAGTTCAGTTGATTTTCAATAAAATTGAATTTTCTGCGAAATGTGTAGAAATGTGCGAGCGATCCAACTGACCGTTGGCATGACGATTACTGGTCTCAACGCCTATAGATAGAGGTATCAATCAACGAAATCGGAGCACAATTGCAGATTTTCGATTTTTCTGGCTCTAAATTTGTGGGCTATAGTTCAGTTGATTTTCAATAAAATTGAATTTTCTGCGAAATGTGTAGAAATGTGCGAGCGATCCAACTGACCGTTGGCATGACGATTACTGGTCTCAACGCCTATAGATAGAGGTATCAATCAACGAAATCGGAGCACAATTGCAGATTTTCGATTTTTCTGGCTCTAAATTTGTGGGCTATAGTTCAGTTGATTTTCAATAAAATTAAATTTTCTGCGAAATGTGTAGAAATGTGCGAGCGATCCAAATGACCATTGGCATGACGATTACAGGTTTCAACGCCTATTGATAGAGGTATCAATCAACGAAATCGGAGCACAATTGCAGATTTTCGATTTTTCTGGCTCTAAATTTGCGGGCTATAGTTCAGTTGATTTTCAACAAAACTGAATTTTCTGCGAAATGTGTAGAAATGTGCGAGCGATCCAAATGACCATTGGCATGACGATTACAGGTCTCAACGCCTATAGATAGAGGTATCAATCAACGAAATCGGAGCACAATTGCAGATTTTCGATTTTTCTGGCTCTAAATTTGTGGGCTATAGTTCAGTTGATTTTCAATAAAATTGAATTTTCTGCGAAATGTGTAGAAATGTGCGAGCGATCCAAATGACCATTGGCATGACGATTACAGGTCTCAACGCCTATAGATAGAGGTATCAATCAACGAAATCGGAGCACAATTGCAGATTTTCGATTTTTCTGGCTCTAAATTTGTGGGCTATAGTTCAGTTGATTTTCAATAAAATTGAATTTTCTGCGAAATGTGTAGAAATGTGCGAGCGATCCAAATGACCGTTGGCATGACGATTACAGGTTTCAACGCCTATTGATAGAGGTATCAATCAACGAAATCGGAGCACAATTGCAGATTATCGATTTTTCTGGCTCTAAATTTGTGGGCTATAAGTTCAGTTGATTTTCAATAAAATTGAATTTTCTGCGAAATGTGTAGAAATGTGCGAGCGATCCAAATGACCATTGGCATGACGATTACAGGTTTCAACGCCTATTGATAGAGGTATCAATCAACGAAATCGGAGCACAATTGCAGATTATCGATTTTTCTGGCTCTAAATTTGTGGGCTATAGTTCAGTTGATTTTCAATAAAATTGAATTTTCTGCGAAATGTGTAGAAATGTGCGAGCGATCCAAATGACCATTGGCATGACGATTACAGGTTTCAACCCCTATTGATAGGGGTATCAATCAACGAAATCGGAGCACAATTGCAGATTTTCGATTTTTCTGGCTCTAAATTTGCGGGCTATAGTTCAGTTGATTTTCAACAAAATTGAATTTTCTATTAAATGTGTAGAAATGTGCGAGCGATCCAAATGACCATTGGCATGACGATTACTGGTCTCAACGCCTATAGATAGATGTATCAATCAACGAAATCGGAGCACAATTGCAGATTTTCGATTTTTCTGGCTCTAAATTTGTGGGCTATAGTTCAGTTGATTTTCAATAAAATTGAATTTTCTGCGAAATGTGTAGAAATGTGCGAGCGATCCAACTGACCGTTGGCATGACGATTACTGGTCTCAACGCCTATAGATAGAGGTATCAATCAACGAAATCGGAGCACAATTGCAGATTTTCGATTTTTCTGGCTCTAAATTTGTGGGCTATAGTTCAGTTGATTTTCAATAAAATTAAATTTTCTGCGAAATGTGAATAAATGTGCGAGCGATCCAAATGACCATTGGCATGACGATTACAGGTCTCAACGCCTATAGATAGAGGTATCAATCAACGAAATCGGAGCACAATTGCAGATTTTCGATTTTTCTGGCTCTAAATTTGTGGGCTATAGTTCAGTTGATTTTCAATAAAATTGAATTTTCTGCGAAATGTGTAGAAATGTGCGAGCGATCCAAATGACCATTGGCATGACGATTACAGGTTTCAACGCCTATTGATAGAGGTATCAATCAACGAAATCGGAGCACAATTGCAGATTTTCGATTTTTCTGGCTCTAAATTTGTGGGCTATAGTTCAGTTGGTTTTCAATAAAATTGAAATTTCTGCGAAATGTGTAGAAATGTGCGAGCGATCCAACTGACCGTTGGCATGACGATTACTGGTCTCAACGCCTATAGATAGAGGTATCAATCAACGAAATCGGAGCACAATTACAGATTATCGATTTTTCTGGCTCTAAATTTGTGGGCTATAGTTCAGTTGATTTTCAATAAAATTGAATTTTCTGCGAAATGTGTAGAAATGTGCGGGCGATCCAAATGACCATTGGCATGACGATTACAGGTTTCAACCCCTATTGATAGGGGTATCAATCAACGAAATCGGAGCACAATTGCAGATTTTCGATTTTTCTGGCTCTAAATTTGCGGGCTATAGTTCAGTTGATTTTCAACAAAATTGAATTTTCTATTAAATGTGTAGAAATGTGCGAGCGATCCAAATGACCATTGGCATGACGATTACTGGTCTCAACGCCTATAGATAGAGGTATCAATCAACGAAATCGGAGCACAATTGCAGATTTTCGATTTTTCTGGCTCTAAATTTGCGGGCTATAGTTCAGTTGATTTTCAATAAAATTGAATTTTCTGCGAAATGTGTAGAAATGTGCGAGCGATCCAAATGACCGTTGGCATGACGATTACAGGTTTCAACGCCTATTGATAGAGGTATCAATCAACGAAATCGGAGCACAATTGCAGATTTTCGATTTTTCTGGCTCTAAATTTGTGGGCTATAGCCTATAGTTCAGTTGATTTTCAATAAAATTGAATTTTCTGCGAAATGTGTAGAAATGTGCGAGCGATCCAAATGACCATTGGCATGACGATTACAGGTTTCAACGCCTATTGATAGAGGTATCAATCAACGAAATCGGAGCACAATTGCAGATTATCGATTTTTCTGGCTCTAAATTTGTGGGCTATAGTTCAGTTGATTTTCAATAAAATTGAATTTTCTGCGAAATGTGTAGAAATGTGCGAGCGATCCAAATGACCATTGGCATGACGATTACAGGTTTCAACGCCTATTGATAGAGGTATCAATCAACGAAATCGGAGCACAATTGCAGATTTTCGATTTTTCTGGCTCTAAATTTGTGGGCTATAGTTCAGTTGATTTTCAATAAAATTGAATTTTCTGCGAAATGTGTAGAAATGTGCGAGCGATCCAACTGACCGTTGGCATGACGATTACTGGTCTCAACGCCTATAGATAGAGGTATCAATCAACGAAATCGGAGCACAATTGCAGATTATCGATTTTTCTGGCTCTAAATTTGCGGGCTATAGTTCAGTTGATTTTCAACAAAACTGAATTTTCTGCGAAATGTGTAGAAATGTGCGAGCGATCCAAATGACCATTGGCATGACGATTACAGGTCTCAACGCCTATAGATAGAGGTATCAATCAACGAAATCGGAGCACAATTGCAGATTATCGATTTTTCTGGCTCTAAATTTGCGGGCTATAGTTCAGTTGATTTTCAACAAAACTGAATTTTCTGCGAAATGTGTAGAAATGTGCGAGCGATCCAAATGACCATTGGCATGACGATTACAGGTCTCAACGCCTATAGATAGAGGTATCAATCAACGAAATCGGAGCACAATTGCAGATTATCGATTTTTCTGGCTCTAAATTTGCGGGCTATAGTTCAGTTGATTTTCAACAAAACTGAATTTTCTGCGAAATGTGTAGAAATGTGCGAGCGATCCAAATGACCATTGGCATGACGATTACAGGTCTCAACGCCTATAGATAGAGGTATCAATCAACGAAATCGGAGCACAATTGCAGATTTTCGATTTTTCTGGCTCTAAATTTGCGGGCTATAGTTCAGTTGATTTTCAATAAAATTGAATTTTCTGCGAAATGTGTAGAAATGTGCGAGCGATCCAAATGACCGTTGGCATGACGATTACAGGTCTCAACGCCTATAGATAGAGGTATCAATCAACGAAATCGGAGCACAATTGCAGATTTTCGATTTTTCTGGCTCTAAATTTGTGGGCTATAGTTCAGTTGATTTTCAATAAAATTGAATTTTCTGCGAAATGTGTAGAAATGTGCGAGCGATCCAAATGACCGTTGGCATGACGATTACAGGTTTCAACGCCTATTGATAGAGGTATCAATCAACGAAATCGGAGCACAATTGCAGATTTTCGATTTTTCTGGCTCTAAATTTGTGGGCTATAGTTCAGTTGATTTTCAATAAAATTGAATTTTCTGCGAAATGTGTAGAAATGTGCGAGCGATCCAAATGACCGTTGGCATGACGATTACAGGTTTCAACGCCTATTGATAGAGGTATCAATCAACGAAATCGGAGCACAATTGCAGATTTTCGATTTTTCTGGCTCTAAATTTGTGGGATATAGTTCAGTTGATTTTCAATAAAATTGAATTTTCTGCGAAATGTGTAGAAATGTGCGAGCGATCCAAATGACCGTTGGCATGACGATTACAGGTCTCAACGCCTATTGATAGATGTATCAATCAACGAAATCGGAGCACAATTGCAGATTTTCGATTTTTCTGGCTCTAAATTTGTGGGCTATAGTTCAGTTGATTTTCAATAAAATTGAATTTTCTGCGAAATGTGTAGAAATGTGCGAGCGATCCAAATGACCGTTGGCATGACGTTTACAGGTCTCAACGCCTATTGATAGAGGTATTAATCAACGAAATCGGAGCACAATTGCAGATTTTCGATTTTTCTGGCTCTAAATTTGTGGGCTATAGTTCAGTTGATTTTCAATAAAATTGAATTTTCTGCGAAATGTGTAGAAATGTGCGAGCGATCCAAATGACCATTGGCATGACGATTACAGGTTTCAACGCCTATTGATAGAGGTATCAATCAACGAAATCGGAGCACAATTGCAGATTTTCGATTTTTCTGGCTCTAAATTTGTGGGCTATAGTTCAGTTGATTTTCAATAAAATTGAATTTTCTGCGAAATGTGTAGAAATGTGCGAGCGATCCAAATGACCGTTGGCATGACGATTACAGGTCTCAACGCCTATTGATAGAGGTATCAATCAACGAAATCGGAGCACAATTGCAGATTTTCGATTTTTCTGGCTCTAAATTTGTGGGCTATAGTTCAGTTGATTTTCAATAAAATTGAATTTTCTGCGAAATGTGTAGAAATGTGCGAGCGATCCAAATGACCGTTGGCATGACGTTTACAGGTCTCAACGCCTATTGATAGAGGTATTAATCAACGAAATCGGAGCACAATTGCAGATTTTCGATTTTTCTGGCTCTAAATTTGTGGGCTATAGTTCAGTTGATTTTCAATAAAATTGAATTTTCTGCGAAATGTGTAGAAATGTGCGAGCGATCCAAATGGCCATTGGCATGACGATTACAGGTTTCAACGCCTATTGATAGAGGTATCAATCAACGAAATCGGAGCACAATTGCAGATTTTCGATTTTTCTGGCTCTAAATTTGTGGGCTATATAGTTCAGTTGATTTTCAATAAAATTGAATTTTCTGCGAAATGTGTAGAAATGTGCGAGCGATCCAAATGACCGTTGGCATGACGATTACAGGTCTCAACGCCTATTGATAGAGGTATCAATCAACGAAATCGGAGCACAATTGCAGATTTTCGATTTTTCTGGCTCTAAATTTGTGGGCTATAGTTCAGTTGATTTTCAATAAAATTGAATTTTCTGCGAAATGTGTAGAAATGTGCGAGCGATCCAAATGACCATTGGCATGACGATTACAGGTTTCAACGCCTATTGATAGAGGTATCAATCAACGAAATCGGAGCACAATTGCAGATTTTCGATTTTTCTGGCTCTAAATTTGTGGGCTATAGTTCAGTTGATTTTCAATAAAATTGAATTTTCTGCGAAATGTGTAGAAATGTGCGAGCGATCCAAATGACCATTGGCATGACGATTACAGGTTTCAACGCCTATTGATAGAGGTATCAATCAACGAAATCGGAGCACAATTGCAGATTTTCGATTTTTCTGGCTCTAAATTTGTGGGCTATAGTTCAGTTGATTTTCAATAAAATTGAATTTTCTGCGAAATGTGTAGAAATGTGCGAGCGATCCAAATGACCGTTGGCATGACGATTACAGGTCTCAACGCCTATTGATAGAGGTATCAATCAACGAAATCGGAGCACAATTGCAGATTTTCGATTTTTCTGGCTCTAAATTTGTGGGCTATAGTTCAGTTGATTTTCAATAAAATTGAATTTTCTGCGAAATGTGTAGAAATGTGCGAGCGATCCAAATGACCATTGGCATGACGATTACAGGTTTCAACGCCTATTGATAGAGGTATCAATCAACGAAATCGGAGCACAATTGCAGATTTTCGATTTTTCTGGCTCTAAATTTGTGGGCTATAGTTCAGTTGATTTTCAATAAAATTGAATTTTCTGCGAAATGTGTAGAAATGTGCGAGCGATCCAAATGACCGTTGGCATGACGATTACAGGTCTCAACGCCTATTGATAGAGGTATCAAATATAGTCCCTCAAACATTACCGGTTTGCAGGCATAAAGATCATAAACGTTTTATCCCGCCATTCTCATTTTTCTTGCGAAGTGACCTAGATAATTACTTAGTAGCAGATATAGCATTTTGGAAAAATTGGACAAGCTTTTGTCAAAACAATTTTCTGTATATCAACTATTATAAAATAAAATCAATTTTAAACCATGAACTCTTCATCTTGAAACACATTCAGTCGTTTCTATGCCAAATCTCCAGCATAATATACACATTGTGATCAAAATGTATATATAGTCCAATTATTTAGTTCATGAACCGAATTTTCGTATTTTCCGTGAATTTCCAAATACATATATGTACGTACTTTATACAGTATACAACGTTTATCGTCATAGTTTACGTCATACCGGACTTGTATATGTATATGTATGCGTTAACCTGAGAATTCTTTTTTTGTTATGTTGTATAAGCAAAAAAAAAATGTTTGTTTATATTCACAATTATGACGCATTTACCGTTCCATTATTTTTATATTTTTATTTCTTAAAATAACAGAGAAGACCCTCTAAAATATTCATGAATAAAGGAAGATTTCTTAAATATTTATGTATATAGTTTTGATGCATAATTTATTATCAAAAATATTATTTAAACAATTTACACAATAAAATATTTATCTTAATAAATTTTAGTGCTTCCCCTTTGCCCAAAAAAAAAAATCTATTGCCAACCAAATTCCAAAAAGGCGCATGAGCCGAATGTATTTTTTATAATTTTCCTGTTTTACTCTGGTTTTGCTACATAAATATGTATGTATGTATGTAAGTATGTTACTGCACGAAATACTGCACTTTTGCATCAAAACTCAAAAGTTTTTCTCACCAATTTTTCACTTACGAACTGTGTGTGTACAAATGACGAAACTTTTTTTTTTGTTGTTGTTGCTCTTTCGTTTCGGGAAAAGTGAAGGAAAATAATTTGAAAATTTATATACGAGTACATAATGTTAATAAAATAACAGCAGTTTGTTTGGTTTTGTGGATTTATCAATAATGTTATATTATATCCGCAGAGTGGCAGGCTTATGTAATATGTAATATGGTACAAATTGCTCTTTGATCATTATTTAGCAGGGAAATTTTCGAATCTAAACTTGGAATTCCTCATACCGTTAGAAACCAATTTGCGCTAATTAGTGCTCATTAGAAAAAATTAGTACTAGTCCAGGAGCCGAGAAAATGGAAAAGAATTTTCATGTTCCGCCTGAAAGACGATAATAAAATATAAAACCGAAACCAGATTTTCAGCGGAAACTATTGTAAAAAAGATTAACCATTTAACTAAATATTTTTAGTTAGTTCATACAATGTAGAAGTTTGTGCTTATCACAAAAATAAAAATATTGACAATTTTCATTCATTAAATTGTGGAAAATGAAAATCAATCCATACCCCTAAATGATACTATACGGAACAACCAAGACACATTTTGTGTTCAATAATTTACAAATTGAACAACAAAAATAATTGATTGAATAATTAAACCTATTTCCGACTTAATGTTTTACACACATTGAAGAAATTTTTGCTTATCACAAAAATATAAATTTCGAATATTTTCATGAATAAACCAAGGAAATATGAAAACTTATCAATACATTTTGAACCATCCAAGACACTTTGTGTGTTCAATAAATTACGATTAAAGGCAGAAGGTAAACTTTCGAATTTAGGCTTGAAACTATATTCATACTGTTAGAACCGAATTTAAGATAATTAGTCCTCATGAGATGAGAAAGATGGTAAAAAATGAAAAACGAAACCAAATTTTTAGCGGAACCCGGGGAAGTTTAACCGATTAACTTTATCTTTTCCATTAGTGAACACATTAAAGATATTTGTGCTGGTCACAAAGATATAAATTTCCAATATTTTCATTGATTAAACAATGAAAAATGAAAATCAATCAATAGCCATTAATGACACTAAGGCCCGAATTTATAGTCGTTGCTATAACTATAACTACTGTTATAGTAACAGTTTTCGTATTTATAAACCTCACTAAAAGAATTGTTTCTAATGTAACAACGCTTAGGCCCGAATTTATAGGCGCTATTTCTCTAAAATCATTTCAAAGAGTGGGGTTTGTAATGTAACAACGCTTATAGTGATCAAAATCCATCACTAAAAACAATGCTCAGAGCTTTAAACCGGAGCTGAACCGGAACATAACGTAATTAACCGATTTTTTTTTAGAACGAAACCGCACCGAAAACCCTTAGGTAAAAAATCTTGTATGATTGAAAATGTGTTGATCAATTTTCATATTTCCTTCATTTATTAATGAAAATATTCGAAATTAATATTTTTGTGATAAGCGCAAATTTCTTCAATGCGTTCGTTTACTAATGGAAATTATAAAGTTTAATTTTGTTAAACTTTCCCGGTTTCCGCTGAAAATCAGGTTTTGCTCTTGCATTTTTTTTTTACAGTATCGCAACGGAACGTGTAATCAGACATAACATTCTTCTTTTTTTTTAAACTGTTTTTAAAACGGTAAAAAAGCCTATGTGCTAGATCGTTAATAAATATAAAATGAAATAAATGACATTTGTATTGCTTTGTAAAACATTTTATGTCGGAAATAGTTTAAATCAATTATTTTTGTTGTTCAATTTGGAAATTATTGAACGCAAAATGTGTCTTGGATATTCCGTATAGTATCGTTTAGGGGTACGAATTGATTTTCATTTTCCACAATTTAATGAATGAAAATTGTCAACATTGGTTAATCTTTTCTGGTTTCTGCTGAAAATCAGGTTTTGATTTTGTAATTTTATACCGTCTTTCAGGCGGAATATGAAAATTATTTTTCAATTTTCTCGTCTCCTGGACTAGCACTAATTTTTTCCCATGAGCACTAATTAGAACAAATTCGATTCGAAGGTCAAATACTTAGGCTTGCACCTGGATAGAAGGTTAACATGGAAAAATCATATTGAAACAAAGCGCACGTAACCAAAATTTTAAATTTCATATTTCAACTTCCAAATTCCAAATTCCAAATTTCAAATTCTAAATTTTAATTTCAAATCTTAAATGTTAAAGTTAAAATTTTAAATATCAAATTCTCTACTCCAAGTCCCAAATTCCAAATCCTAAATTCCAAATTTCAAAGTTTAAATTCTAAATTTTAAAAATTTCAAATTTCAACTTTCAAATTCCAAATTTCAAATTTGAAACTCTAAATTTTAAATTTTAAATTCCAAACTTCAAATTTTAAATTTTAAATTCTAAACTTTAAATCTTAAATTTTAAATGTCAAACTCCAAATTCCAAATTTCAAATTTCAAACTTCAAATTCCTAATTTCAAATTTTAAATTTTAAATTTTTAATTTCAAATTAAAAATTCCAAATTTCAAATTTTAAACTTGAAATTTCAAATTTTAAATTCCCATTTATTTAGTTTTATGAGTTGGTATTAAATAACAATTCTCAATTTTTCGATAAATCAGAATTTTAAATTTTGTTAATTATCATTTGGAATTATTATACTTTATTCAATAATTTGGTATTGTTAAAATTCTAAATACTAAATTATATTTTAGAGATTGGTGCGTTGAAGAAGACCCCCTATATGGTGCATATCAGTTATGGGGATCCACCAGCGCTACAAACAGAGAATTCTTGCAACAAACCAAAGCGAAAATACTTCGTAGTATAACCAATGCTCCGTGGTACAGTCGAAATAGTAATATATATATGACGACCTTGGGATTAAAACCAATAAAAAGAAATAATTAAAGAATTCAGTTCAAAATATTACTCAAAACTAGAAGCACATCCCAACGAATTGGCCAGGGACATACTAAAACAGCCGCAATTTAGGCGACTGAAAAGAACAGATCCACTCGGACTAATGAACCTGTGAACCTGTAAATTTATTAAATGTTTTTGTTATATACCTACATATACATATAAACAGGGATCGGCATTCGAAGTGTTACCAACTTCACGCTGTTCACGCCGCATGACAGCGCGCTCATTTTTTGACAAGCGTCAGACTGTTATGTTGTTTATTGGCGATTTTCACCAAATGTAGTTAGCGTTGGTTTCTATGTAAGTAAAGGGGACGAGTATTGTCAAATTCAACTGTTTGACAGTTCTGATCACCCTTGTTCTATGGTTAAATTTTGTTCATATTATTTTCACCAGATGTCAGCTACTTTGTTGGAAATCGCGAATAAGCCTACGAAAGCATATCGTTTTACGTCGCAGTTCGCAGTGAAAATCGCAACCAGCCATTGTTAATAATGAACTACGCCAGTTACATGTGAACAAAATGTTTGTGTATCGGACCATTACACGTTACAATAAAACTGGTAGCATCAAAGAACCCCCTGGAGGTGGACAATCAAAAACAGCAACATTGCCAGAAATGGATCGAAAGGTGAAGGCCAGAATTCAACATAATCACGACAAAGCATGGGGCGCATATTAAAAAATGAACTACGATTGAAGCCCTACAAAATACAAAAAATGCAAGATTTAATACTTGCACAAAAGGCAGTTCGCCTAGTAAGAGCAAAGGTGCTAAAACACTTGCACGTTGGTGGCGAGCTTGAGAATTTGGTATTTTCTGATGAAAAAACTTTTACTGAGCAGCAATGTGTAAACAAACAAAACGATCGTGTTTGGTTAGAGTGCAAATCAAAAGACAATTTAGACCAGTGGATTGCTATGCGAAAACAAAGCCCTGGTATCAGTGATGTTTTGGTCCGCGGCAACTGCCACAGGACGCTCACTACTCATTTTCATTGAACAGGGCGTAAAAAACAAATCTGGCCAGGGATATACTAAAACTACCGCGATTTAGGCGACTCGGACTGATGAACCTGTAAATTTATTAATGTTTAGGTTATACATATGTATAATCTAAATTAATTAAATTTTGAACACAAATAATAGGTATTAACATTGGTTAATATTTAAAATTGTAATAATTTTAGGTTAAGATTTGAATACTTCTTGTTAGTTTCTTTTATAGAAAGATTTAAGAATAAAGCCATTGGCAGCATTTAAAAAAAAAATTATCGGCTGAATCACTCTTAAGAATAGCAGGCTTTGCAACTCGTCTTGTATTGCTCGTGTAGCTGTGTAAGATACTGGGGGCTATCTGCAGAAGGTCGGCTTCGCCTCCGGTTTCAGTTTAAGTAACCCTTTCATCTTGTTAGACAACCCCAGAATATCCGCAAACACAGAGAAACTACACTTCGATCTCTTTTGCCAGAGATATTGTACCCTCAGCGTGAATGTTATTGCAGACTGCTGATAAATTCACATCGAAAAGCTTCCAATTGCTGAAAAAACATTCAAATCTGAGTTTGTAAAGTAGACCTCTCCGATGGCTTGCCGATCGTTCAACTTCAGTTTTGCCTGGAAACTACCTTCTAAATTCTTAGTCGATCACCAGACGCGCTGATTGCTCGTTCTTCGCAATGGATGCAGAGGCAAGCATCCCTCAAATCTTCCCAGTTCATTCGCAAGATGATTGTCCAGTCTGACCCTGTGTCGAACTGCAGTTTAACTCTACGATTATTGATTGGCGGCATGACTGAATCGTAAAACTCCGTCTACGCTTGCGATCCTGCCGACTGGCAATATTAAGCTCGGTCGTCTGGTATGTTTCACATTCCTTGCTACGATTTGGTCCATCTGAATGAAAGGATGGACGCTCTATGTTTTGCTGTTTGCTTGGTTCCATTGTGACTTCCTATGGATCTCGAGCACTTCCGACTTGATTGCATCGCGACGAATGACTATGCCCTTCTCATTTATGAGGTTGCTGAGATGGTCAGCGATGTTCACCAGCTCCACAATGTCAACTTTTGCCCTGTGGCTGCCTGTGTTTCTATATATTGGTCACCTAGCTTTGACAGCAACTTTTCCAGTGTGATCGAGTACTGCGGTTTGTCGAGGCCCTGTACGAACAGCAGAACTTCGAGATCTTCCGCTGAACATGCTGCGATCTCAAACTTTTCACACATCAAGTTGTCGTGAACAGCATACGTTTTGTAGTCTTCGCACCCACTCTTTGCGATCTTTGGCTTCCAATACAATAATATCTTCGCTTGTAGTAATCACGTTGTTCTATTTACACTGGTTTACACTTTATGTTTCAATTTTATTACTTTGCTGTGATCTCTATACGAACTGTTTCCTTTCCAGTCACTGATATTCGCTCACCATTCATTACACTGACCTACTTACAATAATTGTCGATTGCTTTTATTTCTACAAAATTATTTCTTGATCTCGCGATATGGTGCGAGGTTATTGTACCTAGATTAACAGAAACTCGGATTTAGCAAAATCAATATCATCATCACTACTTCCTGTTAATTTCCCTTCTAGCGCATTATTTAATTTTGACGCGCCGCCGCCACTCTGCTATTCATTCGGTAATGTCGTCTGAATTCTGAAGATATTGTTAGAAGGAATAAGTTGTTATTACTCTGTCTGATTAAATCAACTTAATTTACATAAACAATTGTAAGGCTGGAAACACACCCAATTAGTCAAAACGTTTTTTTCTTGTCTTAAAGCGCTTGGCGGTCAAAATATATACGATTGGATAGCGCTATGCACATTGAATCAGACAAAACAATTAAACGTAAAACATTTTGTTTCATAAAACATAGAACGGCAAACATTCTATTGTGCCTTATGGGTCCATGCACACATAATAAAGCAAAATTGTCTTTAGTCAAATTTGACTAATGAAACATGATTGAAGGCGACCATGGCGTATAAACAAATAGGTTAATTCACACTGAAACAAAACAAAGCAAAACAAGACAAAACTGCTTGAGTCAAGAAAAAACAGTGTTTGACGTCGTTTCGTGGTCGCTGTTTTATAAAGCAAGATATAAATAATTATCAAAATAAATAGGAATTTAATATTTTTAGCAAAACTAATATTTTTAATTAAAATTGTTTAATTTATTTAATATTTTTTTGGTCGTATTTTGTAAATGGGAAACATTTTTTTTTATTTTGTATTCATTTTATCAAACCAATTCACACCAACCTATAAAGCAACACGAGACAATTTGACTAAACACAATTTGTTTGATTTTATGTGGGCTATGTTTAGGCAAATCGTCTTGCCTATTTAAAGCAAAAACGTTTTGACTAATTTGGTGTGTCTCCAGCCTAATTCTTAAATGAGATAATTTCAAAACACGTGCCTTTCTATCAAAAGTATACTAAACTGACAGTCAATGAGGAACAAATGAACATTTAAAATGAACGGCCGGTTTTACAAAAATGTCAATTGGAATGTAGGGCATTTCACGTAAAAGATGTAAGCATTTTTTCACTTTCGTTTTCTTTTTGAACTGATAAAAATATTGATCAACAAAATTATTGATTTTACTGTTGAAATAGTTCACGCCAATAATCACAACTGTCCCCAAAAATACCATAGCAACCACTTTGTCGCAAATTTTTTATTTTTTTTTTATAACAATTTCCCCGATGTCACCATTCAACCAAACAACATTTTGTTATTTTTGATTAATTTTACTTTTAGACAAAAATTTTAATCCATAAACGTTTATTTTGTATCCGAACTTTTTTTTTTTTAGTTGCTTAAAACAGCCTCAATCTCACAAAAACAGCAAGTGCACGATATTTTCTATTCAACGATCAAATTGTTATCGCGATAAATGTCTTTTGAAGATGATAAACGTGCGATTCTCGAGCGTAAACGAAATTTACTGTACTTGATTTCGAAGTATCTCAGTGATTTGGGCCTAAAGGAATCGAACGATAAACTTTTGGCCGAAAGTCACATACCGCATAATTTTCAAATTTGCGATAATATCGATTTGGATCAAATTTATTTGGAATTTCAAAGTTATTTTTTCTTGAAATTTGGCAAGAAACCAAAAGTGTTGAAGAAATGTGATGAAAGTGGAGGCAGTGGTGGAAGCAGTGCTGTACCAATTACGCCGGCGGTACGCTCTAAAACTACGAAAGGCGGTGTAGGTACTCCACCTATAGTAAAAGCTGGATTAAAAGGCGGACGAAAATGTGAAGAAGACAAGGCGGATTCAAATTACTGCAATTCATTCGATGGAACTATGGTAGTGAGCCAGCTCTTATCGAACGGGGAAATAATTCAACCCGAGAAAATTGTGTCGCGTTCAAATGATTCTGGTGATTTTGGTACCTTCTCGATGTGCAGCCTCAATTTGGAGGATTATCCACCTGACTGGCGAGATCTTGTGCAATTAATTTCACGCGAGATAATACGATTCGATCTTGGAGTTCGTTGGTCCGATATCTACGGCGCCTCAGATGCCAAAATATTACTACAGGAAGGAATTTTATTGCCATTAGAATATCCGAATTTATTCCAAAATTTTATTACACCATGGCGCAGTATACTACTTCATGGACCACCCGGAACCGGTAAAACTCTCCTTGCCAAAGCATTATGCAGCGAAACATTCGGAAAAGTAACGTTCTTTAATATATCGCCTAGCACACTTGTTTCGAAATGGCGTGGCGAGTCTGAAAAAATTATTCGGGTATGTATTATAAAAATAAAAAAAAAGTTGTCGCCCCCGGGTGGACTCGAACCACCAACCTTTCGGTTAACAGCCGAACGCGCTAACCAATTGCGCCACGGAGGCTTATGTTTTGTCTGATTAATTCTAGGTCCTATTTGATGTCGCCAAAAATTGTGCCCCATCTATAATTTATTTGGACGAAATTGAATGCATCACCTCACAGCGAGATAAAGCTCATGAGCATGAAGCATCAAAACGCTTCAAAAATGAATTTCTCACCTTAATGGATGGCCTCGAGAGTAACACTAATTTAGGTATTTTCATTTTAGCCAACACCAATCTACCTTGGGACGTGGATGCCGCTTTTTTGCGCCGCTTCGAAAAAAAACTCCTTATCGATTTACCCAAACAGGGCGAGCGCGTTCAAATCATTAAGCATTTCTTGCTAGGAATGAATATATCTGACGGAATCATTAACGACCTTGGAGTTATAACGAATAATTTCACCGGCGATGAAATTCGACTCGCTTGCAAGGAGATCAAGATGACACAAATACGGCGGACAATCTCACTGAAACAGAAAACTCTGATATTAGGTGTCGATTTAGACGATATTTTTCGAGCATTCAAGCATATTACGCCCGCATCGAGCGCGATTATTATCAAGCACCGTGAATGGAATCGAAATTACCAGAACTAAATAAGTACACTACAAATATTTATAAATTTATACTGTATTTTATTGAAGAATGATTATTTTGTATTATGAGCGCCCTGTTTGATCCCTTGATAGTAGCCAGTGTAGTAACCGCTCATATACCATGACATGAGCATCGCTGATAAATGCTCCGATTCCTCTGTATTTTCTAGAAATGGTGGTAGTGGCGGTGGTGGTGGAACATTCATCGGTATATCATGTCCGAATTCTTTTGATTTCGTATTCGTTCGCATGTTTGATGGTCTCCCAGCATCGCCGTCCGATTCGGACGACTGTGCATTCTTTTGAGATTTCTTCTGTTGTTCGCGTCGTGCTTTTTGACCCCATGATGGTATTAAATTACACATTTTTACAAATTCTTCGTTGTCATAGCCCACGTACTTTAAGAGACATGTTTCTGTGTCATCCAAAATTTCTATAATTTTCGCTTCATAGTCGATCCCATCATTGTATGTGGCCCGTACAAAATCACCGATTTTATATTTCTTAGCATCTCCTGCAGATTTTGTTGGCGTCTGATTTACTTTATATAAAATATTTGTTTCGCTCGCAAGCTGTTTAGCGACTTCTTCGCGTGCAAGCAGCAGGGATTCATCGTAAGCCTTGATCAGAAGTGTATCATCCCAGGCATTCTCATCGGCTAGATCGATCACGATTTTGCTCTATATACATGAAAAACCAAATAATTATGAATTAAAAAATACATCATAAATATATATATTAATTATTTACTTGCTGTGGTGTATTTTTTTCACCCATATTTGAATATTTTATTTAAATAATGCAACAAGGACCGAAATTTTCTTTTTTGTATGTTGTTTTGAAATCGTTTAACCTCAAAAATGTCGGTTTGTCAGATTTGACATTTAAACCGAAAAATCCCTAGCAACAATATGCTGTAAACACAAATATGGTACACTCGCAAAAATTTAGAATAAACATAAATCCTATTTTCGGCTTAAATTTAATAAAATAGGACAAATTATAGTTTTGGCACAGTGATACTTACAAAAAATATACATAATTACGTTATGTAATTAGCAACGGATGAAAACCCAATTTCGATAAATTAATTTTATTACATCTAGTAGTACATAGATGGCAATGAATAAAACATTCAAATAAAAATGTTATGGCTTTTTGGACAAATTTCAAATTTAATTTATAAAATGTCAGTTCCACCAAAATCAAGAAATATTTCAATAAAAATGTAAGTAATTTTCATAATTAAATATTTATGTGATACGTTTACTTTATAAATGATATTAAATAAATTTTGCGTACAAATTGATAAAAAATTGGTTAAACGCGACCTACTACATATTGGGGCAGGTTCTATATTGTTCCACAGTGTCAACGTAGCTTTGTAGTTACCAAAATTGTGTTGACGAATGAGTGAAGAACGCAATTAATACTCCTCTTAGAGTAAGGCTTCATAGTTCAAGGTAAATAGATCTAAATCGTACTGGAGAATAAAAATAAACGCTGAAATTAAGATCCATTAAGGCGAGGTTGGGAAATGTTTGAAGGTGTGGGGTACTTATCTGGTTGCTCCAATGCTTCTGACACACGTGTCGTTTGTCTATACTCTGTTCAGCTTTACGATCAGCTGTATCGTTGTACGATTTTATTCGCTGCGATTTATTCAATTCATTCAAGGGAGTTTGATAAAACTGATAATTTACGTTTCATCGGCACAGTATTGTCCGATGTACAGCACTCCCCCATCAGAATCGAGCCGGTGGTCTAGTCATTCTGCCAGAGTGTGTCAAGTGGTAATTCCGATCCAGAATCATCGATACATTACATTTCCCAGTCGTTCCTTGACGATTGCAGACTGCCAGCGATACTTGTTGTTGTAGTACACCTTGACATCGACTGAGTCATCGACATTGAACTATCGATTCTTAGCGCTATGTTGCTTGTTGAATTGTTCATTCTGTTTCTGCTTAAGATCATCGTGAATAATCTTTGAATGCTCAGATGGTTTTACCAGATCGAACATTGTTCGCATTGGTCGTCCGAGCATGATCTCGGCTAGTGACTTTTGCAATGGTATGTTAGGATTCAGCGTTCAGCGATATATACACAAGAATATTTGTAGAGCTTCCTCGATACCTCTTTCTCCTTGATTTTTCTTGAGCGATCTCTTGAGTGTATCGACGAAACATTCCGCCTGCCCATTTGATTGTGGATGGAATGGGGCGGTACGCACGTGTTCGATGCCATTTAACTCACAAAACTTTTTAAATTGTGCTGAAACAAACTGAGTCCCGTTGACCGACACGATGGTCTTTGGAATACCAAAACGAGAAAATGTTTCCTCCAACATTTTTATAGTTTTTGTTGAAGTTGTTGTTTGAGACAGGAAAACTTCCGGCCACTTTGAATAAGCGTCGATGATTACGAGAAAGAAATACCCGTAAATGCGTCCGGCGTAGTCAATGTGAATTCGCTGCCAAGGACGATCAGGCACCGTCCAAGATTCTAGGAAAGTTATTGGTGGTGATTTAGCTACACTCGCGCATTGATTACAAGCGCGAACCATCTCTTCGATCTGTTGATCAAGACCATGCCAGTAATACATAGCTTCGAGAAATCGACTTTATTCGCTGCATTCCCTGATGTCCTTTATGAAGTTGTTGAAGAATACGTCGCTGAAATTTTTCTGGAACAACAAGGCGATCACCGTACATGATACAACCGTTCGATATTGCCAGTGCTTTTCGACGATGAAAAAATTGTTTGACCTCAGTATCTTGAATTTGCTTGAATGAAGCAGGCCAGCCATCTTTGACGTGTTGAATGACTGTTTGGAGAACAGCTGACTTTTCCGTTGATTGCTGTATCATGTTGTGTGTTACGGGCAAATAATGAAAGATTTCGTGTTGAACTGATTGGAAATCGTCGTCCGCTTGAATTGACGCAATCATAAATTCTCCATCTGGTTTGACGTGAGAGTTGATCTCGATGTTGAAGTCGTACATGAGTAGTGTGAGTGCCCATCTCCGAAGTTTATCGCTGTGTATACAGGGATACCTTTCTTTGAACCGAAAATTGACAATAATGGTTTGTGATCCGTTTGAAGTAAGAACTTTCAACCGAATACGAATTTATGAAATTTAGTTACAGCAAAAACCAAATCATATAGGCTTCTTTTTCGATCTGACTATAATTTTGTTCGGCTTTGTTCAAGATCCTCGAAACGTGGTAAACTGCTTTGACAGATTTGTCCGGGGACCGATGATAAATGCAACCTCCGATCCCAGTGTTGGATGCGTCAGCCGCTATGAAGATTTCAAGGCTTGAATCAAAATGAGTATCAAATGACTTTTGATAATCTGGTGTCCACTGTCCAGTTCCATGAGACATTTTGTTCCAACAGCACGTCGAGCGGTCGTCGTAGTTGATGCATTTCTTTTACGAATTTACCATAATAATTTATAGCACCCAAATATGAACGTAGAGTTGCTATATCTGTTGGTGGTGGCATGTTCGTAACAGCTTCCACTTTACCTGGATCTGGGCGCAGACCATCCTTGTTAATGACGTAACCCGCAGGTAGCGAATCGATCTCATTGCGAATTTGCATTTTTCGATTTTTAGACTGAAACCGAAATTTTGTATTCGCTTGAATGCGCGCGTCAGATTTTGATTATGATCCAACTTGTCTGTGCCGGAGACGATAATGTCGTCCATGTAGGCAGCAACTTCTTTCAAATCATCAACCATTTTTGCCATAATTTTTTGAAATGCACCCGGTGCCGACTTCACGCCGGGAGGCAACCGGTTGAATTGGAAAAGTCCTCGATGCGTTGTGATTGTGAGTAGCTTGTGAGATTCTTCTTCGATTTCTACTTGAAGAAACGCGTCGGAGAGGTTTATGTGACTGAAGACTAGTCCGTTCGCGATTTTCGCGAAGATCTCTTGAGGAATTGGTAATGGATATTGATTTGGTTCCAAAACGTTGTTCAAACCGGTTGAATAGTCTGCATATATCCTGACGTTTCCCCCTTTTTTTTGACAACGACAATCAGAGTTTGAGTTCTTCGCTTTCTCTCGAATCCCAACAGTTTGAAGAGCTCCGAAAATAGCGGTGACTCAAATTGAGAGCCTTGGTTCGTAACAATAGATTCCGGAAGGCTAAAACGAGATCAGCTCAAATATCTACAATAGGTATCGCCTCTGGCCAACGTATGAAGCGGTATATCATTGTAACGCAATTGACGATTGGACCATCACGGGTTCCACCTAGTGGAAAATTTTTAAACTGAGCTACCTGATAATTTGACGTTCGAAATTATTGCAAACAATTCCAATTTTGAACTGTAAACACAATTTTTAATTATCGCATTGTTAAATTTTCTTTCGTCGCATTTGTGACAAATGTCATTTTATCAGATTCATCATTTTAATTTTTTTCCTCGAGAGGCGCTTCTTTACTTTTACAATCGTCAATTGCTGTGTTCCATTGGCCTGAGTAAACTACTCACAAGTACTTGTATCTACTCGCAACTACTCATGCTCAAACGATGGTGTAGTTGAGAAGTAGTTACGCACAAAATTAACGGAAGAGGGATTTTAGTTTAAAAAATTCTAATAGATGGCATGTCATTTTTTTAACCCTAATCCAACAAAGGTGTGCTTTTTGGTTCATTTGATAAATGCATCGATTTGCAAAATAATGTTAATTTAGTTATAAACTTGTATGTATTTTATTTTAAAACATTTCCATACATTCCATACAACGTACATGGCATCCTTTGCAAAAATTTAGGAAGTTATTTGATTAGAATTTGAATGTACTGACATAACAAAAATATGCTGGTTGGATTAGGGTTAAAAAAAAAATTTGTTTATGTTTGTGATGCGACACGGCAATTTTTAAATCGCAAAAATATTTTAATTATTTTGTTGTTTAATGTTTTATTACGTATTATTATTAATGGAATAATGTATTTTTTATCAAAATCTACCAGTTTTATTTAAATTGAGGATATATTTTACTTCTGTCACGAAAATCCGCGTTCCATTGGACATCTACTCACAAGTACTTGCAAGTAGCAAATTGTTTCCAATGGAACACTACAAATAGATCATG
Source organism: Tipula helvola (assembly GCA_963556165.1). Lineage (NCBI taxonomy): Eukaryota > Metazoa > Arthropoda > Insecta > Diptera > Tipulidae > Tipula > Tipula helvola. Next base: position 309,187,034 of record OY744481.1, read on the forward strand.
TTTAAATGTCAAATTTTCAACAACCGCAAGAGCTACCATCTTTCGGAAAACTCCGAAAACACAAGCAACTTTCACATAATGTTACTAGGTGTCACCAAATATTTGCTGTCAAAAATTGTATGACATTTTTATGTATGCATTTTGTAAATATAAACAAAAATATTTTCGTGTCATAAAAGTGACTATTATTAGTACGTGATAAATAAATTGATTTTGGCTGTCCCTTTTTGAAGAACGTAATATTTTTTTGATTGTGTAGTGACATCTAGTGGCAAACGCTCTGTACTTCTTTTTTCACCGTGCTGCCTCTTTCGGAAAACGCTCTGTACTTTTTCAACAATCGTGCTGCCTCTTTCGGAAAACATGATTTATAGATCATGTCGCACTGTCAAATTTTCTTAAACCGTAAGATCTACCATCTTTCGGAAAATTCCGAAAGCATAAGAAACTTTCACATAATGCCACAAGATATCACTAAATATTTGCTATCAAAAATTGTATGAAATTTTAATGTGTGCATTTTGTAAACATAAACAAAAATATTTTTGTGTTATAAAAGCGATTATTATTAATACGTGATAATTAAATCGATTTTGGCTGTCCCCTTTTGAAAAAAAAAAAAGTCAGTAGTGACATCTAGTGGCAAACGCTCTGTACTTTTTGTTTGATCGTGCTGCCTCTTTTGGAAAATGCTCTCTACTTTTTCTTTGATTGTGCTGCCTCTTTCGGAATACATGATCTATAGTGTGGATCGTCGGAGGATGGAAGCTGCTCCACTTTGTCCAAATGGATTTGCGTGAATCTCTGTGATACAAGTGGAAAATTTCATAATGCGCTTTTGATATGTTTAGTCTAAAGAACATTGTGCAATTTTACAGTTTAATTTACACAGCTTACCGGATACAGAACTTCCCGAGTGAGCCAACTCATGGATTGAAGTAAAAACAATTTTTAGGAACGCATTAGGTATATACGGACGGTTTACTCTCGTTGACGTTTCACAAACGATACTTTTATCAGAACTTGGTAAAGGAACTCTTTGGAAAATTAGTTGTATGCTTTTTTCCATGAGATCTTTTAACTCAGAACGGTCGAGGGTATAGTGATTTTGGCCACGACGTTTTCCACCCCAAAGACATGTTGAATGTCGGTGGTAAACTGCCCAATGTAATCTAACCATCTAACCGTCGAAATTGCCTAGGGGAAGCTTTGGCCGGATTTTACTTGAAAGTATATATCAACGGCTTATGATCCGTGAACAGCGTGAATAATCGCCCTTCATGTGTAGATCTTGATATTTGTTCATTTTAGTACCTCAATTGTCGCTAGTGTGAATTTTCTTTTCCATAGCAAATGAGATAATTTACTCCTAGCGTAAATGATGGCAAACTTGTTGTTTAGTACAAATGCTAAACATGATATATATGCGTCGAAAATGTTTGATTGCCGAATAAGTGACCAATAATTCATGGTCGCAGGCGCTGTTGCGTTTCGGTTAGCCTCACGGAGAAACACGCGAGTGATTGCCAATCTTCCGAAGCCCGTAAAAGCAAGCTAGGCTTCTGATTTAGGGTGACCAAAAGAGTGGTTACAGTCAACTACTGTTGTATTTGAGCGCCTCAATTTCTTCCTCTGTTCAACTAACTATGGGTTTATCGTTCCTCTTACTATGTTTAAGATAATCGTTTAGAACAGCCTGATTACCCTCGCATGTGGTATGAACCGGCTATACAAATTTAGCATGCGATAAAATCGCCTAAGCATCGACTCTTTCAACAGTCGGTTTAATGCTCTGTGCATTTACCCTGTAGCATTTACATTTATCAATGTTAATCACTAGACCTGCGTCCTTCAATTGCTGAAATATAATTCTTAAGTGGTCCTGATGTTGTTGAAATGTACGCGATGCAACCAATAAGTCAACGATATAGACGGAACAAAAAAGTAACCCTCTGAGAATGGAAGACACAAAGCGTTGGAAGGAGTGGGCGTTGCGTTTCACAAGCCGAACGTCATTTTCGTGAACTCAAAGAGCCCGAAAGATGTCGTTATCGCCGTTTTAAGAATGTCACTTGCCTCGATAGGGATTTGATGGTACGCTCGCACCAGATCCATCGTTGTGAATATAGTACATCTATCCAATTGAACAGAAAAAGCCTGCAAATGAGGAATTGGACTTTTGGACGGTCTGCATATGCCATGTGGTTGCATTAGCTGAAATTTCCTCTTTGCGATGCAATGTTTTCCTGAGAAAGACGTCTTGTTTTTGCGAAGATAGCTGGCCCACGAGTTTCTATGGAATGTGAGAGCGAATGTTTATGTACACTGGATGACAAGTAAGAGCAAGCAGTGCAAATTATGAAAAACGTTGTAAAAGGGACCCTGAAATATGTAGTTTTTAGGTGATTTTGGAATATGTCAATTGGGATGGAACTTGGCTTTTTCTAAACCGTTTATTATGAAATTCGACATGTGTGTTAGAAATCGAATTCTAAAATGGTTTTTGGATAAAGTTCTGGAATAAGGCCAGGTAGGATGGAACTTGACTATTCCTTAACCAATTTTAGTGAAATTGGACTTGGGCGATGGAAATGGGATTTTAAATGATTTTTGGACTGTAGTTCTGGATTATGGCCAAGTCGGATGGAATTGATTATTGCTTTACCGATTTCAGTGAAATTTTGCGTATGTGTTGGAGATGTGATAAAAAATGATTTTTAGACGAAGTTCTGGAATATGGCCAATTATGATGGAACGTGGCTATTCCTTAACTGATTATGATGAAATTCGCCATGCACTACGGAAATAAGATTATAAAATGATTTGTCTAATTCCTGGACCCTACACTACCATTAGAAGTTTACCAAATACTACGCATGCGGTCACAAACTTGTTTTTATTTTCCTTTGATTGTGGTTAAATTTCCCCGGCAGATGAATAATAAATATGTCAATATGAGAAACCTCAACAGCAATATGAGGAACCTCCACCAAAGTGCCTTTTCCGAATTCTAATAATCCAATTCAGACTTCATTCACCTTTTAATATTCGGTTTTAAAAGACCAAAGTATTCAAATTGAAATCCTGTCTAAAATTACCAAAAATTAGGTTGGTATAAAACCAGTTTTCTCAACGTTTTGAAAGTCCCTGAGTCCCAAAAAGCAAAAAAAAAACAAAAATATCCGTCCGCGGAGATTTGAAAGGCTTTTGAGTTTGGGGTTGAGTTGAAGGTTAAGTTACAGCTCAATTAGCAGAAGAGGCATTTGAGTTGAAGTTGAGTTGGGGTTGGATTAGGGTATAGTTAGCAGTTTAGTAATCTATATACATATTTGTTAATGGGTGTTTGTGTGTATGTAACATATTTAAACAAATCCACACGCCTTTACCGATTTGAATCAAACATTACACAAATATTGTTTAAGACTTCAGAAAGGTCACGGTTAACATCACACCTCCATCTCGTTCTTGATAATCGGGTCCTAAGTTATTATGTAGGAATATGGACGCATGTATTTTTTCGGACCATGTTGAATTGGGGATTGAGTAGGTCATTAAGTTTGAGGTTGCGTGAGATTTATTTGGGGATTGAGTCGAAATTTGAATTGGAATGTACACATGTGGTTTTCCAACAGTGTTGATTTAGGGTTTGAATTGACTTTTGGGTTTGGGGTTGAGTTGAGGGTTTATTGAAGGTTGAGTTGGGGTTCAGTTGAGGTTGAATTGGGGTTGAGTTATTTTTAAGTTTAGGGTTTGGTTGCGTTGAAGTCGGGTTAGGTTTGAATAGGGTTTGAGCTAAAGTTTAGTTGGATTTTAGTGGAAGATAGGAGTAATTAGGAATTAATTTGGGGTCGAGTTGAGGGTTTAGTGGGAGATTAGATTCAGTTGATTTGAGTTGAGTTCATTAATGCATGTAGCGTTCCACTCGAGTTGATTTCGTGATTGGGTTGAACGTTAAGTGTGGAGTTGAGTAGGGCGTTGAGATTTGGTTCGTGCTCACTTGAGTGGAAGGTGAGTTATGGTTTAGTTTGCTTGCGTTGTGGTTAAGTGAATGGTTCGGTTAGAGAATTATTTGAAAGCTGATTTGGGGTTAGGTTAAAGGTTATTTTGGAAGTTAATTTGGTGATTGAGCTAAGGATTGACTTGTCGATTAATTTGGTGATTGCGTTGCGATTGAGTTGGAGGTTGTTAAGTTATAAGTTGAGTTGGAGGTTGAGCTGAAGATTGAGTAAGATGTTCAGTTCGGGATTGATTTGGAGGTTGAGTTAATTTTCAGGGCTGAAGTTCTGATCACCTCGTGAGGTTTCAACTCTTCATTTTTTATATACAAACTAAAGTTCCAGAGCAACCATGATTTTTCTGGTAAGATTATTCGAAATAGGGCCGAAAGGCCTAATGTCGAAAGGCCGAATATCGAAAGGCCGAACGCCAAAAGACCGAATTTCGAAAAGCCGAATGTCGAAAAGCTGATTGTGTCGAAAGGCCGAATGTCGAAAGGCCGTGTGTCGAAATTGATTTTAATTTTTCATCTTTTTATGAATGAAAATTTTCAAAATTTTTATTTTTATGAAAACCAAAATTTATATTTTTATCAAAATTGTTATATAAAAATGTCTAATACTAAATATTAAAATCTTCTTACGTTTTTTTTGTCATACAATTAATAATTAATTAATTATAATATAAAAAGAAAAAGAAATAAATTGTTTTTGAGTTGCTATCTTATCGACTGATAGTTCTACCACAAATGTTTCAAATTATTTTGTGATTAGCTTAAATTCATTGGGTTAGTATGGCATCGACGAATGTATCGGAGCGAATTGCGGATTTAATGCTTCGTAAATGTTTCGTCAACCCTGCAGACACAGATCAAAGGAATTGTATCTCTCATATCGCTTCTACTGATACACTCAGAGAAAAAATATGATTGAGCTGATCATAAAAGTGACCATCATATTTATGATTAGATGCTATAATTAAGAAAATCATACCTTGATGTATACAATTAATAATAATGATTGTATCTATTTAATAAATTATGCACGTTATTATGCAAATATTATTGAATTAACCATATCCATGATTACATATATCGCTATTGTGATGGATCGTATCAATAAATTAATTGAATTTAGTATGTTCATATGATAAAGCCCATCAGATGCTGTGATAGTTGTTATCGTATCAATTAATGAAGTATAGTGCGGGGTGTGATAGCAGCTATCATACCATATATGTATATTATAATACACACATTATTAAATTTTTTTTAAAAACACTTGTTAAATATTTCGCAAAATTACAAAAGGTTTAAAAATCACTCGATCGATTTCGGCTTATTAGGCCATCATTAGGAGTATCTACACTCCTGATCATGGCCTAATAAGCCGAAATCGATTGATCACCGAGTGATTTTTAAACCTTTTGTAATTTTGCGAAATATTTAACAATTGTTTTTAAAAAAATTTAAAAATGTGTGTAGTGTGTTTCGCCAAGTGCCTACGGCAGAAAGTGTAAAAAGTATTATATATTATATATTGTAATGTATTTTACTAAATAACAAAACATACATATTCTATAGTTTATGAAATGTACATTTACGTATTTTGAATTAATTTATCGTACAGTACACATAGTATTATTATATCCAAATTAGAGGTTTAAACGAAATTATTTTTTATTTTTATATTTTTATTTGAAACATTATTTATATATAAGTTCTTAAAATTTTTCATAAAACTTTTAGTCCATATGATTGTTTAAAATTGCTCCACAAATTCAATTTCAAAACCCTAAAATGATAATTGAAACCTAAAGTTTCCAAATGTTGAACACAACTAAAATATTCCGTTTTATATTTCTAATTTTTAATTTATTTGAAGTTAATATGTTCCGAAAATTGTATTAGAATTTAATCCAAGTTCGAGCTGATCAGATTATGATTATGAAAAAGTCAATCTTCTTATCAGGCCGCGGCGACTGTACTGATTGTATCACAATTTTCAATCTATATTATACAGAATGAACTGCGCAGGTTGTATTAGCGAATTATATTAACACAGCCAAATTCTTTTAATAATTTTGTTTTCTACTTTAACTTGAATCAAATATTTAATTCGTGTAATCACCAAATATATTTTACAGTTTTATATTTCAGTAACCATTTAACAAAAACCAATTTAGGAATACCATTTAAGTGGATTATTGGTCCTTTCTTTAGAATAATATTTCCGAAATCTATGAAATTAGTGCTAAACAATTTCTCTTGTCGCGCAAACTTATATTTCTGTAAAATTTCCAGATTTTTTAGTTCCATTATGCCCGGTTTCACAAAAAAATAACCAATCTCTAGTTAAATAAAATTTCCTCCCTTTCCTCTTTTATGAAGTTGCGTTTTGTTTCACAATAAAAATTCAATGCAAGTTAACTATAATTTTATTTTACATAGAAATATTTAGCCTTCAGTTAAATAATTAGCTGAACGAAATTGGGCAGCTGAATATAGCTCTCCAGTCAAAATTTTCATGTAAAAACGAAATGAAATTAGCGTGCGTTTAAGAAATTGAAATAAATCGCAATTTCATTAAAGAAGAAAGAGAGGAAATATTTACTAATTGTAGTTTGCCTGTTTTTGTGAAACCAAGCATTAGACTGCCACATACAAAACCAGTATATTGAGGCAAATTCATTAGTTAAACTAAACTTAAAATTAAAGAATTTAGTAATTCATTAGAAAAATAGGAAGTATTATCTTCGAATACATCTGGAATCATTGAACTTGTCTTTGGTGACGTTTTATATAGCTTTCTGTATGAAAGCCATGTATAGTGAAAATAATATCTCAGCGAAATTCTGACAGCTCTCGCGCATCAAAACAAATGTTCATCAATAATTTGTTTACATTTTGAGGTTAGAATTTGTCTATTTTGAATTATGTTTTTCCTCAAATTAATTCATAATAATAAATGTAATTTTAATTTAGATAACACCCTAGCACTAGAACTTTTGATAACATTTAAGATAATTTTAATGTCATTAGCTTGCCTCGAACAAATTTAAATTTAAAATCGAGTTTTTTTGTTGTTTTGCTTTAACACGAAAAATGACATTTCTTTGTAAATATGCCTAGTTCGTACCTTAAATGGATATAACGTTATATATCCAGTGGTGTTGTTAATATTTTTTATATTTTTTTAATTTCGCATGTTATTTTAGAATTTACCTATAAAATAATGAGAATTTTTAATATTTTCTAATATAAATTACATTATTTAATGGAATCAAATTTCACATATCTTTATTTATAATTTTTTTTGTTTTTAAAACTATTACTCAGCCGACCCTTCTTTGAATTTTTAATTTATTTTAACTGCTTCACTGTTGGCTGCGCACAACGATGTAAAAATGAGTTTCGCTGAGATATTATTTTCACTATACATATGTTCGCAAAATGTTGGATGGTTAAGTGGCGACTAGCGAAAAATTATAAACTTTAAAATTAATAATTAACAAAACTTAAAAATGCGGTAAATAGAACTTCTGTATTCTCTCCTAGCGAAAAAGTAACGTGACTTAAAAAATTTAACGAATCTTCGTTAAATTAAATCTGTCACTTTAAAAAAATTTAAGAATGCGTGATTTTGCGTTCAAACTTAAGAAATAAATGTCAAATCCAAAAAAAATGTTGATGCAAAAGATACTTGTCATAGTCAAAATTATTTGCACCTGCTAAATTTTTGATGCAGCGTAACTCAAAAAACTTTAAAAATTATATACATACATAATAAACTTTTTGAAAACATTAATTTTAATTCAATAAATAGCGTATTTACTTGAAACATTTACAACAACAATTGCACTAAATAATCCCTGAGAGGGATTAAATAATCCCAAATTTTCTTTGGGATTATTTAAATCTTATCCCATTTTTTAGTATTCGTACTTCGCGGTAGATGCCACCAGATGTCATAATACATGTTAAATTTATATTTTATTTCGACAGGTTGGCTTTTCCCAATTAAATCAAATTAGCTATTTTCTTGGGAAAAAATTAAAACCAAAATAATTCGAATTAAATTTTGGTCAACAAAATACGCTTAAACTTAATTACCCTGCTTTATATAATTTCAATGAATTTTTTTTTTAAATTTTAGTTCTTATAGGAGAAATTATAAATAGTGTAGTTTTGGTCAAGATTATTTGTACCCACAACTTTTTTCTCATTATTATTTGTGCAGTATGGAAACAAATCAAACTAAAATAGTAAATCAATTAACTTTAAATTATTTTTGTGTGATTACATAATGCAAATGGTCAGTTTTTGTTTAGTCTCTATAACATTTCGCATGTGGTACAAAAATTTGTTGTTAACATCACGTAGAATCTTATCCCACTAGGTTTTCTTGCCACCCTGCTACAAATTTTTGGTCTTGTTAGATCATGAATATCTTCCACTTTAACTTAAACCTCGGCAAGTTTAAATCGAAAACCTGCCCTGGCCGAGACAAATAATTATATTCAAGATTTTTGTTTAATTTCATAGCAATGACTCAATAATTTTACTATTGTATTTTTATTTTTCTAGATTTAACTGACTGAAATAATTTAATTGTTGATTTAACAACATTTTTCTAATGCATTTTTTCTAAATGATAAAAAATGTGATTATTTTGTGCTCGCAAATTATGTAGCCCCATTTTGTATTGCACATAAAGAATAACAAACAGTTTTTATTTTTTTTTTTGTGTTTAGGCTCTTATTAAATTTATAATTTTTCACTGGATCGAATGTCAAAAAATTAAGAAAAATTAGTGTCATTAAAATTCCTTAATTCATAATTTTTCGCTGGTTGAGCTTTTAGCATTTATACCCAAACAATTAAAGATATAGTAGTTAATGGTTCTAAAGCGTTCGTAAACATGTACGTTTTCACGCAAAACTCACACATGAATTATTTCTAAAGGTTCACGTATAAAAATAATTTTGAGAAACTCAGTATTTCCTTCCGTTTCGACCGCTTCAACTGCTTTCTGTATAAAAAATAGCCTATATAGGTATAGTTATAAATGAATTTGGAATTTCTTTTTTAGAAAAGCGAGAAAGAATGTACGGCAAGAATGTACGGCAGAAGTACTAAACTAAGCGCTAGTCGTTCATCTGTAAATAGAAATATTATTGAATTAAGATAAATTAGTCAAAACATTTTTTGCTTGACTAATGCTAGCTACATATATACAACATAGGACTTTAAAAGTATGGCTATCTTGAAATATCTCTGAATTTTTTTTTTTTTTTTTTTTTGAAATTAGTTTGAATGAACTTTGTCTAATGGCATCGTGGGTAACAACCACCAAACAGTCATATCTAATTTGATTTGCCATATTTATTCTGCGGTCCTAGTGCGAAGCTAAATCAAACAAAACAATTTTACGTTAAAAATGCACTAGACAATTTTTTAAATTTTTATGTAATAATTATATGAAAATTGTGCCGAATTTTCGTTTTTTCAAAACACCATCTTGGCAAAAAATTACGAGAAATTTAGGTTAATTTTGTTGCCTTAATTTTTTAAAATAACGAATTTTTAAGTTAAAATTAAAAATTATTCTTGGCCTTTAATTTATTAACCACTTATAAAGATTAGTTTGGCGTGGGCCAAAGATATACAAAGATGACCTGGTTTAATCAATAATTTTTTCGAAAATTCCACTGCTCAGAGGTGTCAATATTTGGATGTTTTAGGGACGAGTGTTGCCATTTGTGAAGTTTTATCTTCATTTTGAAGACTTTCTTACCCCAAAAAAGATTTGAAGCTTTTTCTCAGCAAATGAATTTTTTGTGGATATTATACTTATTTCATTTTTTACTCTAAACGACCCTTGTGGGTACTGTAAGAAAAAAATCGAAAAGGAAAATTAAACCAATTTTCGTGTTTTTGGGGATATCTTTTGGTTTAGTGGTACACAAAAAAAGAGGTTCTTCTGGCAAATTAGATGAACAATCTTAGCCGCGTATTTATTGCGAAATGTATGTGATTTGATTTGCTTTTTAAATTGTTGCTTTCAATTTTTCGAGTTATATGGGTTTCCATTTTTTGCAACATATCTAAAATGTTAACAGATGGTATTTTAGCTACTGATATCCTTTATTTAACAATTACAAAGAGCCTAGTGGCGCTATTCTGGGTTTCTCGGGGAATTTCAAATTGGGAGTTGATTTGTTGTGGATTTTGTTGTATTTTAATTTTCTTTTTTCCAAAGCATACTGAGGGATTGTTCATGTTTTGGTCAAATTTTTGGGAAAAAATAAACAACAAAATTGCTATAAAATGGAACAATTTTTCCACAAAATTTAATTAATTTAGCTTTAGAAGGAAGAAAACCACAATACACTGAAATCTCACAGTGGATCGGTTCCTAGTTTCAATTCCCTGGGAAAACTAAGATAGTGCCACAGGAGGTTCGTTAGATAATGTTGTTTTGTTTTTTTCCTCTTTATAATAAAAATAAAGTTTTATTTTCTGAAATGAAGTTTTTATTTTGTCTTATATGAAGTTTTTATTTTTAAAACATATGGCAACACTAAGCACCAATGATCATCGGGAAATAGTGGAAAAATATTTATTAATATTGTTACAAGACGCAAGTAATTTATGCAATTAATCAATTTAGAAATTAATTCCACTTTTAATGAATAAAACAGATTCAAATCTTCAAATATTGCTATATGTGTTAATAAATTAATTCTATAACTATTGTTTTTTACCAGCAGTGTTTTCGTAAAGCTCCCCGCAGTCATCTACATTTTAAATATTCAATGTCATCATAGAAATGGGTATCTATCAGCTCAAGAGCTTATTATTAATTTACCTAAATTCGATATTTCACATTATTTGAGATGGTTAAGGTAGCAGTTGATGACATGGATCATTTTTTTTTTTTTTTTGATTAATTCAGAGCAAGAAAGGTGAGCTGTAATTGCTGTAAATATTGAATAGTTTTCCTGAAAATAAAAATAACTTCACTGATCATTCTTATAATATACTTTAATGCAAATTATATTGTATTACCTTTGGCAATGCAAACTCCGGAAGTTGGAATAAAGTACGACTCCTGCTGCCTTACTAAGAAAAAAGTCACATTTGCCCTTTTGTAGTTTTGTGTAATTTCAATTTAACTATTTTTGTTTGCCTTATCTTAATATGAAACCTGACTATTAAATAACGTGCTTTTATGGAATTTGATGCAGGATATTTTGCTGTCTAATAAAGCAGAAAGACAGGTATTTATTTGCAGAATCCAAATATGCCCCTAACGCATTTTTCGACTTTTGGCATTTGTGACTTTTTTCCTTTCGGCAGTGTAGCTCTTTTGGAAATAATGTCTGCACAATTTCGCGAATTTTGTAGAATCGCCCTTAAAAAACCTAAAGAAACCTCAATGACACATATTTATATTTTGATTCTAATAAAACTACTTACAATTTATTTAGGTTGCGATTAATGATATATTCAATTATCACCGCAGATGCGTTCTTCCGTTCCTCTATTACAAGCGTAATTGGTTTGCCGATTTCAGCCGAAATAGGTGGATAGTTTTTGAATAAATTTGTTTTTAAGCGCTAAAACTTTGTTTAGTGGAATAAAATTTTAAATGTAATTGCAAAATTATGTCTATTTTACTTCTTTTGAATCTATTTTAGAAAACTAAATTTGTATTCTCAAGAACTATTTATGTACAACTGTTTTCGTAAAATTGTATTCCAAACACTCATTAAATAATTGGAAACACCCTTTATTTTAATAATTAATAACACTGAAGAGCAAACATTCAGAAAGAAAAATGGTTCAATAACCAACAAGGTGTTTAATGCTCTGTAGTATAAAAAAAAATTACTTACGTGCCATAGTTTTCTACTGCAAGACACAATTACCCCCTTATAAGGTTTAGTAACAATTTGTTCTACTAAAAATTCACTTTTAGGTTTCAAAACTACTAACATCACTAAAACACTTTTTAACTATTAACGTTAATAGTAAATTAATTAAGCAAAATAATTTATTTTTTAATTGTTATAATATTTTCTTTATTTAAGACTTCTCACGAGATTAGGTAATAATTGCACCTTGTTAGAGTACAAATTCAATTTGATATGACCGTAGCAAACACGAGGAGATACAAATTATTTCTAATAAACCTTATTTTGTTTTAATAGACCTAATTCTATTATGATAGACCCTATTGTATTATGAATGTTCTAACCATATTTAAATGTTGCAGATCATATATAAAACCATACTATATGATTGTCTCGATTATATTAAATCATATCGCATGATTGTTGCAATCATTAAAGTCGAAAATTATTGCATTTATCATATTTTAATAAAATTTATCATACATAATTCTAGTAATTAGATAAATGATATTTATTATTATAATATATTAGGATATATCAAATATAGTTGAATATGATTTCCTGGATCATAACAAAATAATTCCAATCATTCATTTATCATATTTTTTCTCTGAGTGTAGATGTACCAAAATATGTGTAGGCCTTTTAACCCACTCGGCTTTTCGACATTCGGCCTTTCGACCCATTATTCTTTTCAGCATTCGGCCTTTCTACCCATTCGGCCATTCGACATCGAATGGATTATTCGAGTATAGTATAGAACAGTCGTATAATAGTTTAGAATGGACAATTTTTTACTAGTATACTTTACGTTATTATAGTAATAGCTCTGACAGACTGCTATTTAATAAATCCGATTTAGTGAATTTTTCGAGTTTAGTCGCAGTATGTAGACCTCAATTTTACCTAATCGCTTTGTTTTGCCTACAGTACTTGAACGAGTTTAGCTAAATCGGATTTATTAAACCGCAGTCTGTCTAGGGTATAACTTATTCTAATCTATCTGTGTTTGGGATGGTTCACCTCTTCTAAATGCTTATTGACGGTGATTGAATAATCAGCACATAAACGCAAACTTTCATCCTCTATGAATTTTGTCACTGTTGAGTATGCCAACTATAAGCTTCGACCTTAGATATCACTCCGAAGGCTCTCATCTATCTAATTCTTTTTCAACCAATGCCTTAAAGGCAAAAGGTACAGTTAGCTGTCTTGTCAAGTGATCATTGAACACTTGACCGTGTATTCACGTACAATTAAATTGCGCAATATAATTGTGTGCCGTTAGAACATTGCACAATATACTCAAATTTTATTCAAGAGTTTGTAATTTTATTGTGCAATATTGACATCACACAATTATATTGCGCAATTTAATTGTACGTGAATAGCGGCCTTTAAAATTTTGCAACAAACTGCTCACTTTGATTGTCGAACTCATTTCGTTTATGTTATTTGTATTTTTAATAACGGCCCGTCTAATTCCATAAAAATCTTGACTCTTTCGACCAAACTTCGGGCACAGGTATAAACACGCTATATTTTGTACTTTTTGTAGTCCCAATTGGAATGAGTACGTTTCAACAGTTTTTAGACTTATAAAAGTTACAAACATTTTTTTCAACGCCTTTTTGCCGGACTTTTCCTACCTTTAGGAATGTTATGTTCATATAAATAGTTAGTCCAGCATTCCCTTTACTATTGGACTTTACTAAAATATAACGTTCTAAACCAGTTTATGCATTAACGTTTATGAATCAACCTTTATTCTTACTGTCATTCACTTTGCACAATATTTTTATTAATTTTTGTGTCAATATTATCGATTTTTGATGAAAGAATACTTTTTGTTTATGGATGTAAAAATTTTTTTCGCACACATATACTATGCACGCCCAGACATGATTAATATTCACTTTCACACAACTACAACTATTTACTTTTTGGTTTTTCTATTTTAAATTCGATTCTGATCTCATCGAATTACTAAAACGAATTTTAAGAGCTTTAGGAACTATTTGCCAATTTTATGGGAAACGCCAAATCTGTAATTTAATCATTTTTAGCTATAGATAAATACGATATGTAACTACAATCTTATTCTTAAGTGTGATTTCACAAACAAAAATTTGGTTTGCGGTCTGTTTGAGTAATCTCCGAATAGTTTGGAATAAATTCTTTCTTCTCTACAAGTGCATACTTTCTTTGAATATTTGCGAATTAAATTTCGCTGCGGTCGAATATAATTAGATATTCATACGCTTATAGATAACAATTGTATGTATTACCATTAATTAATTGGCTACTTGATAGGCGGAAGTTTGAACCACATTGATACACTTCTTGGAGCATAATTGGATCATTCTCAAAGTTACACATTCGATGTTAGACGTCCTAAAAGAATCGGAAAAAGTTGATGTTGATAAAACCAAATAAATTACAACAAAATTTCATACACTTTCCGCCAAACATTTGCACTTTATCCTAAAGCATTGACCCTTACACATTTACGTTGATTAAACAATTCAATTTGTAACGCATTCAACATTTTTAGAAAAAGGCAAATTTTATGATTGATAAATCTTTTACGTGAAATGTTCTTCAACCAATGTGACAATTTTGTAAAACCAAATCAATGATTTATAAAAAAGCTGGTTTTACAAAATTGCTACAAGGAAGAACATTTCACGTAAAAGACGTCATAAGTATTGTGCAGTGTTATATATTATTCAAAATGGATGTGATTTGAAGCTTATAAAGGAAATGTAATGGATTGTGTACAAATTAAATTTTGGACAACTTACAGTTCTTAATCCGATTATCAAGCTTTGGAATCATTAATATAAAGGAACCCCAATAATATCAGCCGATAGACAAAACGATGTAAATTACAGTAAGAAGCTAGTCAATATTTTCGATTTCTGATTAAAGAACACATTTTGTTAAAGATTGTTTTATTGCACATTCACATACGGTGAGGCAGCATTTAAATAATAAACACGTACATTTCACTTTCACTTACGTAAATAACAACAAAATACTCGTTTTATTAATTTTATTTTAATTTTATTCTGAGCTCATCGATTTTAACGTCCAAAGTTTTACGAGTAGCGTATTACCTATGCATTTTGGATCAAACGACATCGATTTAAATTTAATTTTTATGTGTTTTTTTTAAATGGATTTAAATGTCTTGTGATCTTCTGAGTCAGAAAATGTGATTTTCGAACTTGTTTCTTACCTCTCTATAACCCAAACAGAATAATGAATCGGCCTGAACAATGTCCACTTTCTATACAAAATTTAAGATTACGGTGAAGTTTGGCCGGAATTGGCTTATCTCGTCATCTCGAGAAGCAAAGTGTTTTGAGAAAAATTAATCAAAAAGTTTGTTATTGTTCTAAATTAAATATGCAGTAAATTTGGTCTAGAAACTTTCCAAAATTTCAATTAGAAAATATAAAGGGCTGAAACCTCATTAGGTGAACAGAACTTCGGTCTTCAAAATTAAGGCTACTCCCAAATCAATCCCATCCTGAATCTCTTAAGTCAGTCTTCAGCTCAACCTCCAAAAACATATTTGTGTAAGGTTTGGTTCAAATTCGTCAAGGCGTGTGGATTTGTTTAAATATCTCGCACATATACAGGTTTTACATTGGTCAATCAGGATAAAATTTATCTGTTTCATAACGGATTTTAGTGAAATTTGACATACGCGTTAGAAATGGGGTCGTAAAATGATCTTTGGATAAACATAATATGGCCAAGTGGGATGGAACTTGCCTATTTCCCAACCGATTATGATGAAATCCGACATGTGAACTTCTGGAATATGGCCTATTAGGATAGAACTTAGCAATTCCTTAATCGATTATGATGAAATTCAAGATTTGCGATGGAAAGGTGATTCTAAAATGATACCGCTAATTCCGAGACTCTACACTACTGTTAGTAGTTTTAATTTTTCAGCAAGTGTCAGCCACACACTTCATTTTTTTAAGCATGGCCAAACTTACAGCTCTGACAGTAAATACTCAAGAAACATATCCCAACGTTAAAAGCGAAGTTAAATTATTTCGAAGATAATCTCCATCGTTAAGCAATTGGAATAGACGTTTACGCTACCTCACAGAAACTTCAATAGCTGCATAATTTACAGAAACGAGAAACCTCATCAGACAACAATTTAAAAGCCATACATATTGACATATTCCTCACAACCTCATCCAAAAATAATGTTTGTGTCACATTTCCTTTTATAGTTGGAAACGTCAAAATTCATCATAATCGGTTAAAATAGCTAAGGGATATCCTAGTTGCCCATATTCCAGAATTGAATCTTAAAACCATTTAAGAATGCAGTTTTCAACCCATTTGTCGAATTTCCTCCAAATCAGTTAAGAAATAGGGAAATTCCATCATACTTGGCCATAATCCAGAATTTTGTCTAGAAATCATCTTAAAATCGCATTTCCAAGGCATATAACAAATTTCATAATAATCGGTAAGCAATTGATAAGCTCCATCATACTTGGCCATATTCCAGAACTTTATCCGAAAATTATTTTAGAATCCTATTCCCAACGCACATGTCGAATTTGAAAATAATCGGTTAAGAAATGCGCAAGTTATATCTTACTTGCTCTATTCATCTAAAAATATGTTAGAATCCCATTTCCAACACACATGTTCCATCAAACTTGGCCATATTCCAGAATTTCATCTAAAAATCATTTTAGAATCCCAATTCCAACGCACATGTCAAATTTCATAACAATCGATTGAGAAATGGCAAATTACATCCTACTTGCAAGCGTGGATTTGTCTTTATCCGTCCTGTCTTCTGGCGAGATGTTGCTGATCTTATCCAGAGCCCTCCAGGGCTTCCTTCTAGTGTTATAGGTTGGTCTAGAGGAACCAGCTTCATTAGTGGTTCGGTTCCGCTTTGCATTTGATGTTCAGTTTTGGTGACCCAAGTGGAGGGGCCAGCCTCATTTGAGCTTATGTCCCGTTGTTTGTTTGTAGATTTAGAAGCAGGCCTAAAGACCCGAATCTCCTTATCCACATTTTCCGGATTTTTTAGAAAGCCGGACTCTTTTTGTTTTTGAGTAATATGATCCATATTTTGGTCCCACCAATAGCGGAGAAAAAAGTGTCCGTCTGTGCAGACATTCGCAGTACATATATAAGGCTACTTAATCCGGAGCGCGCCAGGTATCCGGATCCACTGTTAGCGACTGAGCTAGTTTTTAAACTGGGCTCCCAGTCTGGTCGATTATCGGCACGGTACGAATAACACCTTAACCCAGCCCAGTGATTTATTTAAAGTTGACTCCTTTAGCGCCGTGTTTTGGCCTAGAAGCCAAAAAATCAGCAATCTTGTTACCAGTGGTCACCACGTGGAGGTAACACGAGCACTTGCGGAAGCTGCGATTGCCAACTTGAATCCTCCGACCAACTTCATACTTGACCACCATGCCCATAGAAACTTTAGCCTGTTTGGGCTGGACGAAAACATGTGCAAAGCAGATCGAATACTGTTTCTTACTCCTCTTCTTCCTTCCTCATCTCCGTCTTCATAACTGCGACCCTATATATATGTAGTCATGTGAGAAGAACCCAAGTCTATTTGCATGCCTGCCTCTGAGACAGTATTCTGTAATCACTTCGACAACCATCCTTGAGTATGGGCCCGGACCTTTTCAAGCTGTTTTTGAAATTTTTTGGTTATAATGTATAAATAAGAGCCGTTTTAAAGAGGCAGATTTTCGATTGAATTTTTATCTAATCTGAAAGAATACAGGATAAAGTCGTCCAGGGACAATTTTTTAATTTAAATATTTTGAATTAGACTGATATAGGTTCATTTTGAAAATCCATAATTTAGCCGTGTATCCGGTACATATTCTTACACCACGGTTCCCGGTCTGTAAATATTGTGTTTTAAATTCTCAATTTCCCAATTTACCTTCTAATGCCACAATTTTTTTCCATCCGATAAAATCACGATAGAGTAATTTTAGTGCTCCTGGCCCTGTACAGGTAAAAATAAAAATCAGCCTACATTCAGATCAGGGTCGAACGTTAAACAAAAATTGTGGTTTATAGTGGACTTTTAAGAACAAGATATATTGTTAGAAAATAATACTTTACAGCACGTTAACGGTTATGAGATTCAAAAATACAATTTTTAGTTGTTGAATTGCGTAAATTGAAATTAAATTTGTTTGCAAAATGCTTGGGTTTCAGATTTTAAAAGTATACGCACATACCCTATTTGGTCGTATCTGAAATTATTTTGGGCATGTTTGGTTACGACGATGCCGCAAAAGATGGCTGATCACATTTCGGACCCCGTTTGGACATTGCCCATCACACAAAGGGCTTCTGCTACTTCAGTACGAAAGTCAGGAAGCTGTTTTTTAGTGATTCCTGAAAGATGATGATTAAATAGTTAAATTCAATAGGTGAAAAAAATTCGATGTGTCCATTTTCTAGTCTTCATTCAAATATGGTAGCGGCCAATAACACTGCCCATTAAATCAACCCATAACCTGATTACTTCAGTTGTCGCAACCAAAATAGCTAGGTCCCAACCGAAGTTGTAAATAATCGAACAGTTTTTGTATCATGCCGCGATACATTACTAATATCCAAACCAAAAGCTGTACCAGCGTATACTTCAGAACATCCACTCTGAACTTTATTTTTTGCTAGATCCAATTAGAAGAAAAATTTGACATTTGGCACACGATTTGCTCGCATTGTTCTCAAACTATGGATGCCTCAGCCTATTCCGAAGTAAATAATGTGGTTGATAAATATTATCTGGAATATGTGTTTTGACAGATGAACAACGACATTCGACGCGGCTGCTAAATCCAGTGCATTATCACGAATTATATTATCGTCAGCACCCGAATAAATTTCAAAAGCCTATAGGAATACCCTGTTGAATCGCAAAGTAAGAAAATTTTCGTTCCCCATTCGGACGGGTTGGATTTCCTCGCGTTTTGGTCAATCAACCCAGAGATGCTGCTGCATTGGGGCGGAAACAAATCATCCGTAGAAATGTTTAATGAGCGGTCATATTTTATACAACCGATTGTAGCCCAGTTAATCTTTTGAAATTGCATGATTGTCTTACTGCTTCCACTGAATGTCTTCCTCGATACGCTCAAACGTTTGTAAACCGATAAATTTTAGAAGTTCTAGAAGATAAATCGTTTTTCAATATTAGATTGACGAGCATATAAATTCATTTGATCTGCTACTGGTTAAAAAGTAACGGAAGCATTCCTAAAGCATTTTCAACGCCAGCAATTCAGTTAGTATGAATGAAATTATTTGATTTACCTACTTGAAGTTGTAGCTTTTTCTTAAATGGCTATTGAATGCACCACAAGAAGAATCAGATCGACCATCTTCTTCTTGTTGTAATTTTGTTTCTTTAGGGCGTTTCTTGAACCGGGAAGTATTTAGATATCTAGTGGATGGATCGGTAGTAGCTGAAAAAGTTGAAATATAAGATTCGTCTTCATTCCGATTTAAGCTAATCCCGTTTGATTCCATACGATTCTGTATAGTGTTAATGTGCTAGTAAATCGTCGACACTATCGAAATTTTCGCCTCCATTTTCACTTCCTTTTTTGTCTCTTGATTATCAGTCAGAATCGACCCATAAAGTTTGCCTATAGGGCCCGGTTTTCCCTTAATCCGCCACTGTCCACCATGTGGTTATTTTTTCACATTTAATTAGCATTTTTTGGACACACTCTTTATCTATTGTTACAAAACGTAAATTCATTCAATCGATTTTTTATTATTCACTTAATAATTCTGTGGTCACAAGTCATAGTCGCTTAAGTTGACTTAAGACAAAAATTATTTTCAATATTCGACGTTTTCCATTTCTCCGCTAACGGCAATAAATTTGGCTTAAAGTGGTAATGCCTTTTGGCCGAAGGCTGTGCTTGCAAGCCGGAGTAAGTTTTAATCGGCATAAGTGAAAAATAAATTTAATATTCAACTTTGTCTACCTTTTTAGAAAAATTATCAAATTTGACTTAAGCCGAAGCGACTATCTATGACTTGTGAGTTATGCCAAATTATTTGGGCAAAAAAAAAACACTCTGAGGGTAAAAAATTTTACTCGAAGGGTAAAAAATTGACATTACAAATTCTTTGGGAGAAAATAAAGCACTCTTTTTTTTGCTCGAGAGCATTTTGCATTATTCTGAATTTTTTCGTAGATTTGCTGTGTTCTTTACAAAAATGTACATACATATACAAATCTGAAATGTCAAAGTGAATTGTAAACAAAAACAAAACTCCATTTTGATACTTCATTTGTGGTTTATTGAATATTAATGCGCTAAAATTTATGAAAAATTTATTAAATTTAAAAAAAACTTGTTTTAGTTATTTAATCGTATATTATTAGTTTTTTATGTAAATATTTAAAACATAACCTTAAAACAGTAAACCATAGCCTCACTTTTTTTTTGCTTTTTTTACACCAACACAACTATAAAAATATTTCATATTCTTTGGGACATAAAAAAGTTACTTTATTTCGAGTAACCCGAAATAATTTGACATTAGTGACTACAGAATTATTTATGTATATGTTTAACAACTCTTCACGAGTCTTTTCGTATTCCCTCTCGTATAACTGCCGTTCACCATTTACTTTTCGTTAACTTCTTCTCTCTCGGTTGTCAAATTTGCTCTCTCCTTCATTGAAACAGGGTCATCGAAAAGCTTTTGTCGAACATTAAATTTATACAGCGTCATTGTGCGGTTACAGATTATGTGTTTATACATACATATGTAGACTTGGTAATGCGTTCTATTTTTGCATATTTCATTTAGCTGCCGAGTGGATTTTTCGAGATGACCCAGCTCTATCCAATAAGTTGTTAGATTAAAGTATGTTATTTATTAGTTACATTTCTACCCACTTACCCATTTTATGGACGTTTTAAAGTTATGGCTTTGATTGTAGATATTCGCTGCTCGATTTCCTCTAGTAGTATTGTCTCAGTTTTTGTAACATCTGCTATCTTGACAAGAGGTGTATGTTAAAATCGCTAGATTTTCTTCTAGCATCGCATATAGAGGTGAACCAATTAAAAAATGGCCAGATGTTAGATCATCAAGATCTGCTACATCATTGCACATTGGACATAGTGACCTTGAATTTAGAATGATCTCTATTTGATTTGACAGGTTTGTTAACTCTTCGTAGGTAAGTGTTGCATTTTAGGTGGGTCTTAACTGATTTTACACTAGCTTCTCATAACCCACCAAATTGATGCAGGTGGTTGGAAATGCCAATTGTTGAGCAATAACATCGTTGAAGTTAGCTGTTAGGCTTTTAAGTTAATATCTCTTTTAGTTGATTATTGACTCCAACGAAATTCGTGCCGTACTCACTATATGTCAGTACATAATCCACGCCTAGATGTGATCCTTTTAAGGGCCGTAAAAATGCGTCTGCAATGGGGTATACGACATTTGCTACGACAAATAAATACCATCTTTTGAGATTGGTGCCTCCAGTGTGAGTACGTCTGAATCTGTTGACACTCTTGGGTTAAAGATAAAAAATAAAATCTCTTGGCTGCAGCTAGGTGTCTTGTGGACATTTATAATGATGTAAATTTTATTTTAATGTATCAAAAATGTGACAAATTTATAAAATCTATTTCAGACCCAAACTGGAATATGATTCACATACTTGGGTTAGCATACCGAAGATCCAATTGGCTACACTCGACTGATTTCAGAACCGAACATGCCGAATGATTTCGGATTCTACAACATCTTCTATACCCTATATAGGTTCTCTTTCCCTTATATAGACGGAATTGCAAGTGATCGGCGGAGCTTTATGAACTTGTACCAGGCCTGTCCAGACGTAATAAATACGAAAACTCATTTTTCCTTAATATAGTATACGTTTATGGAATTGATAATGGACTGGAGGATGAGGCTTTCCCGGTGGCTTACAGAAATTCAAACTCAATATCAAAAATAGAATTTTTGAAGACTGAACTCCCAATCCCTTATAATCCATTCGTTAGTTAGTTCGATCATTTACCAAGTTTCGTTTTATTTCAGTTCATGCAACACAATCTGCTTGCACACCATTTTGGATTTGCGAAAAACGGTTTTTGGTAGTATTGTGAATTTTATTTACTACGATAATCTTTTTACGGACTGCATTTCCACTACATTTCTCATAAAATAGGATAGCCGATTGCTCGATACATTGGTGACATCCACTTCTAAAATGGTATTGGTTGTACTCTCTGTTGTGAAATGCCCAGGTGTTAATGGCTCTAAGTAGGTAACGAGGATCACTAGACAGCGGTGAAAAAACGCGGGAATTAAGAATTCCCTCTATCTCGATAGACAAGTTGTTCCAATGTCAGTACTTGAACTCCCACCACCTTTTTGATGTGAGATTTAAACATACAGACGGCTGCTTCGCAGAGGTCGCCGAAATCCGGCAATCTATGTTGGTAGGCGGAATATATTTCCATGTGAGTCCTTCGGTAAAATAAAATGCTTGCAACTCTTTGTTTGCTCCACGAACTAAATTTTCTCTTTGACATATTTGTTTGCACCTACAAAATTTCCAGTGTTATCACTATAAACGAGTGCACTCCGTTCTCTTCTTGAAAAAACCCGTTTAAAACATTCGACGAATATGCCAATGTAAACTTTGTTTTGTGTATCCTTTCGTTGACCTTATTTGACTACAAAAGGATCACAGAAATCAACACCAACTATATTAAATGGCCCAGAAGCATTCAGACGTTCTGGAGGTAATGAAGCCATGATTTGTCCATCTAACTTCGGTTTAAATTTAAAACACTCGCCTAACTGTGTCTTTACCATTAATTATCCAGTACTTCTGGCACACAACTGCTATCGTACACTGAACTCCAACGTGCATATTTTTTGTATGCTGATGACGAATCATCAACCTTGTTAGATTATGAACTTTTGGTAAATTCAACTGATGCTTTTGATCGTATTTTAAATTGCTATTCTCTAGTCTTCCTCCTGCTCTAAGCATTCCTTCTTCGTTGATAAATGCCGAAAGACTATGCGGCCTCCAACTCGCAAGTTGCCAGTTCAAACAGTCTTCTTTCTAATGTATCTGTTTATGAAATGAAAGAAAGTAAACCACAACGCGTTTGAATTATACTATTGAACTGAAATCCTCGCTCTTAAAAATATCTGTTACTTTTACAGAAACAAAAGTTGACTGCTCATTTTTTAATTCAGGCAAGTCCTGAGTGTTTGAAATTTATATTTTACTAATTGGCCATTTTAACTCCTCATCTTTCAATAACAAAGGACCGTGCGTGCCTCCAAGCATCCAAAAGGCCAATCTCATGAGGTACTACCTCTCCAGAAACTAAGTCAGCATGATTTGTCTTCCCAGCGATTTGTCTGTATTTTATATATTTGCTACAATCTAAAATTTCACTTACCCTAAAAAAGCCATATATGTTTTTAAATCGCAGTCAGTTCTAGTTCCCTGTAAAAGATTTACTACAAACAAGACTTATAACTACACTACCGTCACTATTCTTGCAACGAACATATACATACATACGCACTAAAACCGTGTATTTCCATATGATATCACTAACGTTTTCTAGAATGACACATCTATTTAATCTCAAATCATTTAAAACTCCTAAACTGCTTCTGAAATCAATCCAATTTCTTCTTAGTCTTAAGTTCTCGGGAATGTCAGTATCCCAATCTAGTTTTTATATCCATAGCTTCTGAATAAGAATTTTCCCACTTAAATTTACTAGCCCCAATAGCCCTAATAGATCAAACAAACTACTAATATCAGACAATATTGATCTCTTTGTAATTCTTTTACTGGCATCTCAAGGCTGAACTAAAAGTGTAAATTCGTCAAATATCGGCGACCAACGTAAACCCAAGTTTTTAATCGTTTTGTTGGCATCTAATTCATTGGGATCTCCTCGATTCTCTATTGGAATATGGTTAATTTAATTAATTCCTTCGAATTTCCAATATTTGACGCCCCGAAAGTAAATCGTCTAGATGAAAGTCAGTTTTCGCAATATTTGACATTAATTGATACTTTTCTGATTCATCCACGGCTAACTGTTGGATAACACGTAAACTTTTAATTTATCACTGGAATTTTCTCTCCAATAAATTGTATGATACTTTGTATGAAATGGCTCCAACTCCAATTTAACCATCTTATTCATCTCGATACCACTTGTAAAAGAGATGATATACTTTCTGAATCTCAATAAACAAAATCTCATTACAATCGAAAATAACTCTTCTTGAACATTCAAAGAATACTGA
The DNA here is from genome assembly GCA_963556165.1 of Tipula helvola. Lineage (NCBI taxonomy): Eukaryota > Metazoa > Arthropoda > Insecta > Diptera > Tipulidae > Tipula > Tipula helvola. Next base: position 309,211,325 of record OY744481.1, read on the forward strand.
GAGGAAGATTTTGTCGAAGCATCAAAAACAACTCTATATTTATGTAGTTGTGGAACTGATAGGGCATAATACAGCCAAATAAGGTATGAAACATCGAAATCCATCATCTACTTCAGATCAAAGCTTCAAACGGCCCTTCTACTCATGTTCTCTTATGAACTCGATGTAGTGATTTTTCAATTTGACATCCTTATTTAATTTTCCCCTAATACAACATTTTAAAAGGCAATTCTGCAATAAATTTAATGTCCGTATCTCTTTTCTGAGTATCACTAAATATTGCTAATTCCTCAGTTTTCCGAATCTTATTTGTATCACTATAGCAGCTCTCGAATGTTCCAAAACTTTTTCAACAAACTGTCTAATCCAGTATCCAGCATCCATTGTTTTCGATTTTTATGATACGAAAAATTTTTAATTGCTGGAACTACTCTCTAATTCTCCACCAATTATCCAACCAATTTGACAATTATTTCCAATTGATCAATATTTTGTTTCAATTTCTGTAAGGCACGTGGTGCTAATTACAATACATTGAGGCATATCAGAAATTAGGCAAAAGGAATATTGTCGATTCATTTTATCCAAACGTTTTTCGACCAACCAAATATAAATCAAGCAACAGCACAATCTATTGCACGTTTAAACGATACGTCCGATGAAGCGATACGTGGTCTTAAGGCACTTGGTACGAAAGCAGAGAGTCGAGATCCATGGCTCATCTACATAGCCACTCAGAAGATGGATCCTGAAACCAGACAAATGTGGAAACTAGAGACACCAGAGTTGGAATATATAGAGAATTTGTTGTCAGTTGATGAAACGAATGGATTCCCTGTAAGGCATCAAGCAAGAAAACCGCGGAAGCCGACCGTCAGCAAAACCTACAAAGCATTCAAAGATACTGCACACTGCAGTAGCAGTAAATTGTGCAGTTTGTAGTAAAGACCACAATTTATCTAACTATACTAAATTTCTAAGCCTTGAAATTCAGCAAAGGAGGGAATATGCGAAGAAAAACTCACTTTGTTACAACTGTTTAAAGAATAACCACTTAGTATTTTAATGCAAATCGAAGCGAATATGCACTCTGTGTCATAAGAAGCATCATGACATTTTACATTTAGAAGCCTCTGCAAGTAACCCTGAGTCAACTACGTGTGGTCATGCCAATTCTGTAAGCAACGCAGTTCTTCCAACAGTGCAGTTAGATGATGAACGTCATAATGGAGACTGGCAACGATGTCGTGCGCTCTTAAATTCCGGATCCCAAACATCGTTCGTAACTGAAGAATGTTTTCAACGACTCGGTCTATATTTCAAAGGGTATTACAAACATACGCATTAAATCCAGATTCCAGGATGATAGCTATAGAACAACAGCAACAGTTCTTATTGTGCCAAAGATATCTTCGTATCAACCATCGATTACAGGACTGGGCGATCTACGAAGCTTGGACAATTTGAAACTCGCCGATCCAACGTTCAACAAGGATAGGAAAATAGACATCCTACACTGCGCCAATTAAAAAACGGAACAGAAATTTTCTTTGAAAAAATACCCAGTTTTGAACGCTTGTATCTTGGTGAAATAAACCTTGCAGAAAAAATATTTTGTTTCTAGTTGAAGGAAATTTTGTTTTCTTTTCGATACTGGAAACCGTTTTATTTTCTTTTGTTTTTTTATGACTTTTTTGAGTAAAACAAAAGGTGTCTAAAAAAAATAAAAATTTGCTGCTGTTTGAAACTGTAGACGAACTTGCTCGATATTTGATTCAAAAATCCAAATCTGCCATTTTGTAGAGAATTTAGAAACCTTGCAAACTGATACTAGGAAAATTTCTGTGCGGCCACTCCTTATCGAGTTATTGAAGTTTTAGTGTGTTAAAGTTTTAGTATTAAAGTGACTTAACATTTTATCGTAGAGTGCTGTTTACAAGAAAAAAAAATTTACTTCTACGCTTTTTGATACGTTTTCTCTAAAACTTCAATAACTTTACAAGGAGTGGCCGCACAGAAATTTTCCTAGTATCATTTTGCAAGGTTTCTAAATTCTCTATAAAATGGCCGATTTGGATTTTTAAATCAAATATCGAGCAAGTTCGTCTACAGTTTCAAACAGCAGCAAATTTTTATTTTTTGTAGACACCTTTTGTTTTACTCAAAAAAGTCATAAAAAAACAAAAGAAAATAAAACGGTTTCCAGTATCGAAAAGAAAACAAAATTTCCTTCAACTAGAAATAAATTTTTTTTTCGGAAAGGTGTTATTTGACCAAGATACAAGCGTTCAAATCTGAGTATTTTTAAGAAGAAAATTTCTGTTCCGTTTTTTAATTGGCGCAGTGTATTAGGTAGTGATTTGTTTTCGAGCTACTTTATGATGGCAAGAAGTACAGTACATCCCCAAGTCCAGGCTAATAGCACATAACACGATATTGGGATGGGTCATTGCAGGAATGCCAATGCATATGGAAGGTAGTAAAGTAATTCCGGTAAACCTACACATTGGCATCGATTCGACTCTTCGTAAATTTTGAGAGCTCGAAGAAATCAAAGACAAGGTTCCATACACAGATGAAGAAAAATTTCGTCTTGAGCACTATCACATTACTGTTCAACGAGCAAAAGATGAGAAATATATTGTAAGCTTACCTTTCAAATCAGGTTTACCCAGTCTAGTCAATTCCAAACGAATGACTCAAACAGAAAAAAAATTCGCGTGCAACTCTGAGTTTAAGCAGCAATATATTGAATTTCTGGATGAATATCGCAAACTAGGCCATATGAAAATATCAAGAAACTTTGGCAGCGAACAGTATTTTTACCGCATAATGGGGTGATCAAGGAGAGTAGCACGACCACCAAGCTGCAGGTTGTATTTGATGGGTCAGCCAAAACATTGAAAGGAAGCTCACTCAATGACCAGTTAGCAGTAGGACCACAGGTACAGTCAAGTTTATTTCAACACTATTACGAGTTCACACACACAAGATTATTTTCACGGCCGATATTGAATAAATGTATCGGCAGATTTGGGTCAACCGAAGAGACAGCGACTACCAGAAAATCATATGGAGAAAGAAGCCGTTTGAAGAAATTCAGGTGTATAATCGGCCCCATTTTTAGCCACTCAAACTCTAAATAAACTTGCTTTGGATTATAAGGAAGAATACCCAGAAGCCTCAGAATTAGTAAAACGGCATTTTTATGTTGATGACCTAATGTCGGGAACGAACAACCTAAAAGATGCTAAAATGATGGTTCAAGATCTAATAAGCATAATGATGAAAGGAGGATTCAATCTTCGAAAGTGAGCGTCTAATTGTGAAGAACTCAAACGACAACCCGGCTCACTGCGCTTCGAGAGGTTTATTTCCGGAGGAATTGTTGAATCACGAGTTATGGTGGAAGGGACCATATTGGTTGAAGAAAGTCGAAGAAGAATGGCCAGATCAAATTAAGCTAAATTTAAAATTATCTGTAGCAGCACTAAGGAACAAAAAATAAAATCTGTGGTCTTGAACAACACAAATGAAGATCACAGATACGATTGGGTTTCCAGACTCATTGAACGTTGTTCAAAATTTACTAAATATTGCACATTGGTTCATCAGAAATCTTCCCATGTATGCACTTTGATTAAACAAAATAATGCGTAATGTACCTATACGATCAAATTGTTTGGCATTTCAGTTAAGTTGCCGAAATTTTGATTAAAACCGTGATCTGAATTTTATTTCATTGGATCTTAAGTTATTTGATTTGCAAAGCATTACATAAACCCTATATGTACATAATTAAATTTTTGACATTCAACAACAAAAAAATAAAATTTGTTTTCAATACATCTTTTACGTGAAATATTCTTCATTCCATGTAGCAATTTTGTATGTAAAACCGGCTTTTTTTTAAATGCGCTTTTGCTTCTCATTGATTGTCAGTTTAGTAGAGTTGCACACATTCAAAATGGATGCGATTTATAAATTATTTCGTAATTAAAATGGTTTGTGAAAAGTAAATAGATTTTTAAGGTAATTTATAATTGTATTGAATCGGTTTATTAAGTTAGCGCATTTCGTCTAATCACGTATAAAAGAAACGAGTCGACATACACATCTGAATTAATTTATTATGGAATTTTTTGTTTTTGATCAAACGGGCGGGTGTACGAATAAGTTGCTAATTTTCTAAATAAAATCAATTAATTTAATGCTAATTTATAGTGCAACTTGAAATCAATAATATTCGCCATCATTGTATATATGAATAGGTAATAAACATTTTTTTTGTTAAGGAACAAATATCGCCACATATAAGGTAATATGAGCCAGCCGAAAGACAAAAACAACGTAAATTACAAACCAACAAGAACAGTCAGCCCAAAATTAAGAAATCAATCAATATATAGAATAATAGAATAACGTAAAAATAGAAATTATTAAATTTATTCTTGATCAAGATGATTTTACGATGTGACCGCATTGAAAGTTGTTGACCTTAAGGATAACACCAACAATTATTATATTGTGTGCATACCTACACTGCGCAGCCTTCATGGTGACTTTGGTAACCAAAAAACATTCAATTAAAGGGTATCGGTATTTTAGAGATTTGTCTAACCGTATAGATAAAACCAGGTAATCCGAGCGGGTTTGATTTGAGGCGATTTTTTTTTTTTTGTACAGGTATTTACTCGTACATTATTATATTATGGATTCAATTAAAAAAATGTTTAACAATTAATCGGAAAATATACGATTCCATTTATTTTGTCTTCTTTAACATTTTCATCGTCATAATAGTATCACAACCAAATCTCATTATAAAAATTCACTGTACCATAACGTTTTTGTAAATCGCGTATACGAACATTTTATTTTAATTTTAATTTTTGTAGTGAAAACTTTTACGTTTTAGTTTCAGTTTTAACATTGTCATTGCGCGAAGATGAATAAAATTCTTAGTAATCCGCAGTTAATAAAATAATTTACACATTATAGTTTAGTTTGTACATAATAGTGAGGATTAGATTTGTGTGCGCGTGTGCGTGTGTTTTTCTGTGTGTATTTATTAACGGTTTACGAATAAGTTTAAGTACATAAATCAGCTGATTTCTGATCAGCAACATTTCACTAATTACGGCAATAAAATTTCAGGTAATTTCTCTCCATATAGTTTAGTTAGCAAAACCAAATAAAACGAAAACAAAAAAAATCTTTAATCTTTTTTATTTTCATTTTCAATTATTTTTTCATCTTAAAACAGTCTTTTAAACAAATTTGAAGTGTTAAGTTGTGTGCGGTAAAAAAAAAAACGTAAATACAATGATATAAAACCATCAAAAATAAAATCATGTAAATTTTTATTTAATCAGAATAGTTTTTATGTAAATGACTACACAATAATTTAATAATTGATTATAAAAGTTAAAAGTTTAACAACGGCAATAAAAATAGTTTTTATACAAAATAATGGATTAAGCCAATATAAATCAACGAAATTTTATTTTAGTTTATATAACAAACAATAACAAAAAATTAAAAATGGGTTTCATTAAGTGGATTAAAAAGTAAGTGTTTATATAATTTTTAATTACCTACTTGTTGTATTACCTAATTAAAAATCAGTGTATCAAAAAGGGTTAAACTGGTTTTTCGGTTGATCACGGAATGATCAAGCCCGGATGCGTTAGTCGTAATTCATATTTAAATTGTGAAGGATTAAATTTCAAATTTTAAAATCAAATAATTTTTTAATCATGGGTGGTGGGAAACGGGTAAAATTTTGTAGAAGGTACGTGTGTAAAATTTGTTTAAAAAAAAAAAAAAAAAATTACGCCCTCCTCCAGAAGGTATAAGTGGTGTGTAATAAAATTTGGTCGATTTTGGGAACAAAAAGAGTGATGGTATTTTATATTGTTTTAGCGGAATAATGGAAATACCCAATTTTATTATGCCACCTCACATCATACATAATTTTATTTTTATTTTAATTTTTTAACCTGGGAACGTGGGACCACCATCTTGTGTTAACAATCACACTGAAACTTTTGTTTTGAGACTCCCACTTTTTAAATTCACGTTGAAATAGTTTTGCCCTTAAATTTTTGGTATAATAAAGGTAAAAGTCTGCAGCACTAAAATATCCAATTGGTCCAGGGATGGATGAAGTGATAAATAAAAATCATATTTTCAATTCCAAAATTTGTTGTTCATTTGTTTGTATAAATACAGTGAATTCCTTGGGCCAACGGTTTCTGTATCAATTCAAATTTTTTATCGTGAATCATAACTCGCTTTTTTCGGATATTTTTTCTATGGCTTAATTCTTGAATCTTTTTCCAGCAGAAACTAACATAAAGCATTCAAACCTTAACCTTAAAATTATTTCATTTTTTATGTCTAGTTTGGAGTAATGTTTATAACTGAATCCTTTAACTGTTTTAATTGCAAGGTCGTCATGTCTGTCGATTTCATGGTGGCCTTCATTTTTTTAAGCCAATCATATTGCTCAAAAATGGCCAACTGTTTTCTTTCGGTAATAAACTTCTTAATTTTTGGACAATTCGATTGCCGATTTAATACGATAAATCGACTTTAGTATTTCGAATATATCACACCTCCCAAATAACACTATGACAAGTTGAACACATCAACTTTACAGTAGACGATTTTTTTTATCTTTAGAAAAATATTAAATAGGTACAGGTATTTGTATTTGGTACAAATGTTCATTTTAATGTCCTAAATAAGATTGTATTACAAAAGGAATCAGAATTTAATTATTTACATTAAAATTTGAAAACATCACAGTTTAGAAGGAATTTCCTAAATTATACTTAACATAGTTTAATTTTATCTCGTAAAATCATTCTTTAAAATGAAATTAAAAATAACAATAGATGTTCAGGTGTCGCAACAAAATAAAATTTAATAAAAATAATTTATTTGGTAAAATTGACTTGAGTTAAATTCCTGTCGCCAATAAATTTAGATCCTTCCACTTTGCTGAAGTTATTGGCAACGGGTCTTAATAAGTTAATACAGGAATAAATTTTTTGAATGTTTCTGGGGTTTTGCTGCTTTTCTGCCTCTATTTTGTTCTTCGTTAATTAGTACTAATAGCTCTTGAGGCAAACTCCAGTTCTTTTTGTGGCAAATTGTAAGTGGATTAGCGTTGGAGATTTTAGAAATTTGTAAATTACATTTATTGAAATGTGCAACTTCACTTAGTCGTTTAAAATTTGAAAAATCTTTTTGCGTCATTTCAATAACTTTGTAGAATGGTTCGCTAACTTTAGCAAATCTAATGATTTCAAACCATTCCTGAGGAACCATTACTTCCCTCAATTTTTTTCTTGTGTCCCTTTGTTAAGTATCTCTGGGTGATTTTTATATTGAATTTGTTCGCAGCCCATGAATAGAAACATGTGTTAACATTTTACTTATACATACATAATAAAATGTGGAAATTTCTACATTCGGACATGATAATATTTTTTGAAAGTCGAATTCTATTGATAAAACTCTTCCATTGCTACCCAAGTATCACTACTTCAAATAAATGATTCATTTTTATGGAACTGAGTACAAGTTTGAGTTCCATTATATTATAAGATACACGAATATTGTTTTCGGTCTTACAGCTGCCTGGTTTCGTTCGATAGATATAAGTTATTTACAACTTGTTCGTACTTTTTGATAATTTTGCTAGTTCGTTTTGCAGTTGAATTTATTTATTTTAAAATAAAGTAAAATTATGCTGTCGTTATTGCCGCAACTCCAACTCAATTTTCTTATGACAATTTAACCTACAAGATAGTTCACACCCAGGCCCCATGCGTTCTACTACTTTATTATGAGCTTCCTTAATTTGTTCATTTCCATTCTTTGGCATTTACATTTTTTGCGACCAGGTTCCTTCTGAATTTCAGTTCTTTGCCGCTTTCTTGGCCGCGTCTTTATAAGACAATTTGTGCCCGGTTTTGATTTTCTAATTCTAAATTTGAATTATTAGTCAGCTGAGTCTCATTTGTGGTAGTTGACGATAGATCGGCTTCGTCAGCGGTATTTATTGCTATTTGCTATTAGTCTCATTTGTAAAAAATAAACTAAATTTAGCTTGATGAGGTGCTTTGGTCATTGCGATTTTCTTGATACGACGGGGAAATGAAGAACTATATCCCGGTGATAAAATACTCGGATCTGTAGAATCACTAACATATTCCGGTCCACTATCTTCAAAATCTTAAATAAAAATAAAAACATTAATTTAGAAATTTATGAATTTTCAGTTCTTATAATTACACTGAAATATTTACCCGGGAATTTCTAGTGAACTATCAACATTATGATTTGTTTAAAAATAATTCAAATGACGTCGTAAAAACGTATAAATTAATTTATGTACGTCGAAAAATGATCTTTACAGTAAACTAATTAAAAAAATTAATTGACTTCTATAATTATAAATTAATTTTGTATAATAATTTGATTTATAAATTTATAATAAATGTCATAGTTACCTTAGGTTAGGTTAGGTTAGGTTAAGTTAACTTGCTGTAATATTTTTTTTCGGCCATTTCTACCATTCAACGCGCTCTATTAGACATTTTAATACGTACCTATATAAATACATCCACTCCCGACCAGTACTACAATCAGTGCTGTCGCTTTGAAAATTTTAAACGGAGTACGTTTCAAATTTTCAGGGGAGTATTTCTAGTCTGAAGGGTACGAAATAAAGTAGTTAAACCTTAGGCATAAACAATTGTTGGCGTTTTGTACTGTCTGTTTTGTGTAAAAAAAAAATCACGATCCAGCAAATTACACTAAAATGTAAAACTATGGAAGCTCTTTATCTATTTTACTAATAAACCATTATACCATTGACACACTGTGATTTAATAAATAGGATTTAGTGAATTTTTCGAGTTTAGCCGTACTGTGTCAACCCTAAATTTTGCTAATCGTATTTTATTTCATAGGGTACCTGATCTAATTTAGCTAAATCAAGTGTGGTCGGATTTGTTAAATAAAATAAGTGCCAAATTCAAGAAATACTTCGAAACACTAACTAATGATATTTTGGTTGATGCCATTTATCAGAAACATTAGGGCTCGTCACGAGTATTGCGAGCTTGCGTATTTCGTAACTTCGTAAATTTGACGTTTCTTCTGATTGGTTTAAATTATTTCCCCTAAATAAGCAAGAAATGTCAAAAATGAACACGCTCGCAGTCTACTTATTTTCGTATTCTACGCTGAAGAATTTACGAAAATAAGTAGCCTGTGAGCGTGTTTATTTTTGACGTTTCTTGCTTATTTAGGGGAAATAATTTAACAATCAGAAGAGACGTCAAATTTACGAAATACGCAAGCTTGTGACGAGCCATATTGTTTCACCAATATTTTTTTTTTTGACAACCAATCCAGGCAGTGTACTACGCCTCCAGCTTCGATGTATTTTAATAGAATGTTTAAGCCGATTCTTTAAGTAGTTTCTAATATAAAATGTATTAGTTCCAGCTCTGGAAAACTCTGATTTCTTAATTAAACCATTACTCAAATTCAGGATATTTTTGGGTTGAACACTTTAAATCAAAAATGATATTCGCCAAATTTATTTGTGTACCTATACTTAGCTAACTGCTAATTCAGATACATCGGGCAACGGCAAGAAATATTTTGGAAAGGTTGATTTATACTATCCTTTCAGCGCAGCGCAGTATCGTTCAGTATCATACATCGAGTATTTATACTATACGTGCGTTTCAGCTCATACATTTGGTTCGTATTTTCTCGCTGGATGTTTCGTGTTTATTCGATGTGTTTACAATTACAACACAAGATAAAAAGTAAAAACTTTAATAATTTAAACAATTTTAACTTATAAACCTTTATAAATATCTTAAAAAAAGCAAAACCCGTTTTGATATAAATCATATTTCATTCATCATACATCACATGCTATAACAACCGAACTGAGTATTCAGTGTAGAGTTGTAGACTAAATAATTTCTGAAAATACATATGTATAAATATATTTAATGTATACATTAATAATAAATACAAAACATGAAGAGATACAAAAAAAAATGTAATCGTTTTGATTCGCATTTGTTCGGAGCAGTTTCGCTTCCGCGCGTTTCCTACAAACATTCTTTTTTACAATGTCTGTAGGATTCGGAACGATAAGGAAAGGAAACGAAACGATAGTATAAATACTCTTATAGTAAAAACATGTAACAATGTTTTTTTTGTAGGAAACGAAACGATACTGCGCTGCGCTGAAAGGATAGTATAAATCAACCTTACTCGTATTAATGGTACATATTATGATCGATACCATAAATCAAAAATTAGATTTGCCAATTTTGATTTTCCTTCCACAGCCAACTCAGATAATTTTCTTCGTCTCCAGCACCAAATAGAACACACATATTTGTCGATGCATTTATTTTACTGAAATTTTATTTCGGAGATGTGAAGCCGATTCTATATAAATAGTTCCTAACCTTAAACATATTAAATCACGTTCTGAAGAATTTTTTGGGCCAGTCATTTCGGCTGGAGTACGAATTAAATTTTGTTGAAATTTTTATTTTTCCGGTCCCTCCTGAATTTTGCATTGCCACTAGTAAATTTAGTAATTTGAATGAATATTATCTAAACAACAGGACAATGTATGACATTTTCCTGGATGCCCACAGAAATTTGAAACCCCAGAACATATCCAGAGATACCAGGGCCCGAATTCCGGTTCGATGACAAATGATAATGAGAAATGACTTGGTTGCATTTTTATTTAGAGTAGGCGAAATATAAAATCAAGTCATTTCTCATTTTTATTTTCCAACCAATTTTATTTTCCTTTTAAAGTATTCCAATTTGATTTATCTTTCAAATATTATTAAACGTATGACAAATTGATTTATCATATTCAACATTCTGAGTTTGTTTGTAAAATTTCATAACACTGTAATAAGTCAACATTTTTTAAATTGTTTTATAGAAAACTATGACAAATTCATATGGCATACCTAGTGTTCGCTGATGACCACCGGGGTAAAAAAGATCGGAGTTTTTTTGAGCAAAAAAACGAACGCATAAAAAGAGTCGGTGTATTTTTAACTCTACTTTTACTAGAGTTTTTTTGACAACCGAAAATTATTTCTTTTATCGGCGAAAAAAAATCCAAAATTTTTTTGAATTGAAAAATTTAAAATAAAATAATATGAAATGCTTCGATTTGGATAATGATATTAATAAAAAATATTAAAATAATAAAAAGAAAATGTAATGTTGACATTTAAAACACCAAAATTATTTGTCAAGTAAAAAGTTGTTCGCTGATGTCATCAAAAAAAACCCGAGTTTTTTATTGAAGTGAAGTTTGTGGGGTAAAATCTGTCAAAAAAACTCGGGTATTTTCTGTCAAAAAACCATCAGCGAACACACGGATAGTGTTCATAACTCTGAAGTTACAGGCAATACACAAGTGATATTTTGACAGAAGTTGAGTTGCTATTAATAAAAGAAAAGGATAGTCAATTAAAATTAAACTATGACAATTAGTGTTGTAGTACTATTATTTGTGAGGTGCGATATGCTATTGGTTGTGGTGGGTAATATTTTTGTCTGTGACCATTCCAGGCGTCCTTCTTGAAGTCACGTGTAAACCTAAGTACATATTTTAAATTGGTTTAATTCCCCTGGTGGATAGGTGCATTTGTTTAGTGTGAATGTGGTGCAAGTTAATTTATTTTTATTCACTTCTTTGAAATTTCTTTAAGCAGCGTCAAACTTTGTCAAAGACTTGTGCGATATCCAACAAAAAAACAGCAGAGCCATATTTATTTTCAAGATGTGTTTAGTGTAAGATTGAACTTACAATTATGAGGATTTGCTCTGTCGTCCCTCACGAATTTATTTTCGATAACGGATGTACATACATATGTAGGTACCAGTGACGAAGCGTGACAATTTCCATTGGGGAAGCAATATTATAAATTGTGAAAATAAGGAAAATAATATTATTCCAATATGTTATATTAAACGTTTTGATTTTTCAATTTATTCAGCACAAAGTATTTATTTAACAAATATTTATAAACACAATAAAGATAAAAAAATTTAATTTTTATAATTTCATTTAATCCGTCTTGTTTCTTTTGCAAAATCATCGATAACATTATCATAAAACTTTGCAGAACTTTTTAATTTGCGTAAAAATTGCGTTTCGATGTTCATTAGGGCCAAATTAGAAAATCGATCTTGGCCTATTTTATTTCTATAAAACTTTTCAAAAGTTTCATGGATGAAAATGACCTCTCCACGCTTCCCGTAGTTGCAGGAATGGTTAAAACTAAACAAAATTTGAAGAATTCTGCAAAATCAGTGCTTAATCCTCAGAGCAATTTAAAAAATGTACGATACCATTAATATTTTTTTATTTTGAAAGTGGCTGTTTCTGTAAATAACAGTAAGCCCCGTTTCTAAAATTTTAAAATCAAATAAATGAGAATAAGTTTTTCTCAGACAATTAAATGCATCGTGCGGATCTACACCGTCTTAGATGCATTTTCTCTCCGACCTTTTCTTCTAGGCTGGCGTTGTTCCAAAATGCATCAAAATTATTTGAATTTTTTTCAATTATTTTCTTAAAATCGTCTAGACTTTCTATAGAATGTGCAATATCGTTTGACTTTTTTCTGAAGCACGCTAAATAATAAGTCAATTTCTGGAAATATTTCTGAAAATATCCACGAGAGTTATTTATTATCTCACAGTCCCATTTTTTAACATCTTCGTCTACTATTTTATTAAATAGCTCACGTAAATCGTCAAAGTATTTTTTCAACATTATAACTCTCCTCCCATTAAACTCCCATCTTGTTGGTGAAGTTGAAGTTAGTTTTTATTTAACATTTTAATCAAAAGCAAAACTCCGTTTCGGTGGATGGTTAAAAAAGGCAACTAATCCACTTAAACTTGAAATAAAATGATTTTCACTCAACAATTTTACTTTCAACACGACATTACCGCAGGCACCATCATAACTTTGACAAATTTGTTTTTCCTCGATTTTATATTTTTTTTTTAAAACTCGATTACAAATTTTGAGAGACCATCTTCACTTCGATCGGAAGAAATATCTATAACTTCTATAAATCTCTCTAGTACATTGCCAATTTCATCTACATAACGTAGAACTACCGCGAGCTGGGATTTTCTGGTGACATCTAAGGTCTAATCTCAAAAAAATTCCCGTAAAATTCGACGAATCGATTTCCTTTTGTATTTGCTTTTTAATTAGCGATGTGATAGATGTTATCAAATTATTTTGAATATCGTTCGATATTCCCGAAAAACCCTTTTATGTTTTAGATTCATCATTTCCTCTGAACGCGAGCCCTTGTATTCTCAAGAAACAAACGGTGTAGTTATCGCACACATTCAAAATAAAACTTCTACCGGCTTATGAATCCAACATGAATAATTTCGTTCATAACAAAACAAAAAAAAACTTCAAATTAGCTAGGACAAATATATCTTGTTTACTTTATCTATTCAACAGTGTGTTTAAAAAATAAAATACAAAACATGAGAGTATTTTGTTTAAAAGTTTTGTATAATAATGTTTTGTTTCTAACTAACAACCTGTTAAGTAAAACTAATCAATCTGTTTCATTTTTATTAAAAATACTTTCATCCCTTTTTATGTTTGGTAAAACATTTAGGGTACTAGTTTTGGGTTCATGTTACAAGCTGCGTTAGAATGTTATGTTAAATGCTGCGTTAAAATATTACGTGTCATGTAAAATGTTATAATAAATAAAAATATTTCGTCTCTTTTTATTTATCATATTAAAATAGAAACAAAAAAGACAAAAACCATAGCGAGAGTACTTTCAGTGTTCACGTTACATGTATGCTGTGTCATATAGCAAAAATATTGTTACGAATTGGGCTACTGGGTTCGTTCGGATTTTGAAATTAAAAACACTGTGTACTTTTTATTTCACTCTACTATTATACACTTTGATATTTGCTTTGACTTTACTATTTAATTCTGTCCGCTTGCTACTTGTGGTGGTGAGGGCTATGACAACAGATTTATTTCTTTATTTAACGATTTATAAACTAAAAACTTTCTCTGCTTGCCATCGGTCGTGTTTATAACACATAACCATATAAGCTATTGCTGTTCACAACGTGAGCTTGTTGTATGATGGCCAAAATCATCACAATATTTACCTCTATTTTTGATTTTATGTTTTACCAAACATTTGCGGTTCAGGTGGAGCTTGAACCCCATTCATTTTTTTTCTCGATAGTTTGGTCTTTCTTATTATGTTTGTTTTGTTTTTTTCAATTTCGTTTTAATCGCCTTTTAACGCAAAGTGTCTGACATCTGGTGAACGGTTTTACAACTAAGCCAATGGTGGTCAACCGGTAAATAAATGCATAATTAGACATGTTTCTTAGTGAATTTATTTCAAAATAATTGTTTTTTTTTTAAATTAAAAAATTAAATTCATTTAGATAGGTAATTAATTTATCAATAATATTTGAATTTAAATATAAATGCGGTTTATAAATAACCGGTTACCATCATTGGCTCTTGCAAATCGTAGCGCCTCTTGCGGCACTTTAAAGGCGAATACCCCACCAGAAGAATCAATTATTCTTTTTAAGGGGAAATTCAAAAAATCCAAATATAGTTTCAAAAACCTATGCAGCAAATAAACAGATTAGACTTTTGATTATTTTTAATTGGAATGACGAAAATACTTATAGGATTTATTGTTTCAAGTTGGATTAATTTTACTATTTACATTTCTAAAGGTTGAATGCAATTGTTATATTATTCTAATGGTTTTAAATTGTTATTTTGTAAAAAAGAAAAATTTTCTCGTGGAAAATATAAAATTTTAAGGGAAGCACTGCTTCTCTTGCTTCTATGGACACCTCGTCCCTGGTAGGGACAATAAAAAAGTAAAACACTGCTGTTGTAGCAAGAGAACCATAATAGGGTACCTATTGAATTTTATGAAATACTAAAATTATCATAAATTAAAATCAAATTAAAATTCAGGATTTAGAATAAAAAATCAAAATGTCGGTGTACTACGTCAAATTTGAATTTTTGAAAGTTCAAAAATTCGAGAACCATGTTCCTGGTAAAGCTATAATTATACCTGGGCGACAGCCATTCTAAACTTCTAACGAAAATTAAAATGCAGGAAACTCCAAAGTATATGTAACATTCCATAAATTATGAACTTCAAAATTAATTTTAAGAATTTCTATTACTTTTTCTACTACGCCTTTGTATTTCTGGTCCATATATTATTGCCGCGCATTTTCAGTCCATTCATATTTTCATTAAATCTTACTACACCATAGATTGTACCCACTCTTCGTACTACATCAACATAAATTCTCTAAAGTATAAACATTTCGTCATTATGCTACGTTAATTAATAAATTAATTTTATTAGATTATCCGGTTATTTTTGTTCGCGATATACGTTTTGCTTAATGAGTTTTTCTGGCCATTAAAATATGTTTTCGAAAACGAATATTAGTGCATGTATATAAAATAAAATTGGAATTTTCCATCCGAGTTAAATATGATTCGGCTAAAGTTTTAATTTACATTCATTCATTGAGGTCGAATTTTTCATTAAATGAAAGATAAGTAACGTAAAAATTTAGCAACGAAGTAAACAAAATTTATCAAAATTCGGATAAGCAAAGGTTAAAACTAAGGTGTTGCGCGGATTGAATCCTATTCGATCCGGATTACAAATGAACGGTTGATGGAGAACACATCTCATAATCCATCTTCTTTGCCAGCACAAACTGGTATGGATCGAAGCAATGTATAGATGATAATAAGCAACTATTTAGCTCAATAAGTCTTTTACCAACATTTTACAATCCTTATTTAAATTATATGCTAATAACTCTTTGAAGTTTAGGGCAAATGCTAGAATTAATTTGGCATTCTTTGTTTTCTGCCTAAAATTAGAATCAAAATTATTTTAAGTTGAATATAACTATTGGTAAGACTCTAAATGGTTGACTCTAAAAATTGAAGTCCCGGCCGCTTCTGTAACGAGAGTTCGACTCATAACGGTAATCTGGCGGATGTGGCAGGCAGTCAAGAATAAGATGCTCTGGATTTCTGTTATCAATAGATTGTTATAATGGCTAAGATAGTTGCTCCTCTTAAGAAATTAATAGAATTCTTGAATAGCGCCGAATGTCTTTGATCAGATATATTTTATGTGCTCATGAAAGCCAAAATTTTAGGTCAAGGTCACCTAAAATTTTACCAATTCAACATTTTTTCTTAATTTATTTGAATAATTTTGATGTGGGTCGAGAAACATGATATTGCGTCTTTGTCGTTTGTTTATTTATCCTAATTTCTCATGTCTCAGAGCAGCAGGTCAGTAAGTTCAGATATTTCTGAACTCTGTGTGTGCACCGAGTTTAACTTCTTTATATAAGGGAATGCAACAGAGGTTCCAGAACTGAGCCATGAGGCATTCCCGCTCTGATACTCTGTGCATTCGAGTTAGCAAAAAAAAATTCTGTCTGTAACACAGGTAACCATAGAACTGATTAGATGCGAAAATAGGTCGTATTAAATCTAGAAATGCCGCAGTTGTTATTATCTTTCGTTTTCTGCAATAATTTTAAATCATCAAAAAGTCTTTTAGGGAACCCATCGTAGGTTTCTTCGATAAGAAGCCAAACTATTCTGTAGTTATATTTTTGCTGTTTGTTAATCCATTGGAATGTAGTGTATCTGTACCAGTTTCATTTGTACCGTCTCACGAATGAAACGATGAACTCTTTATCCATTCTGCTTCATTGAGCATGCTTTATATTGTGCCTCAGCTGAAGATTGTGCTATTTTGTCTTGCTTAAGAGAATGGCTAACTCTCCATATTGCTTAATTAGCTGAAAATTATAGCCGGAGGTTGATTTTGAATCGTTTTTGTCATTGGTCGCGTTGGTTACGTTGCATGCTAGCTACTGGTAGCTACTGGTTTACATTCATTCATACCAAATTTGCTAAGTAACTGTGCCAAATATTGAGCTTGATTCATACGAATCGATCTATGTCAAGAAATGTATCGACGTTACCGATAACTGTGATCAAATATCTTCTGTAATAACTTTATGGCTATGATCATTTCCTCGCTGTTACAAACAATCAACAAATCATCGACACATATTAGTGTATAGCGCTTTGAACTGCATTGACTGCTCTTACGTACATACGGTAATCGGGCGCACATCATTTGAAGCCAATTCGAGTGATGAAATCATTAAATTTCCGGTTCTACATACTTGATGCTTGATTCAAACCATAAATTGATTTTTATAGCTTGCTTACCTTACCGTCTTAATCAAATCCTTCAGGCCATTTAGAAATGCTCCATTCACATCCATTTCGTGAATGTGCATATTGAATCAACCTGCGATACCCAATATAAAATTTGAAACAGCTTATAAGCTCATCAATAAAACTCAGCAAACGCATGTTTGATATAACCACCCCACAAGATTTACGTTCTTTGAATGTCATACACACTGGATTATCAATAGTTTCACGTTTTTCTTTGAAAAATCTCCAAAAACGTTTTGAATCGTTTCTTATTTTTTTAATTTTTCGTTAATAAGGCTAATGTAACTCATACTTTATCTCAAAATAACTTTCGAAATTTTCGTTACATACAGTGAGTTTGAGATATTCTTTGTAAGCTTTGTCTTTCTCGCTTTTAAGATTGATAAGTTTATCGTCGTATATGCCATTAAATATAATTTTGTACAATTTTTCCACTTTGACATCTATGTTGGTGCTGATAAGTTCCTTCTCCCAGCTAATTTGCTCAAGATATAGATGAAGGTTTATTGTGTCGGCTTTCAAAAATGATTTCTAGGGCTTTTTGGTTCATTTCATTAATAACGAATGATGATGATGATTCATTTACTTTAAATAGAATTGGTTCATTTGTAAAAATCAGGTACAAAATTTCCAGACCATTTTATATCTCGTAAATTTGACTTAGATTTATATCGAAAACGGTATCGATAAACAGACACCCTGTTTCCGAAATCTACATAGTTTAAAGGTAAAATGTCATCCATTTCTTCGTCGCATGACCAGCTAACAGTTGGAAAAGTCGGACGGGAAAAAAGCTGTATGATTAAGATGATGTCAGATGAATTAGCGCAACATTGTTGATTTCCAATCTTGTGTCACACCAGGTAGTGTAAGATGATGTTGGTGAGCCAGGTGGAACATAAGCAACTTAGAAAAAAACTGATTTTGTCGATTTTAATACATAATTGCTCGATGGACAAGTTGAATATTTCAACTACTATTAATGTTCCTCCATGCTTCTCTTATTCACGAATGCAGTTCGGCTGATCTCTCAGCCGTTCTAATCTCTTTCGAATCATGTAATGCTTGCATTGAACTGATTGTTGCCTCAGTTTATCTTCCATTTGATTCTTCTCATCCTCCCCCATCGGAGGAACTTACAGAACTCTTAAATTGGAGTACGAATAAAAATATTCCCCTCTTAATTGGTTGTGATGCCAACGCGCACCATACTCTGTGGGGTATCACTAATATTAATAACCGGGGCTCTGCTCTGATAAATTATTTAAGCTCATCTGAGCTAGAAATACTCAATAAAGGCTGTGAGCCAACTTTTGTCAATTCTACGCGAAGGGAAGTTATTGATATAAGTCTGTGTTCGTTGCCCATTGTTGATTTAGTTTTAAATTGGAGGGTGACTAACGATATTCTCACTTCTGACCACAGGTGTATCTCTTTTAACTTCAACATTAGAAGACCACCTCTTAAACCATATCGTAATCGTAAATTAACCAATTGGGATCTATTCTCTTTCGAACTTATTTCTCTAATTCATCCTGCTATGGATATTTGCTCGGATGAGGACATTGAGTTACAAGCGTATAAGCTGACAAAAGCATGCTCGACAGCTTTTGAAAATTCGTGTCCACTTATTACCAAACAAAAGATTGGGAATAGACCCTTCTGGTGCTCTGCTCTTAAAAAACAAAGGAAACTTATTAGGAAACTGAAGAATAAAGCAAAATATACTAATCTTATATGCGATTGGGAAAGTTTCCTAATAGCTCAAAAGGAGTATAAGAAAAGCTTAAGATCGGCTCACAGAACCGCATGGACAAACTTCTGTGAGAAAATGAATAGTCTCTCTGCGGTCGCCAGACTAAATAGAGCGTTGGCTAAAAATGACACCTGTAAGCTTGATGCTCTTCGTCTATCGAATGGCAAGTTCACTTCTTCGAAGAAAGAAGCAAATGAGTTGCTTCTTTCTGTTCATTTTCCGGAGTGTGCCATCGTTAACTCTGATTTTGCTCACTCTCTAACCAATACGAATTGCAATGAAACTCCTGACTGGGATTTAGCGGTTCGGTTAGTTACGTTCGAAGTTGTGCGTTGGAGTATTTTCTCCTTTAAACCATACAAATCAGGTGGTCCTGATGGGATTTTTCCGGGTGTATTACAGCATGGTTTTTCTATTATTAGGGACCACCTGGTCCACCTTTTCAAAGCGTGCGTTGCTTTTAGTATTGTTCCTCAGCTTTGGTGCAAGAGTAACGTTGTTTTTTTACCGAAGGCTGGCAAATCAGATTACACTGATCCCAAAGCATTTCGGCCTATCAGTCTGTCCTCAACATTTCTTAAAACATTAGAGAGGATTGTCGACAGATTTATTAGAGATAAATATTTATCTAATTCCCCACTCAGTAACATGCAACATGCTTATAGGGTAGGTAAGTCCTGCGAAACGGCTTTACATGAACTTGTCACTAGGATCGAAAGATCCCTCAATAATAAAGAGTTTCTTGTAGGTACTTTCTTGGACATTGCGGGAGCCTTTGACAGTGCATCATTCTCGTCGATTATTAACGCCTGTACCAATTTCGGTATTGATCCCACCATTGTAAAATGGATTGATTGTATGCTCAAATCTCGCATCGTTGAGGTTGGCGTGGACAATGCTTCAATCTCGGTCAAAGTTGCCAAAGGTTGTCCTCAGGGAGGTGTGCTCTCACCCCTGTTATGGCTTTTGGTGATTGACGATCTACTTGTGAAACTTCAGCTGTCAGGCTTTGTTGCTCAAAGCTACGCTGACGATCTTGTTATTACAGTTGCTGGAAAGCACCTGAATGTGTTATCCGACTTAACGCAGAATGCCCTACGTATTGTGGAGTCGTGGTGTGGTGGAAAGGATCTACACGTTAATTCTTCTAAAACTGATATGGTTATATTTACCAGAAATCGTAATATTGGTGGACTAACTGTGCCTTTACTTTTCGGGAGGCCGATTAACAGATCCGACCATGTTAAGCATTTAGGTGTCTTCTTGGACAGTAATCTTTCCTGGAAATTTCACCTGGAGTATAAACTTCAAAAATCGACTGCCATTTTTTGGCAGTGTAGACGAGCTTTTGGGAAAACCTGGGGTTTAACTACCAAAATGCTGTCTTTCATCTATAAATCTTTGGTTCTACCAATGTTATCTTATGCCTCCATGGTATGGTGGCCAGTAGTTAAATTAAAGGCTTCAATCATTAAACTTAATGGTCTACAAATTATTGCTTGTAGGGCCATTACAGGAGCCATGGCATCGACCCCCCTTCTTGCCATGGAAACAATACTATTCTTTCCACAGTTACATTATTTCATTCTTAGCACAGCATGTTCTGCTGCGTTTCGGCTAAAGAGCATAGGAATGTGGAACTCTCTTGGTTCAGTCGTGGGCCATAGAACAATCTTAAATGATTTCGTATCATTAGTACCAGGAATTGATATGGTTAATGATAGACTGATGTCTGAATTCAATTTCTCTAAATTATATTCAGTGGTGCGACCTTCGAGAGACCAGTGGAGATCACTGGATTTTCTTAAGAACTTGTATGAGTCGATAGTCTTCTTTTCTGATGGCTCTAGCTCTGATAATAGTTCGGGTTATGGAGTGTACTGCCCTACGTTTGATTTACATTTTTCAGGCTGCCTGAGCCGGTACTGCACAGTTTTTCAAGCGGAACTAATTGCTTTAACGTTCTGCGTAATTGAGGCATTGAATCTCGCTGTCACAAATAAAAATATTGTTTTTTGTACAGACAGCTTATCTGTGCTGAATTCTTTGGATAGTCCCTTGACTTCGTCAAAATTTGTTAAGGACTTTAAACACTTTTTACATATTCTCTCTTCTAGCAATAGAGTGACGATTATGTGGGTTCCTGCCCATTGTGGTATTGAGGGCAATGATGTCGCTGATTCTCTAGCGAAAGCTGGGGCTGAGTTTAAATTCATCGGTCCCGAACCAGTTGCTTCCTTACGCTTTAGTTATGTTAAGAAGGCGATAAAAACTGCGCTGTAAGTAAATTAAAACAGCAATGGCTTGCTACTTGTAGCTGTCGCATTGCCAAACTTTTTGTTAGTGGACCTAATTTGAGGGCCACTAAGTTTGCTTTATCTCTCAGTAAGAAACAGCTGCGAGTCTTGATCGCGACTCTTACTGGGCACGGTCATTTTAAGGTACACCTTCAGCGCATGGGGCTATCTCCTGACGCTGTATGCGAAGATTGCCTTGAAGACAATGATGATTGCATTCACTTCGTGTACAGTTGTCCTGCTTTCAACAGAGTTAGGTTGCAAGTATTTGACTCTAGATCCATTGCTGATAATCAGCTGTATACCTTGCCTTGGCCTAAGCTACTTCAGTTTATTAAGGCTGCAGCACGCGTTCGCGAATTAGGATAGAATCACTGGTATGCACCATGGGCCCATCGTGGCATTGAGTGCGGAACCTCTGATGGTTCCAACCAATTTTTAATAATAATAATAATTCCTCCATTAGATTGTTTAGTACTTGTTAGCAGAATTTATGTTCCCTTTGTTAAATGATATTTCACAAATGATATAAATCATAAATTTCGAAATTAATCCGCTTTCAAAGATTTACATTTTGGAAATAAAATGGCTGATTCCTAATGTTTTGTGGTTTGTCCATTTATGTAGTCTTCTTATAGTAAGATATTTTCAAGATATGTTCTGGGTTCGGATTGGTACTGGATCCAGATTAAACGATTACATGAATTAGGGTTATGTTGGTTTGCAGTTAAAGCAATTCATATTGCCGCCCCGGTGGCACAGTGGTTAGCATACTTGCTTTACGCTCCGGAGGTTCCGGGTTCGATTCCCGGCGGGTGATGAAAAATCATGGCTGGTTAATGTATGATCAATGAATTAATCACTCATTATCCGTTAACAAAATGATTACGAAACTTCAAAGTGAAGCGGCCAAATCCCTGTATGGGATGTAGCGCCAGCGAAAAAAAAAAAAAAAATTCATATTACAGAATGCAGTTGGTTCCCTTCAATCGGTTAAATTTATGTGGGTGTGTGTTTGTGGGTGTGTCTGGTTAATGCCACTACAGCATATGGTAAGCTATCGAATTTTTGTATCAGACCGTAGGACACAAATAACGCTAGCGGATGTTAAGCCTTGAGCGTTGAGCCTCATGAATAGGAATAAGGATTGTACTTGAATCAGGTAATTTTAAATTGTTAATTAATGGCCTTTTATCGGATTTTGTCAAAGTTAAGTATACAGCGTATTTGGCGTAACTGGAATATCGTGACAACCGGCATTTGTTAAAACTGATTAATCTCCTATTGTTATTAGTGATACAGAGCTTCTTTACATTGGAATGCAACTTTAGATTTTATATCATTAATGCCGTGCTCCGTAGAACTGAGGACGATATATTTTCAATTACATGTGAATTTAAGATTCATGTTGATTTACCGTAGCCTGTCACTTCTTGGATAGATATAATTTCAGGTTTAATTGTATATTTAATGGTAGTGGAAGCTGGAGTAATCTTTCAAATATTTTCGGATCCAACATTATTTCAGTAGCGTTGGAGCAGAAAATGTATCTGTTAGATGTGATAAAGCAATCCTTTGCGGAATCAAATTTTACCAACACTTTCCCATCGAATCCGAATTGGTGGTGATCAGATACAGGTTCTTCTATGTAAGCTTTGTTATGATTGTCGAAAACAAAGACTTTAATTGATGAAAGAGAACTCACAGAAACCGGTATATTGCCAACTGCTTTGCTGTAAAGTTTCGACAGAAGATCACTCGTGAAGATGTTGGATAATTTCATAAAGTGTAAAATTTCATTTATTGAATTCTGATAGTAACGATAAGATTCTTTTTCTGAATAGTAAGCAGGTGCTATAGGAAGAGGTGTGGCGTCAGATATATCTGAATCGGAAGTTGTTATTTTGTTTCAAGAGTGGTTTGGCAATTTTGGAAAAAAATGGAATGAAGCATCAAAAGTATGAGAAAAGCCCCAAACATGATTTACCCTGCTTGGCGTTCGTAGGAATTGGGTAATGATGGATTGCCTCAATATGGCTGCTGCTTGGTCGAATGCCATCATGATTTACGAAATATCCCAAGTATTCAATCTCAGTAAAACAGAATTTGCATTTTGATAATTTCAATTCCATCCGAAATTCAACAAAGGAATTCAATTCAGTAACAAATCAAAATATTCTGGAATCGTCCTAGTTGCTATGTGAATATCATCCATATATACGCAATGAAACACCGGAAATAAATCGTTGAATGCTACTAGGACCATTTTTAAGCCCAAACGGCATGACAAGATTTTCAAACTGACCCTGTAGTGTTACGAACGATGTATAACAAATTGAATCTTCTGCCATTTTGACATGGTGAAAACCACTGCACAAATCAAGTACTGTGAAGTATTTTTTTCCTTCCAAGTACTCTAAGCAGTACTCAATAAGCGGAAGTGGGTAATTGTCGCGAATGGTTAGTTTATTTAATACCCGATAGTCGACACACATCCGTGTCTCACCATCAACACTCTTTTTTTTTGACGAGCACGATAGTTGATGCGTATGGCGAGTCACTTGAACGTATAGTGTTTCTTTTCAATAGATCATTAATGATTTGCTTAACTTCATTATTCTCGCAAAATGACATTCATCTTGGTGAGCAATGAATTGGCACATCAGAGGTCAATCTAATTTTCATTGTGTAGTCGTGACAGATAGACGGTTATGTTCAATTTTCATATAATTTTCATCAATTATCCTAAGTAAACTGTCCTGGTGTAAAGGACCCAATCTGGTATTAATATCAATAGCGGAAAAATCCGCCGATTCAACACTAATATTAAAAATATACGGTAATGCAAGATGGTCAACACCTACCTCAGGCTCAACTGTTAACTCCGTCAAACGAGCGGAAGCGATCGGAAATTCAGTCCAAGAACGTGATGAGCAACTTCCAGTGGAATAAGACTCATTCACAACAGTAGCATCATAAGCATAGAATAAGTTCTATTCAAAATAGCGGTTTTATTCAAATTTTGGTTTAATTCAATATTTGATGATACATTGTCCGGTTTTAATGACAAATAAATGCCAAATGCATCCATAAAATCCCGACCAAGTAATAAACAATTTGGCGTTACCTAATCCACGATAGTTTGAGTAAGTTTGCTTTTGGCTACACAAATCACCCAGAACTATAGAGCGACAGATGAAGCTAACCGGACTACCCGTATCAAGTAATGAATAAAACTTATTAAATTTTGTACTTCCTCCATCACTGTGTGGGAAAGAAACACTTACCAACGGTACGGCAGCTTCTGGATTATTGCTGTCAGCATCAAACTCAGTAATAGCAGCAACTCTGTTTATCTTGGTTGGGCAATCCTTAATAATGTGTCCGTTTAATTCACACTTGAAACAAGCTCTTGGTCTTTGTTGCAGTCTTTAGTCACGTATCCATATGTAGAACTATTGTAGCATCGCACCGATCTATGGTTATTCGTAGTATTGTACGATGATGTTGTTTGGTTAGCTTTTATGATTTAAGGCTTTCATATCGTGGAAGAAGAGCTTTTAATTATTCTATTGTAGTGGCGGTATATAACACAGAAGCGGCAATACTATTTTCCCGAAGTCCCCTGATCACAAAATCAATCCAATCAGTGTTATCCACTTGCGCCACATCAGCAATCCTCTGCATGGCAATGACAATCGAAAATTTCTTGACGAATATGGACACGATCGAATTCTTTCAACAACTTCTCTTTCAAGTCAATCCAAGATTTAACTTTCACAGTTTGTAAAAACATGTTTGCAGTCCCATCCAATAACCGGCGTGCACTAAGAAATCGAAACTTGTCATCGCAATTTAATGGTGCCACAACGCACTCGAAATCATCGATCCACTTTTTAATACAATAAGTGTACTTGTAAACTTAGTGATGGCATGTTTAATATCTGAAAATTTATACCGTTTCGGTTGAATTTCTAACCCCTCACGCAACTCTCCTTGTAATATCATTATTTTACGCCGCTTCTCCACCCGCGCTAACTCTTTATCCAGTTCAGCGTCCTCAACAACTGCCACAAGTATCTATTCACTCGATAATGGCAAACGCCCACTGTTTTGCCCAGAATAGACAGAAATGACCCCCTCGCAAGGCGATGATCACTATGTCTGAATATTCTGTTGGCACCATGTGCTCGCAGCCAACAAATATCGCAGTTGCGACACAGTAAAACATCGCTGATGACCATCTGAAATGATTTTTTGTTAAATTTTTTTCGATTACTCGATTTCAATCCTATTTGAACTATGCATATTTTTAACTATGCAGTATATACACCAAGAGTTGGTTAGAAAATACCTCGACTCTGTATATAGTGAGAGTTAAACAACTTAGGATTAAACTCGACTCGACTCGCAGGCGCAGCATATACAATGTACATGTTTCCATGTACCGAGTTCAAATAGGTTTAGGTTTCGTTGAGTTGAAAACATGGCGAATTGAAAATTGAATTTCTTCAATTGAAAGATATCTTTACTAAAATCAACAAAAATTATTTCGGAAACGTCAAAATTATTATACGCAGTTGCTGTAATAATTTGGTTGCATACAAAATAATGTCATAATTGGTACAGCTGAAATAATTATCACAAACTTCGGATACGTACTTAGCAAAATATTTCGATAGGATAAAAAAATAAAATTGTATGTTGAACAAAAACCAAATTATTATTTCGCTCTGTTATATAGTCATTACGTTGACAACGACATTTTTGTGTATTTTTTCAATTATTTTTGGGAAATTTAATTAATAATATGCGAAGCGCCATTTTTAATTTAAAAAAATCTTTGACAGATAGAATCTATCTCAAACGAACAAGATTCGGTGAGTTTATTTAGATTTAACGAAACTCTACCCTAATATGCGTTTCTATTCACATAAACCGAGTTGAACGTAGGTGGAAGCATGGTATATGATGAGATAATCCACGTTAATCCCGGTTAACTCCATCATGGAAACGTAGTAACTTTTCCCCAATTGCAGCGCAGTTTTTGTACCTACTTAAATGACCTGCTCGTCCGCATATGAAATAAGCCAGTTCATTTCACTTTTTATAATTTAACCTCTTATGTTTTTATATGGCTACAATTGGACTCTTTTACCTCCACTGAATTTCATGCTTAATTTTACAGATATTCGAACTGCCCTATAAACCGCATCGTTTGGACTTCGATTACGTTACAAATATTTAATTTAGGTTACTACAATACCTGCGTAAGGTTTGCATCTTTGCTAGGAGGTTTTAATTATATACACTCAAATAATAATTAGATCTCATATTTAGATACAATAATAGACTTGCTTTAATTAAATGTCACCAATAAATTAAAAATAATTTCTTTTCAACTAAATTTCATTTTTTTTTTTTTTTTGTATTGTTTTGATTAATTACCCAAAACTAATTTACGCTGCTAATTGAAATGTGCCGTTTTATTTTTTTTTTTTTTGTAAAATGAAAATTAATGTTTTTTAATTTAATTAATTTTATATTAATCATAAAAGTACACAAAAAAAAAAAACTTTCCAAGTAAATTGTAATTTGTTTTTGTTTGTTTCATACACCCGCGCATAATTTTAAAATTTCACGGTAGAACATGAAATAAAGCGTGCGCGCACTACTACACCTGTCCAATAAGTTTTAAACTATATAAAATTAAGTGCGGAACGAATTAATTTGCAAAATTCAAAAAAATCAATCGGTTTGAGTTTCTCGATATTCTATTGTTCGCACACATACTATATATAATACAGTTGATTGATTAATCAATTCCGTTGAATTCTTGCTGTATATTCTTGTAAGGTATTTTCCTATTCAAGTGTTAAATACAATTAAACAAAACTATTTCATTTAAAATAGTTAAATCAATTCAAAACTATTTAAATTAAAGATTTTTTTTTGTTTTTGATTAATTTATTTCTGTTTTGAATCGCATTTAAGTGAAAGTATAACACATTCCAAAAATTTATGATTCACGGCGATGATTATATTAGAACAGTTAGAATTGGTTCTTTATTGTGTACATATAATATTTACAGGTATTTCCTGGGGCGGTCTGGTTCATATTTTTTTTTTTGCTTACTCTCTATTGTTAAATTGGATGTGTAATCTTAATAGAGATTGCAAGCCTAATAACCGTTAAGATAAAGTTTTCAAAATTTAGTATGATTCTTATCTTAATCTGTATATGTGTGGCTGTGTAATGTGTATTGTCTACTAAGCTGTTTATGGAATATAACAACAACAACAAATTTTGAAAATCGGTGATACGGGTTATAATTATGACACAATGAATATTGTATAAATCTGCGTCTGTTTGTAGTACACAAGAAAAATTACTTATTACCTACCGTGTTATATTTTTTGTGGATTGAGAGTGTGCGCGGATGAAAGATTTGCAAGGTGCGTGACGTGCGATGATGTCAGGTATGATTGCGGAATAGTTCGCATTAAATTAATCGGCTCACCGGTTCTAAAATTCTGCATTCGATTTTTTGCTCCAAATTTTCAGGCTCAAATCGCATTTAAACTATATAATAATTACCGCATATAATGTAATAAATTTTTGTAATCAAGGTCAATTTATTATAGTTGGTTAAATTTTGTATATATCCAGTATACACGCTGATTTCAATTAGGGTACCTAGTCTCCCATGACTTAGGAGGGGAAAAAATTATTTTTTATGTTTTTTCCACAGTATTGTATGCCACAGTCTAATAATAGAGTTATATGCGAGACTTTGTTTATAATTCTAAATGCATAATTATTAGAAAATGTATTCGTATGATGGGAACATTCCAAAAAAATTCTACTTCCTTAAATATTTTGAAGATTTTAATCGCGGCATTATTCTTTATGTAGTGTTTGAGATATTTTTCAATTCCGGCATTTATCGTCATTATTATACCCTTGGAAATAGTGTATAATGTTGATCATCAATCGTTACGATGAGACGTTGTTTTTCTTATAGCTATTCCCACCGAAGTGAGCATTTCACTCATTCATACTCATTACCGTCGGAATTAGCGCTATCGGTTGATAACAACCGAGACCACCTCAGCTTGTTAATCTATTCGTTCAGTTTACGTGTAATGTTCCTCATTACTTTTGGCTGGAACAGATTTTCTTTGGATGGTAGTTTAGTTTTAGTGCACCGACTCAGTAATATTTGTACCGATGAAGCTTAGCAATGTGCACTGCTTTTTCCGCTTGTCCATACGCTTGACGTTCGTATTTCGAAATTCCACTCTTTACTAAATTCTGTGCAATCTTTTGAACCCATCGGCATATTATCTGCTATTATAATGTTTGGTATACCATGGGTGGCAAATATTATTTTTGAATTATTTATGATTTCTGAAGATTGTATATTTTTAACGGTATGATTTCTAGCCACTTTGAATAGTAATCTGTTACTAATTGCATTATGTCATATTCGATTTTTTGGAAGGGTAATTCTGGTACTTCGTGCGGTTTTAAGGGCTCTTTACAATTTGAAGCCTGATACTTCTCACAAATTCTACTTTTGCCGATATAATCTTTTATGTCTGAATCTATTCCTATGGCCAATAAAGAATTTGTCTGGCCCGTAATTTCGTTTTGCTCATTCCACTGTGTGATTCATGAAGACTAGTTAGCATTTCTTTCCGTAGATTTCCTGGAACCATTATGCGATCTTTCAAAAATAGCAGTCCGTCGTCATAAAAAATATGATTCAGGTCTTTTAGGTCTAATACAGTGAAATATTCTACTCCTGATAGCTCTAAAATCAAATTTTCTAATTTGGGGATTAAATAATTTTCCTTCTTTATTGTCTCATTTAAATGTTTTGGATTATCTAAATCGCGGGTACGTGTATTTGGTGATTACCGATGACTCATATTAATAACGGCGTTTTGTACTACTATTAAAGATTATATACCGACACCAACAAAAATTTGCAAAAAAAAAAACGAAATCATGAAATAAATCAAATTTGGATGCTGAGGACAGGATGAGATTCGATACCCGAAAATGAAACGCAAATCCATATCTGCGCCGGGCTCACCTCGTGTAACAAACTGAAGAGAAAACTAAGGTTGAAAAATTGAAGAGAAAACTAAGGTTCAAAACTAACAGACCCAACACTACTGGGAAAATCAAACCAAGCAAAGTTAGGATTTAAGACTTATTACTTGTCAGGAGGTGAATTGAGCAAGCCGTTCGGAAATCTACACGTAAACTGGAACCAGTCGACCATCCCAACCAACAATTGATATCTAAAACTAGAGAAGGAGCAAAAACGTCAAGGTAAAGGGGGATATTGAACTCGAAGTTTAAACCCGGAACAATGAAATCGCAAACTCCAACCACAATCAACACCACACTGTGGAAATAATGAATGCTCTCAGCTGTACCGCTCTAGGAATAGAAAACTTTGGCGCGTTCAGCCTTGCGTGAACTCAAACAGCGTTAAACGCCAGGCATCAGTACACATTCGTACGCCAAAATAAGCGGGATAGCAGAAGTGGAAAAAAAGATTCCGTGAATCACACCGATCTCAACACCAAAAGATGGTACTGGTGACATGCACGGCCCAATGCTGTGTGAACATCAAACGCGTGCGCGTGCGCTGCCAAGCAAAAATTGTAAAAACAAAATAACCTCTACACTTAGGGCGAAGAGAACACGAACTCCAACCACACTCGACACCACACGGTGGAAATGATGGAAGCTAACGAAAAAAAATTTAATCTGGAAAATAAAATGAATTAGGTAAGCAGTAACTACACTTTTTAAGTGTAATGTCTTGCTTTGCCTGATAAATTTGTTTGTCTGAAATATTCTTTCTTTAATTAGTACATAAAAGTGATAAAAAAAAACAGAAAACAGTTATGCAATTAAAAAAAAAAAGATTAAAGCGATTTTTTTTCTTTTTGATCAATGTCAATGTCGATTCCACATTATACCAGAATTCATCACCAATTGGAAATTTGATTGTATCTTTCAAAAAAAGTTAGATAAAGCCCACCATATTATGTAATTTTTAAATTTAATGTTTCTTTACTGATGTTTATATCTGTTATACTAGTGTTGTTCTTGTTTACGTAGATTTATTCAATTTACATAATTATGTTCCCAATTTTTTTATAGTTTTTTAAATTAGCTTTAATTCTATGTAATAGTTCAATGTTCAATTAAAACATAACTATTACGTACAATATGTAGCACTTCATAAAACTTTCAATGATAAAATAATTAATGTTTAACTTTGATAATGTTTTAATTACATTACATACATATATGCTAATTTTAGTACTTAATTAGAATTTATTGAATAAATTCTTTATTTTTGTTTTGCTTTACTTCTAGCCCAAGTGTCATTATCAGTTTTGAGTGGAGGTGTTTATACTTTTGGCCTTTTAAGTTATTTAGTTGTTTTCCAAAGGGAATAATTAGTGTCCTTGTAGCCAGAGAGGCCGGCGTGCTATTCGCTAAAAGATTTGTTTTTTGATTTCTATGATAAGCATTTTAAATTTGTTGCTTAAATAATTAAGTCGTGATTTGCTTTGTGGTACTCGGTTCCTCTGCCAGATTTTTCGCGTTGATGTGATTTTCCATTTGGTTTCGAGTAGGAGGAGTACTCTGCCACCCTGCTTGAAGTATACTGTTTTTTAGTTGCACTAATTGGTCATCAAGTTGTGCCAAAGTTTTAATTGGTACTTGTAATACAGTATTGTCGTCGACTAAGTTACGGAACAGATCCCATTTTGTTTTACTATTTGTTAACCTAGGCAAACTTTCTTTTTTGATAATGGTACCTCTGAGTATCATAACAACAGGCGTGTGGTCAGACGAAATTTCTTCACTGTTTTTGAGTAATACATAGTTTACAGATATCCCTTTTTTTGTTACAGTGAAATCTATCAGATCTGGTCTCAGGAACTCGTAGTTCAAAGTTCGTCATAGTGACATAGTTTTCTTTAGTCAGGTTACATCGTAGAGGGCAAAATATTGAAGATGCATAATATGTTGATTGCCTTTTATTATTGCAGACACAAACCACTTCACACATTCGGCAACATACCAATATTCGGCATTGCCTGAACCGCTGGTACTGAAAGACGAAACACAAAATGTTGATGATATTGCAACAAATTAGGTTCGTTTTTATCTGGTTGACTTAGACGATGAAATTCGATCAGGAACAAAACGGTGTCAGCTTCCTCTTTCAGTAAAACCAGAGTTCCAATTGGTGAAATAATTATGCTGATTATAAATGGCGCTATGCTCTTGAGAACAAACTGAATCCCTCACAGAATTATTAAAATTACTCGGTAACGATTCGCAATCAATTCGGCTTAAATAGGATATTCTATCCAATTCTTTGGCTGCTATTGCTATGGAATTTTCTGATTTCAATAAGTTCTCGTTCAACATGTGATTATTTAATAAACTCACTATTTGCGGACATTTTTTCACAACAATTTATATGTTTTATTTATAATATTTTCTTTTTAAAACTGACACTGATTATTCCGCATTAATCATTCACAAATTCCACTTCTGATGCGTAGTAATAAAATTTTCTCGGCAATTACAAAAAAACAAAATCTTTATTACTTTTTATTTAACCATTTCTTTTTAAACGTTTTCGAGTAATGCCTATCGGGAAACTATTAAACCCCGCTTTATGAATTTATCAGTTTCCAAAAAATTGGGCGTAAAGCCTGAATTCCATGAGAAAAATTGACTCACAGTCAAAAAAAGCGAAAAGAGAAAAATAATCTGATACTCCATATAAGAGACAAAGACAACGTTTTTTTTTTGTTTTTTTATTTTATAGCAAAACAATTTTTAAAAAAACGTTGACTTTGTCTCTTGTATGGAGCTTCATATTATTTTTCTCTTTCCGTTTTATTTGACTGTGAGTCAATTTTTCTCATGGAATTCAGGCTTATATCGAAATTTCTTTTTGTTCTATTGCGAAATTTCGTAAATCGAGGAATTTTGACATATACATACACCAATCCCCCGATTTACGAAATTTCGCAATAGAACGAAAAGAAATTTCGATTTACGTCCAATTTTTCAGAAACTAAGTAGTAAATTCGTAAAGCAACCTAGCAAATTTTTTGTCTTTGGTAACAAGTCTTTTGCTTGTCTGGGATAGAGAAAATAATTGCTGTGTTCCATTGGCCTGAGTAAACTACTCACAAGTACTTGTATCTACTCGCAACTACTCATGCTCAAACGATGGTGTAGTTGAGAAGTAGTTACGCACAAAATTTACGGCAGAGTGATTTTAGTTTAAAAAATTCTAATACATGACTCTATACCCATTTTGTTTGCGTGGAATGTCATTTTTTTAACCCTAATCCAACCAAGGTGTGCCTTTTGGCTCATTTGATAAATGCATCGATTTTCAAAATAATGTTAATTTAGTTATAAACTTGTATGTATTTTATTTTGAAACATTTGCCTACAACGTACTTGGTATTCTTTGCAAAAATTTATTAAGTTATTTGATTAAAATTTGAATTTACTGACAACAAAAATATGCTGGTTGGATTAGGGTTAAAAAAAAAAATTTTGTTTATGTTTGTGATACGTCACGGCAATTTTTAAATAGCAAAAATATTCTAATTATTTTGTTGTTTAATGCTTTATTACTTATAATTATTAATTATTATTAATGGAACAACGTGTTTTTTATCAAAATCTACCAGTTTTATTTAAATTGAGGTTATGTTTTACTACTATCACGAAAATTCGCGTTCCATTGGACATCTACTCACAAGTACTTGCAAGTAGCAAATTGTTTCCAATGGAACACTACAAATACGAAATTACACTAGTTAAAAAGAGACAAATTTTTTAGGCAACATGTATTGCGGTTGTCTTCAGTATGTTAATAGAGACACGTCACAGACTTGTAATTTAAAGCGCTCCTATCGGTGGGAAATAGAAGGAAAAGTAACAAGTCTTCTGGTTGCCTTGAAAATGTCTTCAAACACCGCTTCGTTTTCGACACCAACGCACAAAAAGCATAATATTTCGCCATTTTTTGTAGTTTTTATTATTATTTTTGTGCGGATGGTGATGTGTTTAATTTTTTTTGTAGGTTAAATAAATATTATTTAATTTAAATATAAAAAATATTTTTCTTATAAAATATTTTAAATGTAATACAATATTTATTTGTGAAAAAAATAAAACAAAAAGTGTTAACAAACCCAGCAAACGTGTCTTAAGTAACACATGCAAGACAAACTCAAGACTTGTTATGGTAACAAACCCAAGTCAATCAAAAGGCAACTCCATTTATTTGGGACGAAGAGTCTTCAAAGAAATGTCTTATGGTCGTTATTGGTAACATGTATACAAGATGTCTTGGGTAACATATCTCAAGGTCTTCATACATAGGTACATGTCTGGTACTTTTCATACCAAGCTTTTCATACAAAATGTATTTATAAAATAATACGTAGTCGAAAACATTTTTTCATATTTAATCAGACAAATTTTAAACTTCGTAATTATTCGTGTGGGCATGATACACACACAAATGAGATTTCTGCTTGGGTTTTTTGATTTTGAGTTAGTGAATATAATTCGCTAAGTCAATACACTCTGGTTATATACTTATACTTGTATTTAGGAGTAGACATTACTTTTCAGTTGTATTTAGGAGTAGACATTACTTTTCAGTACGAAACCAAATTAGCGACACAAAAATCTCAAAGAGGTTCTCATTTTTGAGAGTCGATACATTTTGTATTGACTCTGGGGTAAAGAAAGGGGGAGGGGAATAATATTTTATACTTTTGCTAGGTAAATATATTACGAGTGTGACTGCTTCAAACATGTTACCTAAGACGATCGTCATCATCATACATCTTGCTAAAGACAAACCCAAAAAATGTTATCAATGAAGAACGCAAGACATGTTGCCTAATACGACCACTAAACATGTTACAAAAGTCAACATCCAGACATGTTACCAATAACGACCACCAGACATGTTACCTATGAAGACCTTGAGATATGTTACCTAAGACATCTTGTATACATGTTACCAATAACGACCATAGGACATTTCTTTGAAGACTCTTCGTCCCAAATACATGAAGTTTTCTTTTGACTGACTTGGGTTTGTTACCATAACAAGTCTTGAATTTGTCTTGCATGTGCTACTTAAGACACGTTTGCTGGGCTGGGAAAGCATTGGCGGCGTAATAATAATAAAATAATAAAGCTTTATCACATGACTTTTAAATAAGGCGCTGCCACATGAGTATTATGTTATACAAAATTCAAATTCAAACATAAAATCTTTACGTTATACTTGACAATACACATATTTTGTTTTCTCTTTTTGCAATATAATTTGATTAATAATTCTTTATTATATTTCCCATTAAAAAATAATATTAACCCTTAAATTACACATGGGGTCCAGTGGACCCCAGACCTTTTTCAATCCTACATATTTAAATGTTTCCGCCAGAAATACATCTCCTGTCCTCCCCTTGCTATAGTTGAGATATTGCACCACCTGTTTACGTACTCAGCGCAAGCCGGTTGACCGCTTGCAGCTGTGTAGAAAGGTCCAAAATCACGGTGGGGTCCAACAGACCCCAGTGTGTCATATACGTATATTTGTGTGAAAATCGGAATAATTTGTAGGCATCTCAACTATAGAGCAGACCTAAAGCGAGAAAGATGCATTATACCCCCGCAGCTGATATCTGCCTGTAAACAAAGTAATTTGAAAGGTACTTATCCGATTTGCAAGAAACAAAGACAGACTAATAGACCTTGACCAGAGACAAGAAAAATGTGATATGACTAAGATCTCTAGGTGATCAGATTTGATAAAAATTGAATGAAAATATTTGTATTGTATACGAAATAATTTTTCAAAGTTGTTTTTGCCGTTTTTTGTGTTGTTTTATTGGTTTTGGTCGTGAGTAAGACTGCGCCCGATGTTAAAATTTGTTTAGTTTATCATAGTTCTTTTGATTTTCACGTATTATTAGATGGCGTATAATTTGCAGAGTTGAACCGTCAGAGAAGTGCTAGTAAGCGATGATGAGCATCGTGAATCCATCGACGAAACATCTTCAGGAGGAGAAGATTTTTGTATGTAGGAGAGCGTCAAGCGGCTGGCCAGAGCCGTGGTTGGCCATCTTAGATTATAAAAAAGAATTCAACGTTCATATTGCAAAATAAATACCTTTTTTAAAGATTCAGTATCGGACTTATTTTTATCTAAAAAGATACTATCTCAAGGGTACACCGCTAAATTTTTAGCTAAAAATATTGAAAATTGAAAAATACGGTTAATTTATGTAAAACAAGCCATTTTCTTATTTTTTTCACAACCTTTTTTTTTTTTTGATATGATTAAAATAAAATTTCATTAATGTAATAATTTGGTCTCCTTTAGTAAATTTTAAACTATATTGAAAAAAATGGTCAAAGTTAAATATGCAAAAATTCAAGAAATAATGGGCAATTTTGAAGCTGGGGTCTAAAAGACCCCAGTGTGGCATTTAAGGGTTAAAAGTGTTATTTTAATTCACACGCGACTAAAAAATAATAAATAAGTCCCTACAAAGAAATAGTCACATAATATCTGGTTGCATAACCTTTAGCTGATATTACAGCAGCACACCGTGACGGCATGAAATCAACCAGCTTCTCTAACCGGTCTATTGGGATTCGATTCCACTCTCGCTCCAAAACTTTGAAAAGAGCATCCATTTTTGTGAAATGGTGTGGCCGAATACGCCTGTCGAGCTCCTCCCACAAGTGTTCGATCGGATTCAGATCGGGACTTTGGATTGGCCACTTCAAAACTTTAATTTTTTTTTCCGAAAGTATTCGGAAACATGGTTTGACAAGTGTTTGGGGTTGTTGTCCTGTTGGAACATCCAGTCAGAACCCATTACTTGCCTTGCATGAGGAAGAATGCGTGTCTCCAATATTGCTGCGTACCCAAACCAATTCATCATACCTTGCATTCGTTGAAGTGGTCCAACAAAGTTCCGGGAGAAATAGCCCCACACCATAACACTTCCGCCGTGCTTAATCGTGGGAACCTGATATTTTACATCGTTCCTTTTATTTACTGGACGACAAACATATGTATTGTATTCCTTCGGACGAGAAGATGTTAAACTTACTCTCAAGTTCAGTTCAAATGATCTTTAGCAAACATCAATCGAGCTGTGCGATTTTTTTTTTTGGGGCCATCGGTTTTTGCATGGATGCCTTTCATGAAGTCCAGTGTCAGTTAAGCGAGTTTTTATAGTGCAAACCGACACATTTGTCCCATAATTTAAATTGAAATCGCTCATTAATTTAGGGGCGGACAGTCTCGGATTCGCCAGTGACTGCCTGACAAATATGGAATCTTCCGTTTTGTAGTTTTGCGGGGCGATCCACTTCGGGGCGTTCGCTTTAAGGTCCCACGCAATTGTTGGTTTTTACACCACTCATGTACTGTTAGTGTTGATACCGGTATACCAAATTGTCGACTAACTGCCTACTGACTGCTCCCATCGGCAACATATTTTACAACCGCCGATTTTAGGTCTACTGAATATTCTTTTGATTTTCCCATATTTTTTTTCTAACAAATATAACGGACAATTATTAAATAATTACATTTTTTGTTTTATTTATTATTTACCAATTAAAATTTGCACTACAAAAAATTATACCCGACACTATTGCACGTTCTAAATTACAATAACTTTCAAAAAACTAAACTATTCATGTATTTTTTGTAAATTTGAACCAAAATATTCACGTTCAAACATGTTAACATTAATAATAAACAAAATTCAAAAAAACAAATGAGAAAAAATAATATTTAGAAAAATCGCATCTTCCGATGACTTTTAGCGGTACTGTATGAACAGTTTTTGATACTTTTCGTCAGTTTCTGACACTTTTCGACAGATTTTAACCATAATTTAAGATTTCTGCCCTATTTTTGACACAATTAACGAAAACTCAGATTTTTTAGCATTTTACCCATCTTTGATTTACAACATACGAAAAAATTGGTAATTCATTATATTAAATATAGGCAGGCCTGTGCCTAAGTATACGGCCGCGTGTGTGCAAAACTTTTATCGGTGTCCTCTTGATAGATAATATTTAAAATGTGTTGTGTATCAATATACGGCGTAAACCTTTTATAAAACCAACACAACCAGTAGATTAGGAAAGGAAGGAAGTCGCGGGGCGGGGAGGGGGAGGAGGGGGGGGGGGCATATATCATAAAATCATTACATGGTGATGTGTCATTCCACACAGTAAACAAAATCATTTATAATTCGAATTAGGAAAATAATCAATACCTGTTATAGGTTAATACATGTAATGTTTATCGGTCAGGTAGATCTTGAACGGTATTACCTATAATAACAAAAATAGGCACAAAATATTTGTCAAACTTTTACAAGGACTCATAACCTGGATAATCTCTCGAATTGGAGGGTTCCAGGGCGCTCAGGCGCCTTAAAAATTACCTGCAAAACACAATCGGCGAGCAGCAAATAAATGGACTGGCTTATAATATTCACAGATATGTGGCTGTGTGTCAATAGACGGTGTCCTAGATGAATTGGCCTTAACGTCACACACTGAATTGGTTCACAAAACTTTTTGAATTTAACACGAATTTCTCACAAAATTATTCTAAATTTTTCAAATTACTCATCATCACTATCGATTCAGTTGTGAATGTAATGTATCTTGTTGATCTTATTTATGAATTTCAAAAACTTTATGAATCTTACAATTTTTTGAATTTAATCTTATGAATTTTATTAATTTCCTGAATCTTATAATTATATGAATCCTATATATCTTAAAAATCTTATGAATCATACTATTCTTGTGAATTTTATGAATCTGATGAATCTCATGAATCTTTCCAATCTCATCAATCTTACAAACCATATGAATGTTAAAACTTTTATTAATCTTATGAATCCTATGAGTCTTTTGAATCTATTGAATTTACTAATTTTATTAATTTTATGAATCTTATGAATCTTGTGCGTCTTATGAATCTGAAGAATCTTATGAATTAATGAATCTCATGTATCGGGTGGTCCATCTAAGTTTGTAATTTTTACTACCGGTTATTTCGAGTGTGGCAATACTTACGTCATTCATGTTATGACAGAAAATTAGTTTAATAACTTGAATTGGAAAATATTGAAAACTTACTATCAAAGCGGTGAGTCGTCTACCCAAACTGTAAGAAATTAAGCTTTTACAGTCAATGGGGAGCGTTACCGAGCCATGATAAACGAGTTTTTGTTATCCAGAAATCAAAAGGAGGACACATACGACATTTGGTTTCAACAGGACGGCGCAACTTTCCACATAGCAAAGGAAACAACCGACCTTTTGCACACAGTCTTCGGGGATCGAATAATCAGCCGTAATGGAGATGTCAATTATGGGTACCATGCAGCTGCGATTTGACTACGTTGGACTTATTTTGTGGCGAGCCCTTAAGGATAAATGTTAAGCTAACCATTCAGAAACTATCCAAGACTTGAAAGATCAAATCGAAGTTGCCATTGATGAGATTGGAGCCCATACAATTGAAAATGCTCTGAAACATTGGGGTACTGTAAAGCCAGCCGTGGAAGTCATTTAAATGAAATTGTCTCCCATACTCGCAATGTATACTCTTTCTAATAAAATAAACCGCTGTGAAAAATATTCATTCGACTACGAATTTAGAGCCAAATTAAATTTCAAACGTTAGATGGACCACCCTTTATCTTATTAATCTTACGATCTTATGAACCTTGTGGATCAACTAAAATCTATGAATCTTTGGAATTTCAAGAATATTTTAAACGTTATGAATTTTTGAATTCTATTAACTTAAACGAATCTTATGAAACATAGGAATCTTATAAATTTTCTCATCTTTTGAATCTTACTAATCTTGTGAATTTTATAAATCTTGTGAATGTTTGTAATCTTAGCAATCTTTCAAGCCTTGTGAATCTTATAAAACTTTAATTAATCGAATTAATCCTATGAATCTTATTAATTTTATGAATCTTATAAATCTTATGAATCTCATGTATTTTATGAATTCTATGTATCTTATGTAACTTCTGAATCTTATGTATCTGATGAATCTTATGAAACTTAAGAATTTTATGAGTCATGAGTCTTGTGAATCTTATAAATCTTGTGAATTTTATGTATCTGGTGAATCTTATGCATCTTACGAATCTTATGAATCTTGCGAATCTTATAAATCTTATGAATCATATGAATCTTCTGAATCTTATGAATCTGATGAATCTTAAGAATTTTATGAGTCCTATGAATCTTATGAATCTTTTTATGCATTTTACGAATCTTATGAACCTTTTGAATCTTATAAATCTTATGTATCTGATGAATCTTATGAATCTTAAGAATTTTATGAATCTTATGAATCTTATAAATCTTATGAGTCTTGTGAATCTTATAAATCTGTTGAATCTTAAGAATTTTAAAAATTTTAAGAGTCTTGTGAATCTTGTGAATCTTTTTATGCATCTTATGAATCTTATGAACCTTGTGAATCTTATTAATCTTATGTATCTTATGAATCTTATGAATCTTATGAGTCTTATGAATTTGTAAATCTTATGAATCATATGAATTTTATGTACCTATCTTATGAATCTTATGTATCTTCCGAATCTTATGTATCTGATAAATCTGGTGAATCTTATGAGTCTTATGAATCTGTTGCGCTAATTGCTCCGACGCGGTTATTTGTCGCGAATGTTGTGTCTATGCGGCCGGTGCGTTTAGCGCATCAGGTAATACTATTTTTTTTTGGGGTTGTATTACGCAATACGCTGTTTGGGAGAGTGGGGAGAAATTTGGTTAGGTATAAAAGCGGCAAAGTTCGGCTGCTCGTGGTCAGTATTGTTATATTTTTTGTTGAGTTATCACATTTAGTAATTTTGAGTATAATTTAAGTCGGTCGTAATTTTTAGTCGAAAAATTAAGTCGGTTAAGTTGATAATATTAAGTCGGTCGATTATGATAAAACGTGATATTAAGTGATCAGTTATTTTAAATCGGAAAGTTTTTCTGTTCTTATGATTTTGGGTCGTTCTGTGATAAATGAACGAGAAAAAAAAAACCAATAATATAACTTAACAATTGAATTAAACCAAAAATCTAAGTGAATTAAAAATAGATTGTTGGCCAGAATTTGGTCATAAAAGAGGAAAAAAAAATTCATGTTAAAATTATCCGGTTTTCTTTTGTAAGTTGTGAAAATGGACATCCTTGAATAACTGGATTTAAAATTGTCAAAATATAAAATTATAAACCATAATGTGGTACTAAGTACATATAGTTAAATTATAAGTAAAATGAAATCCTTCTAATTATTGTGGCTAAAAATTATAAATATAAAATGCATAATAATGTTAATTCAATCATAATAGCTATATTACAGTGCGAATGTTTAATAATGAAATAATACTTAGTATAACGAACAAAAACAACAAGATAACAAATCTGTAGTGTTGTGAACATTTATGACAAAAATCATTGACCAAAAAACTGAATGAAATTGAGATGATGGTCAATGATATTGGCTATTAGTGCGTTGCAAATGGTTAATCAAACATTGTGGTAAAGTGCTTACGTTATGAAAAATTTTAAACTGAAAAAAAAATTAATTAAACTTCTAGTGAAAATAACATTAAACACAAAATAAGTGTGACTCTTTCTTTCGAAATTTGTGGAAAGAAAACAGTGAAAATACCGGGAATAAACATTACGGTAAAAGCACTAATCTGTTAATGCACTGTGTTTGAAGTGGAAGTGATTGGCTAAATTAAAAAAATTCTTAATGTGTATAACGAACGAAAAACATAAGTGAATCCGCAATATCGCTATACACAGTAACAGTGCGTGGTTTTTAGTACGTTACATCACCCGTTGCACACTGGCGTAATAAAGCTAATAACAAATAAATATAATTCAACATCAACATGTCATCATCTTCTGCAACACGGTTCAGCGTTACCATCTCTAACTAAAACTACAAGTATTTATGTATTTTTTTTTACTTTAAAACATTTAATCTTCGCCACATTTAATTTTCTTTTGTTCATTATAATAATTTTTAATTTAGGAAAATTATGTACATTTCATTTTCTATTCATTTTTATGAGAATTATCTATATTAATTAAATTTCTGAATTTATCTAGAATAAGGTTAGGTTAGTTAGGGCCTAGGGTTAGCTTTACGTATAATCTTGGAAAATAATTGTAATGAATGTTCATTTTTACTATTTTGATTCTTAATATAATTTAATTGAGTACTGTAATTAATTCGGAATTCATGGATTTTTTTTTTTCTTTATTTCCGCTTTGAGATAATATGATCTGAAGATGATGTAATTACGACGCTGTGTCTTAGAAATGTGAGGTTAGTATAGCTTGTGGTTTCTTTTAGGTGAGTATTCTCCTTCTGCTCTCCCACTTTAACCTTTTATTGGTTTGAGTATAATTTTTTTTGGTTACTCCTAGTTGTCCCATCCTTTTATTTCCTTTTCCTGTTATGCGGTCCTACCAGATTTACGCATCCTCCACAATGACCCGCCCCAGCCCTGAGTTCTAGCCGTGCTTAAATGACCGCTGTGGAGGCTCTGCGCAAATAAAGACAATTCGGTTACGGCAGATATACTGAGGAGCAATGAGTTGATCATTGACATCCCACATAATCTGACCACGCCGTAACAAATCTTATAAATCTTATGAATCTTATGAATCTTTTTATGCATCTTACGAATCTTATGAACCTTGTGAATCTTATAAATCTTATGTATCTGATGTATCTTATGAATCTTATGAATCGTATGCGTCTTATGAATCGTATACATCTTATGAATCTTGTGAATCTTATAAATCTGTTGAATCTTAAGAATCTTAAAAATTTTAAGAGTCTTGTGAATCTTGTGAATCTTATATATCTTATGAATCTTATGTATTTGATGAATCTTATGCATTTTTTTATGCATCTTACGAATCGTTTGAATTTTGTGAATCTTTTAAATCTTATACGTCTGATGAATCTGATGAATCTTAAGAATTTTTTGAGTCTTATGAATCTTGTGAATCTTATAAATCTTATGAATCTTATGTATGTTATGAATCTTATGAGTCTTATGAATCCTGTGAATCTTATCTATCTTATGATTCTTATGAGTCTTATAAATCTTATGAATCTTAGGTATCTGATGAATCTTATGAATCTTAAGAATTTCGTGAGTCCTATTAATCTTAAGAATCATATGAACCTTGTGGGTCAACTGAATCTTACGAACTCTTAAGAATATTTGAATGTTATGAATTTTTGAATTCTATGAACTTAAATAAATCTATGATCCTAGGAATCTTAAGAATTTTATTAATTTTAAGAATCTCATGAACCTTATAAATCTTGTGCATCTTACGAATCTTATGATTTTAGTGCGTTTTACGAATCTTATAATGTTTAGTGTCTTATGAATTCTACGAATTTTTTGAACCTTATGAACTTATTAAATCTTATGAATCTTAAGAATTTTTTAAATCTTATGAATCTAATGTAGTCTAGGTGACAATAAAATACTGAGACTATTTATAAATTATGTTTTTTCATTTTTTTTGTTTCTTATGTAGGTATACATTAAAATAAAGTCTCTCCATTAAATAAAGTCACTTTTTGAGATAACTATCATGAGCAAACAAACTCGTCTCACTCTCAAAGATTAACTGTACGAAACAGAAAATTCGACAACCTAAGCGAAGTTAATTAAAATGTTTAAAAGACGGTCAGGTAGATCTTGAACGCTTCTACCAATAATAACAAAATTAGCACAAAATATTTGTCAGACTTTCAGAAGGACTCTTAACTTAGATAATCTCTCCAATTGGAGGGTTCCAGGGCGCTCAGGCGTCTTAAGAATTACCTACGAAATACAATCGGCGAGCAGCGGCTAAATAGATGGCAATATTAAATATTCACATAGATGTGGAGTGGATGTATCAATAGGTCATAGTCATCTCAGACATCGATGTGGGAATGTTTCCAACAAAATGATGACCTGCACCAATCAAATTTCGTATCAGCTCCTAGATCTGATATTAACGCAAATCACAATTTGTTTTTGTTGCTTTTATATTTCTTAAACCATAATAGCCTCGTGCATATAGTGGCCTTTCTCTTTGCAGTATTGACAAATATTGATGATGACGATTGATGATTGATATGCAGTATTGACAAATATTGACGATTACCATTTTTATGCCCCGTTTTATTAAACTTCCTAGCCGTCAAACCACCATCGACTTCTTGATTCTGCTGTCTATTATTTATTCTCTATTCTTTCATAAATAGTCTAGATATTGGATTAGTGTATTTAATGTTTTTAAAGTTGTACTATCATCCCATGGTGAATAAAAGTGCTTCAATTCCTCTGGAAGAGTCATCAAAATTTTGTTTATTAGCATATTCTCACTAATTAATTCGTCATACGTTTTGAGTTCATGGCTTAAATTTTCTAGATCAGCTACATGACGAGAACTATACCATCATCTTTGTAAACATACGCATAGAATTGCTGCCGAAGAGAATGTATGCTTACTTCTGTTGATTTTGCGGACAGAGTCTGAATGCGAATGATGTCAGATCATGTTTTACATGCTATTAACACGTTTTTATTTAATACTCTGCTATCATCCTTTTGTGGTCGTTTTGCTCGAGATGTTCTGCTCATTTATTCACCTTTATCTTAAAACGAGTCGACAATATTGAATATTTTCAAACTATTCTTCAAATATTACGAAAATGTAGAAATTATCATCAACCAACGCGAATAATTCAATTTGGCAAAAGATCAATGTAATTTTAATTAAAATCTGCTGATCCGTATTTTGTGTGACATCCGCAAATTTTATTGCCATTCTATTGCATTGATGATTGATCGCGCTTTTTTACACTTTTTTTAATTATTAGACAACGATCGTCATATTGAAATCAAAACGTTGACTTATGCCCTTTATCATCGCGATCTTAATACCGCAAACAAACTGAATTTCAAGTCGATATTTTTGGATTTTGCAACTGACATT
This sequence comes from Tipula helvola, assembly GCA_963556165.1. Lineage (NCBI taxonomy): Eukaryota > Metazoa > Arthropoda > Insecta > Diptera > Tipulidae > Tipula > Tipula helvola. Next base: position 309,256,027 of record OY744481.1, read on the forward strand.
AAGATCATTTGTTTATTAGACCATAACTTTGATCGTATATAATTGATCGAATTCAAGTGTACCGTACCTACACAATATTATTGATCTAATTAGCAATTCAAATCGATTTGTAAGAACATTATTTCTTCGCGATCGCCACAGTTAGCATACTGAACATTCCAAAATATTAGTGTGCGTGATTATAAATCTCGCGAGTAAATTCGCGGTCAGTAATTTAATTAAATAAAAGAACAACAATAAAAAAGTTGCAAAATTAACGTCGTCGATTCAATCAGGTATGTACAGATCTGATCTGAATGCGTTTTACGGTGAAATATTGTGAATTGTATTTACTACATCAAGTGTATACAGACTATGCCTGTGTGACGGGAAGTGCGGTTCAACGCACATTTTTATAAAACTATAAAATTTTCAATAACATTTGTGTGCAAAATACAATTGTTAGATGATTATTTTATTTTTGTTGTTTGGTATAGAATTTACCGATTGACCGTATCGGTTATTAGCCATTGAAAAATATTTTCGTTTATATATACAAAACAAATTATTGATGCGTTTTAACCGTTGTTTGTTAGCACTCCTAATAAATTTTACGTTTTTTTTTTTGTATTTCCAGAGAATTAAAATCCACATCATCTCATAATCGGCGTGAAAGTGCTCCGGCATATATATCAAATGAATTTGATCCAAATCTGGCTCGTGACGAGGCATACCTCAAGGCATTGAACACATTTAATGAATGGCGAACAAATCAGCGTTTGGAACGATTAAGTCGTGAACCTCAAGATAAAACACCAGCCAAAGTATTTGAAGAGGTTACAAAGGCAGAGAGAATTGTTGAAAATTTTCAAAATTTTGAAGAATTCAAAATCAATCAAACTCTATACGAGAATACAATAAATTTGGAGACAAAAAGTCCGCGCAAAGAGAATCGACGAATGCATCGATATTCGCCACCCTACCAAACAGTGGTGAATAAACATGGCGATGTTGTAGAATATGCAATGCCATATTGTGAACCGGATGCACCTGCGCCGGCATCCAGTGCAGACACATTAAACAATGATATGTCCGGAAATACATCGTATTCTGAAATGCCAAATAAGTTAAAAGATGCAGATGTGATAGTAACCGATTTGGATAGGTCGGTGGATAGTCGCGTAATTGTATTAAGTTCACCGCCAGCGTCCAATGACCATCAGCAGCTAAAACAACCGATACAATGGAATTCACCGTGGCGTAATGAATCGTCTAGTCAACATCTTGCGAAAACCAATGGAATTTTAATAGCAGAACCAAATGAGAATTGGTTTCGAACGAATATTTTTCATTCACCAAGCTTACCGATGCTCGAATATTCGAAAGGCATTTTCCGTAACACTGACGTTGGCTTTCGAACCAATAAAATAATTAGCAGGGATAGCGTTTTTGTATCAAAATACGCACTGCAGCGGGACATGGATATTTTGAATTCGATACGGCAGACAAATATAATAATGCTGATGGCCATTAGCTACGATGATTATGATGAGTTTAAAAGAATGTCACTAATATTAGAACCGTTCGATTGTACGATCAATCATTTTTTATACGAAATGGTAAGTCTAAATTTAACGAGTGGCATAACACTAAGTGAAATACTAATAATTTTTTTATTTCGCAGAATCAACAATTTTCGGTACTCCAAATCATTAAAATTATGCAACAAATTTCGGGCGCCGTAATCTATCTGCACGAGTGTGGCTACGTCCATTCAAATATTTCAACAAATTCAATTCTCATCACCAAATATCAATCGATCTACATTGCAAAACTAGCTAATTTCGAACTTACCACCGAACTAAATTATCACAACATCCAGAATGATATAAAAACTTTATACCAAAGTAGCGGCACTGGTGATCTTACTAAAAATTATTATCGCCAAGATGATCAACTGGGAAAAATGTCCGAATATATAATCCTTTTGAAAAATGTGCAGCGTAATTTAAAGGAACAGTATTTCGAGCTAAGTCGAAATAAGAATTTGATCGCACAATCGAATCAAGATGGCCAGAACGATAAGTTTAGCCGATTTAACGGTAAAATCGAACGAAAATACTATCCATACTATGTCGAATACCGAAAATTATTCTCCCTCTACTATTATCAATCGCCCGAATTAATGGACTCAAGTTTGGCATTTGTATATCCAACCAAATCGACTGATATCTATCAATTGACGCTACTTCTGTGGGAAGTGTTAAACTCGTGCATTCCTTTTGTGATATTTAATGAGCTTGAAATGGAAAAATTGTACTCGTCGAATTTACAGTGCAGCATTTTGAATAATTTCAGTGAACATTGTAAATATTTCGATAAAATACTTAAGTACGGTTTGCAAATGCCATTGCGGAAACGTATTATGACGGTGAAACATTTAAAATTACTTCTCGACAATGTGGAAATTGAATTAATCAGAGAGGGTGTACTCGAGGAGGAGAAAATGTTTGTGACACCGGCTAAATCCGAATTGAATTTGAAAAATGATAATACGTCTCATTTTGCGTCGTTTAATCAATTTTTGGCTTTAAAACCACCGGATACTTACGAACGAACGAGTACGCTAAAAAAAAGAATTAAAATGCAAGAAGCATCACCAAAGAAAGCGGTCCGTGAACTTTTTAATAAGCTCGACGATGAGTTGGATATGATACCGGACGAAATAAAATTCAATAAATCCGATATTATGAAAGAGTTTGATTTTACTGGGCACGAAAGAGAGGACCTCGTTGATATACAAGAAAATGTTGTGACGGATTTTTCTATACCTCCGCCACCTCCTCCTCCACCCAAATCGACAAGCCACAATGATTCACACAGTTTTAATTTGATAGATTTATCCTTTCCGGATACGCCAATTGCTCGAAAAAATAAGCTTCGCAAACAGGCTTGGTTGAATGGGTATCGTTTCGGTGTGAAACCGGCAGAATTATCACACGGCTTACTGAATGAAAATATTTCCCCACGGAAAGTAGACAAAAATATTATAACACCCGAGCACCAGTATGAGGAAACTAAAAACCCCGTACAATCAACAAATTTGGGCGATGACATAAGTAAATGTATTAATGATAAATTCAAAGATTTGTTGCCCGATTTTACGAATAAAATATTAAACGAGCTGAAAGAGTCCGAGACGGAAAAATGTGAGAAAAACCCGGTTGTACAAATGGAGGAGAAACCGATTGGGAAATACGCAGAAGATCGAACATTTAATATAACGGATATTGTAACGGAGGCCATGAAACGACAAGAGCGTCGCGCTTTATTAAACCCACCAATAACATTGGACGCCTCCGCTAATCCCAGTGATTCGGAAAGTTCTGATTCTGAAGCGACACCAAAACGTATATCTGTACACGAAGCGGTCGCCAAAATTGAAAAACGTAACAAAAACTCATTGTTGGAGAATTCACATAATCGAAAGACATCATCAAAATGTTCACCAACAAAACCGCTCACTGAATTTACACCAAATTCAATATCAAGCATTCCGATCGCACCACCAGCTCCGGTCGCCCCAATAATGCCAATGCGAACGACTCTGTGTAAAAAAATTACAACTCGTGTAACATTAAATTTTCGTAAAAGTTCACAAATACCATCGCCACGTGTCTCTGATGTAAATCTATCCAATTTTCAACAACCCGTAACACTACAGCGCCATTCAATTAGTAGCCGAGAAATAATGCAACTCATGGAACGGCAGAAAATCAACCAAAATATGAAAGATCTCCTATTCTGCAATAATTGCCATTCACAAATCAAGCACAGTAATATTTTGGGCATGTTTTCATCGCAGAATAATAATTTACCGCCAACGGATTTATACCACAGATCAAGTGATGCATCAAATATGTTAAGATTGGTGAGTGATCTTAATAATTATTTAGAAATTTTAAATGTTTGATTATTACCTATTTGTTTGTTTTGTGAGAAAAGTTATGTATAAATATATATGATAAGTGTAAAATTTTAAAAATCTGTGTGTTGTTTTGTTATTATGCTTGCTTTAGGTGTGACAATATGCTTCTTCGTTTTTTCATTATACATATTTCGATGTGCATCTGGCCACAATATTGAGAAAGAAGAATTTGTAATTTTGCTTTCTCTTACTCTTACACTCAATTACAGGAAAGAAAATCGACCGAGGATCTCTATATTGATGATGATTTCTGCCAAGGAATAAATTTAGGTGCTAACATGGAGCTGATAACGATCGATACGAATGAGGAAGATGATTTTTTGAATTTCGATCTATTCGCATCGGATGACAAGCTTTTAGAGAAGGAGGAGGAGGACAGTGGTAGTTGCAATGATAACCAAAATGAAACTAAACCATAAATTATTATTTTTTAATTATCAAATTTTTAATTTATAAATTAATTATTAATTATTACTTTTAAAAATAAATAACACTTTATATTTTATTATTTGTTTATTAAATAATTTTTGTAATATAATCGAAAATATTTTTCGGACAATGCTCTTTATACCCTTTACAACCTATTGTACCACCCAGTGCCTCTGCATCATAATAACTTTTATCGAGATTTTCTTTCTTCGAACTTGATGGTGTGAACATTATATGAAACAAATCACCCAATAATCCATTGTGTACCCGAAGTGGTGTTTCACCCGATTCACATATCGTCCGCAACAGACACTGTGTCCCATTATATCCGTAACTGGTTAATTTATGTTCCAACATTTTATAAATTTTTCGCCGACTAAATAATTTGTCACCCTGACTATAGTGCTGAACGACACTTGAATTTCCGACGATACTTTCTTCGATTGGATCACCGTTTGCGTCTAGCGAACGAACCAGTTCAAGACGTGTTAATACGCCCGGTATAAGAGTTGCTGCTGAGGCGAGACCGTAATTTAATTCAAAATTATACGACATAAAGACGTTTCTTTTGGGTAGGTCAAGTGGTACGGCAATCGCTGCAATTAATCCCATCGCCGAATTTTTTGTAAACACACTACGTTTTTGGCGCGACACTTCCCGTTTGGCATTGCACACTAATGGTAATGATATTTGATGCACAATTAGACACACGACCATTACATTTTTAACGATTTTATACATTTTTTTAATCTTTGTCTTAGCACGAACGGAATTTAACTGAATTTTTACAAAAATATCTTTTGTTTTTCGGTCACCGTTATCAGATGTGTTAATTGGTGGGTACATACTATTCTATAATTAACCGAATTTGTTACAAAAAAAAAATCGTTCTCAATCTTTTCTGATCTAAATTTTGGTTAGATGACACGACGATACCGTTGATGCCTGTTGTTAGTTAATTTTTATTTGTTTACCATATTTAATGGTTTGTTAACAATAAAAAATAAACAGATAAAAGCATCAAGTTTTATGTTAAAAGAAAAAGAGAGAATCCATGAAAATATGGGAACAATTATAACTCGGAGTTGCGAGCACTCAAATAGCCAATTTGTTGAACCACGAATACCGACATAAGGTAAGAATGATAAGAAAAGTGCTTGACCTTGAAATGATCCGTTAAAACGTTGATAATTACAATCTTTTATCTTGGAGGTATATATGTAGCCGTGTTGAAGCATTTTATGAAAGGAAAGCAAAATGGCGTCGCCGAAGTTGTACACTGGATCTTTTAGGTTTCTGATTGGTCCCGGCAGAAAACATACAATAAAAATGTGTACCGGATGACACCGGAGGCACCCAATGCGCGGCGAGCTCATGTTGGTGCCGGAGGAATATTATGAATGAATGTTGTAGTGGCTCGTTGGGTGAACTGCGGCAAGTCCGTAAAAAATAGCCAAAACAAAATCAAATTACATAAAACATTTATTTTAGCCATGAAAAAACTGAAAAACTACGAGAAACGCAATTAAACTGCTTTCATTTACCTTCGGAAATGCCGACGTCGTGTGTACCTACGCTGACCCTTTTAGGGGACTGACATGACTTGCAGTGGCTGGCGTTTGCAAGAAAACTGCCAGACCCCGGTGTCATTTCGGCCTTAAATGCCCACTACTACCCAGATTTTTTAGAGGAGGTAACCGAAACCCGCTCACTATTCATGAGAGGGAAATTTGAGTTTCAAATTTCGACTGTTGCTTCAAACACCCAGTGTACACACGGGGAGGGCTAATACTGAATGGTATTACATTATTGTCACACGCAATTATATTAATTAAAACACAGCAATTTCGGGAACAACCAATTTTATTTTATTTTACAGGTATGAGCGATATGGAGGTGATACCGTTATCAAACCAGATCACTTTTTGTATACATCTCTTGTGTTACCCGAGTTGTTTTATCATTATCAAAGTGAAGTTAGCCACGCTATATGTTGAAACAAGATTCATGCCCGTCTCATGAAATAAATCGGCGAGCGAGACACAACATGACGGAGTTAAAAATACGTGATCTCGACATCTAGTACAACGTTTCTTATTTTTTGTTTTCGCAAAAATACGATTTTAGGTCTTTATGTTGATAATTATTTGTTCCTACGCATTGAAAACTCCGTAGCAACTAATAATTATCAACATAAAGGGCTAAAAACTTATTTTTGTAAAAGCAAAAAATAAGAAACGTTGTACTAGATGTCGAGATCACGAATTTTTAACTCCGTCATGTTGTGTCTCGCTCGTCGATTTATTTCATGAGACGGGCATCATATCTCATCGGTTCGATGTTGAAAGGCAGAATGTCGGAAGGCCGAATGTAGAAAGGCCGAATGCCAAAAGTCGAATGGTCGAATGAGTCGAAAGGCCGAATGTCGAAAAGCCGAATGGGTCGAGAGGCCGAATATCGAAAAGCCGAATTTATTTCCGAAGCCGAATTTATTTTTTACTGTTACTCATTCAGACGAGCAGCAAAATGTCAGCATGCAAAAGGGTTCAAGTGGTGGAAGAGTTATCTTGCCAACAGCCATCGTATTGTTGAGACGCCCAGGCGGAGGGGTACGTGGAATGTCACGCACTACTGGATTCTGGTAGACAATCCAATTTTATAACAAGTTCCATGGCTCAAAAACTTCAAGTAAAAATCAACAATATAAATTCGATTGATGTCACTGGCATCAGTTCAACATCAACTAAAGTTGACGAGATGATTTCAACTCAGTTGAAGTCACGTAATAAGAACTCAGTATTTAGCGTAGATCTTTTTGTTATTAACAAGATTTCCAACAGTTTATCACAAACCGCCATTAATTTTAGTCGCTGGTGTATACCATCTAACATTCAAATGGCAGACCTTCATTTTAATGAGTCACGTCCAGTTGACATCCTAATAGGAGCAGAACAGTTCCCAAACATTTTAATGCCAAAGAAGATTTCTCTAAGACAAGATTTGCCTGTTCTACAAGAAAGTTTGTTTAGGTGGATAATCTTTGTTAAGGAAGATATGCATTTGAAGCATAATTTTACATTTCATACGTTATTCATTCAACAAGAGGAAGCCTCCATTTCTCCGTTGTTAACAAAGTTTTGGGAGGTAGAAAATCTCCCACCCAAGAAATTCTTGTCAGTCGAGGAGGAAAAGTGTGAGAAGCACTTTAAAAAAACACATCACAGAGATTCTAACGGAAGATACCATGTGTATCTGCCGATGCATATGGATATCACACTAGGTGATTCAAAACAAATGGCTGCTAAACGGTTTTCGTACCTCGAAAACAAATTAAACGCCAACTCTGAATTAAAAGAGCAATATGTTTCATTCATGAGAGACTACCTCGAGTTAGGGCACATGAGGGAAGTTAACGAAATCGAGCAAAATTATATACCAACTTATTATATACCCCATCACGCATCCTACGACTAAACAGCTCATCTACCAAGTTAAGGGTCGTATTCGATGCTTCGGCAAAGAGCACAAACGGTATTAGCCTAAATGATGGAATGCATGTTGGAGCAACCGTTCAATCGGAATTGTTCAAAATCATATTGCGTTTTAGAAAATATCAATACGCCTTGACTTGACCTCTGACATAGCAAAAATGTATAGGCAGGTTTACGTCGATCCCAGTCAAACTAGTCTGCAAAGGATTTTATGGAGAGAACGCTCTAATAATCCGTTAAAGACGTTCGAGCTGACAACGGTCACATATGGGTCTGCAGCAGCTCCCTTCTTAGCAACCAGGTGCATAAAGCAATTAGCTCTTGATGAACATTCGAGATATCCGCTTGCATCAAAGGTGTTATTGAACGATGCTTATGTTGACGATATTGTTACTGGGGCCGATACGTTGTCGGATGCACAGCAACTTCAATCAGAATTGTGTAAATTGACAAAAAGCGATTGTTTTCATCTGCACAAATGGTGTATAAATGAAGAAAACCTCTGCTTTGGTAGCCTAAAGAAGATGTTTTTACATTTAAAATAACGGAATTCGGTAATGAATTACGGCGAATGACATAAAGGAAAATCCTTTCGGATATAGCGAAACTATTTGACCCACTAGGTTTATTATTATTTCGGCAAAAATCTTAATGCAAGACTTGTGGAAAAACAAATTAGATTGGGATGACCTCGTGCCCATCGATATTAAAGAAAATTGGCTCTCATTTCGAAATAATCTAACAACTATAGCAAATATTCAATTACCGCGATGTGTATTTATGAAAGGATCTATTGCAAAACGAATAGAACTTCACGGATCTGCAGATGCATCCGAAAAGGCCTACGGAGCCTGCATTTATATAAGATCAAACGATGCTGACGATAATGTGAGTGTAAATTTGGTATGCAGTAAGTCACGAGTAGCATGATCACTTTGCCACATTTAGAACTATGTGATACGCATTTATTGTCTTATAGCGCGCGCAACGATTGAAGCATTGCAACTTAAGTTCAATGATGTGATGCTCTGGGCAGATTTGACAATTACTTTATACTTGATTGCAACGCCACTCCATAAGTTAAAAACTTTCGTTGGGAATAGAGTAAACGAAATTCAAGGGCACACAGTCAATTTTAATTGGCGTCATATTGCATCCCAGATTAATCCAGCGGACATCATCTCACGAGGAGTATTACCTCATCAATTGAATGATCTTCAGTTTTGGTGGAAGGGTCCACATATTCTACAATTAAAGGGAAATATTACGGACACACCAAAGCTCAACTTAATACCCGATAATATTGATCTGGAACTAAAACCAAACATAATTGCAACAGTTACCCAAACGAGTCATGAGAATGATAAAATTAATGAATTATCAATTTTCTATAGATTTAGTTCGTATCAGAAATTAATTCGCGTAACAGCTTATTGCCTTCGATTTATTAACAAATGCAAAAGGATTGCAAGCGAAACCCATGCTCCACCTGTTCAAGAATTAGAAACTGCACTGACATCATTGGTTAAGATCGTACAACTAAATGCATATAAAACCGAGATACGGCTATTGTCATTATACAAATGTATTCCAAATAACAGTAGTAATTCAAAGCATCAAATGCTATTACCATCAACCCATAAGTTTGTGGAACTGATTTTCAAATTTGAGCATGAAAACCAGTGTCATGCTGGTCCACAGTTACTATTGGCCATAGTTTGTCGAAAATTTTGGCCACTTAATGGAAAAAACATGGTAAAAAGGTGGTGAGAAATTGCGTTATTTGCGCTCGAACTAAACCTACAATCGTCAAACAAATAATGGGCAATTTACCGCAAGAAAGAATTTCTCAAACAAAACCTTTTTACAATACTGGAGTAGACTATTGTGGTCCTTTTTGGTGGTGGTAAGTGACCTGACTTCACAGTCTTTTATAGCTTGTTTGAAGCGGTTTATATCTCGCCGTGGCCAGGTAGCAAACATTTGGTCAGATAATGCATCGAATCGTAGGTGCATGTCGTGAACTATAAAAATTGTTTCAACATTTCACTTCAAGAAGTGAACAATCAATTATGCCGCCATTTTATGCCGCCTCGAGCTTCCAACTTTGGAGGATTATGGGAAGCGTCAATAAAATCATTTAAATTCCATTTAAAACGCATCACCAAAGGTGTTGTAATGATATTGGAGGAATTTTAAACATTAACAATTCAAGTTGAAGGGATCCTTAACAGTCGACCGTTAACTCCCTTATCAAATGACTCTCACGATCCTGAATCACTAACCCCGAGTCATTTTGTAACAGGTGCTCCTAACATGGGAATACACGAGTCTTCCCTATTGGACTTACTGATAATTATTTAACAAAATGGCAGAAAATAACTAAAATGATTGAGTCTTTTTGGAAAAGATATTCTACTGAATATTTACAAAACGAGTCAAATGGAACCAAGAGAGTTCGAACTTAAAAGTGAACGATATAGTAATGCTCGTTGAAGAAACTCTTCCGTCAATTAGGTGGCCGCTAGGTTTTATTATCTCAGTTGTTCTAGGTACCGATAAGAAAGTCAGTTGAAGTTCAGTTGTCGGCGAGTGAAAGAGATGGTTTAGTAAAAATGCTGAAAACAGCGGAAACAAAAAAAACCTAATAACATTGAATTTCATTTGCATTTTAATTTAATTTTGTTGAAAGTTAGACCTTTCAAGGGACGCGGCATGTTTGAATTCACTAATGATAAATGTACTAAAAAACAATAACTTATTGCCACGGCACGGCCCACGCGTACGAAAATAAAAAAAAAAACAAAAAAAACGAGACAAAAAATCATTCGGTTTTTTGCCTTTTTTTTGACGTGAACAAACAATTTTTTGACCGACCAAACGGCGCAGTGGTTAAAGCTACGGCGGTTGGATCGGGAGGTACCGGGTTCGAATCCCTATAGGGGCGGGATGCAAAAGGGATTTTTCATCATCTGATTACGATCGGTGATGACGATGAACACATCTATGACCCCTGTTGAGAGTGCGGAATCCATGGGCCGACCCACCTTTCATGTCAGTACTATAGGCTGGCATGAAGCAATGCAATGTGCAGGTGGTTTAAACAAAAACGGGTCTATAGCCGTACGTCCTCGAGTTTGGCTGGTAAAGGCTTAAGGTAGGACGTTAAAAGGGAACTGCGAAAGAGTTGGGAGTGCCTAGAGCCCCAGAAAAGATTGCAGAGATAGAGACAAAAAAAAAAACAATTTTTTGTTGATAAATCTGAAATTACTTGATTTTTTTCGTTAAAACTGATTGGAATAAACTTGAAATAAAATTACGTATCGCATAATTATGAAAATAATGAACAAAATGTCATTATAACAACATTTTTTTCAATTCCCCGATGAAATGTCTGTGAACAAAATGAAATCATCGGGGAATTGAAAAAAACATTGTTATAATGACGTTTTATTCAATATTTTCATAATTATTCGATACGTAATTTTATTTCAAGTTTATTCCAATCAGTTTTAACGAAAAAAATCAAGTAATTTCAGATTTATCAACAAAAAACGTTTTGTTCACGTTCATGTTCACGAGAGGTGTAAACTGGCCTTAAGCTTGAAACAAAGCACATGTAAAAAATTAAAAATATTCTTTAAGAATACTTGAAATTTAAAAGTTTTTGACAAGTAAGGTTGTACAAGGGAAAATCATTGTCGGTGAAGAACTATTTAATTAAATAACAAGAAGAATTAAGGTGATTAAAGTGTTTTATTACGTGAAGGAAATCATCTTTAAAATCTTGACGTTTTTTTGATATGGCCCGTGGTGCCAAGTAGTGCAAGCTCATCGGCTTTTATATTTAATTTCATGTACTATAGAAATGCCTTGGCACCCTTATTAGCAGTTTTGCACTGCTTAAGCAGTTTTGGACTACTTTCGACGTGAGGAGGTGGGATTGAAGCGCTTTAATGGCAGCCTGATTATCTGTAAAAAAGGCGAATATTACTGAATGATATTACATTATACATACCTTAACCAGTCTAGGACTCTCTTTATGACTTTTACTTCAGCTTGAAAAACGATAAATAGTCGGGTAGACGGAAGGAGAGGTTTATAAGAAGTTCCTCATAGAATATCCCGGTATCGATTTTCCCATCCCTTTTTGAACCATCCGTGGAAAAGTTTATAGCTCCTGGTTGTAGAACTGCATTCATTAACCAGTCCTCACACACAGTCAGAAACTATACTTCGAAAGATAGTGACGGGATAGTATAATCGGTAGTCTTAGGAATCTCTTTGTTACACAGAATAGATGAGTGCCCTTTATTGTTACAGGTCCACATTGAGATTGATTTCAGCCGTTCGGCAGTATAAGCAAGCTCCCAACTGTTTGCCCAAAATATTCAGAGGAGTCAAATGTAGCAGAGTCTTCAGTGCCTGGGTGGATGTGCTCCTCAGCTAGTGAACCCCTAATCCATGAGGAGACTGTTCTCTGAACATCAACAGCTTTTGTATGGTTGGCAGCTTTGCCATGCAAAAGAAAAGGTCTGACTACTACGGTGTAGAGCCAGTGTACCTTTCTTTACCCTTTCCAAAATATTATGCTTCCAATTGAATCTGCCATCCAAAACGAGACCCAGATGCTTCGCTTTATCTATAAAGGCCAAGCTGATACCATTTAAAATAAGAGCATCGATATGAGGAAGTTTGTATTTTCTATAAAAGAGAACAAATTCAGTTTTTTTGTGAGTTTGCATTCAATCCAAAACCATTGGCCCATATTGAAAGAATCCACATGGCATTTTGCATGAGTTCACTAAGGGTACCACTATACTCTTCAGTTTTCGATGACATATATAAGAGAATGAAGAGCTGTCTCCACAGATCTTCCCTTGAACTAAGCATGTTGAGATTTTGACAGCGGGAGCTAGGATGGAAGCGGGAGCATTTTCCCATATTAGGTATGAATATAACCTTAATTTCAATAAAATTACTTCTAACACAGAATAATAAACCACCAGAAGGGACATTACGTGAACCAAGGCATTTTAGCTCTTATCTTAATTTTTCACATGTTAATTTTGAATTTTCAGCCACTAAACGATAATTTAACACTGAAAATCTTACCTTCGAATCCACGATTCTCCATATAAAAATCGCGTTATGTCGCTTCTGGGTATTCTGTGCTTCCAACCAGGAAATGCTTAAATCAATGTTGAATGTCCTCAGCGACAATATAATCAGGTTCTGGCGACTCCTATGTTTTAGAACGATTTTTCGCACATAGAATTTTCCTTCTTCTAATAATTTGACCCATGAGGCAATTGGCCCTGTTGCCTTCTGACGTAGGAGGAATATATTCGGAACAACCTGGAAGGTAAGTCTCCAATAGAAGTTCCAATGATTCCGCACTAGTAGTGGTCCATATACGTTGTAGCTGCAGGCGACCGTCGATATTAGAAACAAAAAAATCAACGATCTTATCGCGAATCTCAACGTCCAAGGTGTATCCATTTAAATCCCATCGCATGTCATCTCTACGATCAAATACGATTCGTTACAATCCGAGATACTGAAATTATTACAAGAATTCAAAAGAGAACTCATTGAGTAGTAACTCATTGCATCGAGGCTACGGGGCAACCCTGTCACGTAAATGTACGACGTCTAAATGCTGACAAGCTTAAAATAACTAAGAGTTTGTCGACCCTCTAAAAGTAATTGGGTAAGTACACTATACATAGCCAAGAAAAAAGACGGTAACTGGCGATTATGCGGTGACTAGAGAAACCTAAACTCGGTAACAAAACCCGACCGTTATCCAATTCCATTCGTGACAGATTACACACACAAACTTGAATCATATACCATATTTTCAAAGATCGACCTCCGTGCCTATTACCAGGTATCCATCGATGAAAAGGACATCGAAAAAACGACGATCATCACTCGATTTGGATTGTTCGAGTTTTCGTGCATGCCATTTGGGTTCCACAACACGGCTTAAACGTTCCAAAGGCTAATTCACTCGGTGTTTCGAGAATTGGCGTTCGTATTCCCCTATATTCTTCTGATCGCCTCCTCAAGTATGGAAGAACACCTCAAGAATCTACGTATAGTTTTTCAGCGGTTAAGGAACATGGGATTGGTAATCAACCTGAACAAATGTGAGTTCACCAGGGACAAAATATCCTTTCACCAAAAATGAATCCATCTGTCCCCGTCGACGCATCAAACACAGCCATGGGAGCGGTACTGCAACAATTTACTAAAAAAGTTTGGCAACCACTCTTCTTTCATTCGCGAAAGCTAAGCGATACCGAAACTCGCTACAGCACATACGACAGAGAATTATTAGTCGCCTATTCGGCTATAAAACATTTTAAAAATTTAATAATTCATTATATTCTCAGGTCATAAGCTGTTAACGAACGCGCTTCGGTAAAATTCCGAAAAGGCATTACCAAGGCAATAACACCACTTGGATTTCATTGCACAATACACGTCAGACATTCGTCACATACTCGGAGGCAACAATGTCGTCGCAGATACGTTATCACAATATCGACCAAATCCACGTCGGAAGCAGCATTGACTAACAATCGCGGATGAACAAACAACCGATGTGGATCTCGCAACACTCATGAAAACAAACACGTCTTTAAATCAACGTCCGTTCATTCCCAAACCATTCGAGCAGACTCTCTTTGGAGAAGCCATTCGACTACCAGGGGACTTTATTCAAATCGGAAAATACAAATCACAATCCGAATTCATTACACAACTACGCAATCAATTCACAGACATAAAACCCGCTTCGTCGTCTCGAAATGCACAAGAGTAAGTTTTCGTCTTTAAGGAATTGGCAACATGTAAATATGTGTTGATACAAACAGATTCAGTCCGGCAGTCACTACAACCTCCATATGAATGAGGGACCATTCCCAGTGATCAGACGTAGCGAAAAGTACTTTACTGTACTGATCAAGAGCAACGAGTCGACGGTCTCAATAAACCAATTGAAGCCATGCTACATAGAGGCTCATAATAATCTCCAGGTGCATCGGACGAGATACCATACAAACCAAAGTGTGCCCAACATTCAACACATTCAACACCACCCATCAATACAGAACAACCGATTAAAAAATCGGAAAAGCGAGTAACCTTCAACCTCGCGGATTAACCAAAGTCCAGAATGGGTCTTTCCATCGTCAAACCGGTCCGGTTCCGCTAATTATTTTATGTTCACCAGTTCACTGGGGGTGGAATAGTGTGGCGACCGACAATTACGCGGTATATTGGGTCCGCCTGTTATGTCAAAAAAATATACATTCGGGACAAAAAGATGACGCTAAAAACCACGAGGCAAGCACATCTAAAATAAAAAGACATAAATGTTCATTTGCTTAAATTGAATATTTTATTATTAAATTTATCTAAATGTCTTAACTGAATTAAAAGACGTTTAATTAATGTAATAAATAGTGTGAAATTAAATGTAAACATTATTTGTTTTAAACTAAAATCGATTTGAATAAATTGAGTTGTTTGTAAAGTATACCCAAACAAAAGTGAGCTAAACGCGTGGTTAAAGTGGTGTAGTGGCCTATGTCAAGATACTTGAGCCCCAAAAATACCCACGTAACAACCTAGCTAGGGATATTTTTTATTGAAGACAACGGACGCCGATACACATAAGAAATTTTTGATTGGAACATGCTTATACCTCCCTTTGACGCGATTAATTTTAATTTCAAAAAATTTTGCATTTTTGCCTTTGCTCTATTTTGAACCAATTAAATTATCTATCATTAACACTAGTAACTGCTTTACTTGTATCTTAACAATTACGTCATAAACCAACAACATTGAAACGTTTTCCCCATTTCCGGAACAATTATTCCAAATCCACATAAATTAAATTAAACCATATTTATACTTGTTGACCTTCTTAATAATTTCTATATTCTTTATTTACTAAAAGAAATTTACCTTAAGATTCAAGAATTTTAAAATTTATTTATTGATTCTTTTAATTAGCATGTTAAAGGTAAATTTTACTGTTATACATATTAAACCAATTCTTACGATTTTTTCTTTATGCATGTATTTTGTTATAATAGTTGTTGCATTATCTAGCCAAGCAGACAAGTTTTTATTATTTGATGACGACCAGTGTTACCACTTTGATACAATTGTATCAAATTTGGTACATTTTTCCGCCCCAAGAATTTCGGTACGTACCTTTTAACTTTGGTACATTTCTTTAAATACTTCTACTTAATTTGTGTTATTTAATTACATATACAAGAAGCTCGTTTTTTTAACACGGTTTACCATATAAACTTATGCATTCACTACCAAAATTGATCTAAACTGTTTCGCCTAGTTCAATAAAAGCGCAACAAATAAAATGTGATCGCACGAAATCCACAGAATACGTAAACACAATAATTTGGCCGTATACCGCAGAAAAAATCAGCAAAATTCTTCAACAAAAATTTTCACTTATTATAGATGAAACTACCGATCTAACGACAGAAAAATGCTTGGCAATAATTTGCAGATATTTCGATCCAACATCTCAAAAAATTATTGATAATTTTGTAGGCTTGATAAAATTAAAAAGTCTACCGCGACAGAAATTTTTGATTTATTGAAAGTACATTTTCATAAATTTAATATAAATTTTGAAAATTTAATAGGCGTCGCCAGTGATAACGTGTCAGTTATGGCAGGTAATTTTAACGGTGTTTATGCAAAAATTAAAGAAGTACAAAAAATGTTTTGTTTTTGGCTGTACATGCCACTCCATTTCTCTTTGCGTAAACGCCGTCTTAAAACATTTTCCCGAGGCTATCGAAAGAAATATTAGAAACGTTTATAATCACTTTTCACACAGTCGCAAACGACTAAACGAATATTCTGCGTTTCAAGCGGATTTCAATATTCAAAATCACAAAATTTTAAAATTTTGCAAAACTCATTGGCTTTCACTTGAGATTTTAAGAATTTTAGAGCAATGGGAGGCCTTATTTTATTTTGTATTGCTTCAAAGTAAAGGATAAAACTGATTCTGCCCACGATATCCTCGAATTCCTTACGAACGGCGAATTTAAATTATATTTGCTATTTTTATCATTTATTTTAAAAATTGTGAACGATGTTAACAAAATTTTTCAGTCTGAAAAAGCCGAAATGCAAAACGTTTATTAAACAATCAAACGCGTTTATTTGGAAATTTTAAAAAATTTCATCGTTTTGGACAACATTAATCTAAAAGTTGATGTTAGAGATACTAACAAACATCTCCCAATTACCTAAATGTTTTTTTTTCATTTGAGGAAACATTTTTAGCAGAAAACAAATTTAAAATCGCGAGCTTTGCTGCCAAATAAAAAAACGTTTTCAACTTAATGACAGCAAATTGGGAATTCTAAAATTTTGAAATGTAGCTGAAATTGTAGCCGGAACTATGCCAACAATTCGACCTTTGTTAAACAATTATCCTTTTAAAAAAACGAATGACTCAATTGAAACACTAAAGGAACAGTGGCGAAGCTTAATTGGAAATAAAAATTTGTTGACACACATGAATTCTGATGACGCTGTTCAAAATTGGATCAAAGTTAAAAATTTAAAAAATAATTTAGAATTTCCTATTTGTACAGAATTAGCCGACTACATCCTAACACTGCTGTCGTTGCCGGACAGCAGTGCAGCAGCGGAAAAGGCCTTCACATTAAATTTAATAAAAAATAAGAAAACAGATCATCTTGATAATAATATTTACTACTATTAGTAATGTGGTGTTTACTAGAACATTAGTTAAAGTAAATATGGATACAGATACCGGAAGAAGATTTGGGAAAATTTGCTGCGAAATTTAAATTTAAAGACGCTGCTTTTGGGCCATATTAAGTTTAATTTGTTGTATGTTTCAACTGTTGAATCAAAACTGATTATATTTGTGATATGTACTACGAAAATAATTGTTTTGCTTTCTTATGATTTTATTTTTGGTACTTTATTTTCAAAAAAATGTATCAAATTTGGTACTAATTTCAAGTTTCCAAGTGGTAACACTGATGACGACTAATTAATAAAAGTTAATAAAATCTTTATTTTATTGTGCATACTCCATAAATAATTTAAAAACATTTTTTGGACATTTTTTATGGTATGACAAACATCCGGTACCATTTTTACCACGTTCCTCTGATACATAATACTCGGCGGTAAGTTTTTCTTTACGGGACGCCGATGGTGTTAATATAAATTGTACTAAATCACCCAGCACTCCATTATGTTCACCAATTGGATCGTCTGATATTTCACAAATCATTTTCAGTAGACAATTACGCCCCGAATAACCATAGCTTCGTAATCTTTCTTTAATTAAGTGGTAAATTGATTTTCGATTAATTAAATTTCGTTTTTCTGGCCATATTTGCGCCGTACCATTTATCCATGGTGGAACATTATTTGTGATGGCCGATGGTAGTACATAATTTGCTTCAAATGTAAATGAGACGAACACGTTTCGTGATCCAAGATCGAGTGGAACGGCTAGCGCAACGATGTACTGTAATTTAATGTGTAACATGTTAAAAATAATAAAATTATTATTGCTCCAATACTTACACCCATCGAACTGAAGAGCGGAAATTGCAAATAACGTTTTTGAATATGTTTGCCATCGATAATATTAACACAACACAAATGCGTACAATAAAGTATTATTATTAAGAAAGTAGACGTAAATTTCCATAAATGCAACATTTCTTTAGTGCATCTCAAACGTAACTGAACTGGGATTTATGTATTTTTATCAAAAATGTGCAATAATTAGCACGTATTTTATTAAGCCACTCTCAGATTGGAAAAACAAAAGAACTCAACGAAATAGACAATATGAAGGTATATACATAATTATAGTATGTATATAGTACATTGTATACAAGTCTAACATACTCGGCATAGGCGACTAAACGGTTGAATCAGTAGGCTAACCACCCCTTTTAATAAAATCCTTTACTGTTAAATATGGAAATAAAGAAAAGCTGGATACCGCGCCAAAACATCATCGGAGACTCGCTAAAATACACGGATGCGAGATTTATTTTATATCACAACCATGGAAAATTGTTGGGTAGAACTCGTTGCTCTCGAAGATATTCAATGACCTAAAATTGAAAATCATGTCTCAAGAATACACGTTATTTTACAGTGGGGGCGGCCTCGGCTATCACCGCGTGTTGGTTTTCTTCTTGGTCCCCAGCTCTAAAAAGATGTCTTGAATTTTAAAGCGACCGATAATCAAATGTGTAAGCTCCACTTGAGCACAACATTAGCCAACTTGTCATCTAACCAATAATAAAGACTCATTTTACATATTTATACATGAACGCAACATCAAACAGGTGATTGGTGATTTTAATTCTAGCGCTAAAAAAATGCAGATCAAGTTTTGTGAAAATATAGGTTATGGTGAGAGAATGATTGACACCACATGTTATTTTGCTAAATCGGTATATATAGTTATTCGTCTTTTAACGCAGAATATTTCACATCTGATGTAGGGTTTTACAACTTTTCAGCCAAAGGTGAGTGAATTTATTTCAAAATGATCGTTAGTTACAATTAGAAAATTAAAATTATTTAAAAGGGTGGCGCAAGGGTCGCGTTTCAGCTCAAAATTAAAACACCTACAAATTATGCACGTGTATTACCTACCATTAATACATGTTTTCTTTCTTTATTTTGCTACAGAGAATTCTATGTAGATCTGGCGGCAGGAAATTAAAGTTTGATGGAGACAAATGAACCAAAAATAATTTTTTATTTATTTATTTTGATAAAGTTTAGTTCTGTTGAATTAATAATTATTTAGCAGTATTATTTGTGGAATTTTCATTAGGTTCTGCACACAAATTGTGAATACATATCTCCAAATACCCAATCACTTTATTATTTTCAATTCTAGATGTCACTTACACGTACTTTAATAGTCAATAAATGTATGCATTCGATTTTATGTAATATAAAATTCCCATCCATAGATGGCATTAGTTTAAATCGTCGTTAGTTAGTCGTTAGTTTAAATAGTTTCGCCGTATATACTCCATACATAATTGCATTCATCGTCTAACGCGGCTTCCGTAAACTTACTGGTATTCTGCCAGGTACTCCGCTGCAACGGTAGCTTCCTGCAACCGGTTACATATACATACAATTCTGTTCAATATTTTGACTGCAGAGCCCAACAAGGCGATTAGACGATGAGAACGGCTCTCCTGGTAGTTTGTCTCCTTTCGACAACAATACTAGCCCTGCGGTTTCCTTCTATTTAACAGTGGAGCATCATTCTCCTCGTTCCGTGATATTTTTTACAGATCTGTAGGGTCTACCACAGAGGTAGCGGTCGGTTTCTTCCCACAATTCGCGAAAACACTTCCGTTT
Source organism: Tipula helvola (assembly GCA_963556165.1). Classification (NCBI taxonomy): domain Eukaryota; kingdom Metazoa; phylum Arthropoda; class Insecta; order Diptera; family Tipulidae; genus Tipula; species Tipula helvola. The sequence goes on from OY744481.1 coordinate 309,276,367, forward strand.
ACTTAGTTTGATGGCACGCTTGAGTTCAAGCCTAGATTCACAATAATGTTGCCACGGTTTAATTAATAAAATATTACATTTCTGCCAATTTCTGAATTTATTGATTTCTGAAAACTTTTCCAAGTATTGAACTATTTGTAGTACAAATTTGTAGAGTCTCTCGACAGGATCTCTGTTCTGTAAGGCCAAATTTGTCTTACCTTTTCAGGAGACATTTAAATAATATTCAAATATTTAGACAAAGATATAGTTTCGTATCAAGGTACGAATTTGCGTAGAGCTTTATTGTTTCTGTAATCAAAAACGTTAAATAAATTGTGAATGGGAAATTTATTCAACAAAGCTCCAAGTATTTGGTTCTTACAAACAACAAATTACGGGCATCCACTTTCGAATTCAAGCTTATAGAGTGATTTAATATGAATTCCCTAAACCGAATTTTGACTCGAGTAAAATAAATTTGTCGCATCTTTAATATCACCTCCCATATATACATCCAGAATATCTTTACATATTCTAAAAAAAAAAAAAACGCGTAAGTACACACAATATCTAACTGAATAAGTAAATATTTTTACTCGACGACATAACCGCTGATCATCTCAATACACACACCTAAAACAGATTTCTAACATTAAGAATAAAAAAAAATTTAAATCAAGTCTGGTTTAAATCATATAAGCATGAAAAAAGTTAAGCTTCTTGTGATACATTTTCTTGTAATATTAAATATTTTGTCGCCAAGTTATCAAAGTAATCATCGTCAGCGTCGATTTTTTCTTGTGCCACCACAAGACCCAACCCGATATCAATTTATCGTCGCCATTGGTTTACCAATTGATATAGAGGATCAGCAAATTATTACGGGGTATGCATTACGTATGCAAGGTATTATTCCATATGAAATTGAACATTTGTATCCGGATTATTTTACATTTGATGATCGCAGTCGAAATAAAAGAAAAGCGACAACCACTAATGCCAGTGATGCCAGTGAAATGAAAAGTGGTCGGCGAAAAGTAGTTAATACATCAGATGAAAAACGTGACCGTCAATATGACAACGAAATTAAATATTCACGGTGGAGAATTTATCGTGTGATCGAAGAAATTCTAAATCGTCGGAATATGGAGGGTAAACAATGTTTGATGCGAACTATATGTGAGGTGGCCGTGATGAAAGTAACATATGAATCAGGATTATTAGGAGAACTCGTAAATATTATACTGACGTAAGTTTATAATATGTGCCTATTTAGGTAATAGTTGTGTTATGTTTTAGAATAGTTTTTGTATATTTATATAACAGACCATCTTCTTCTTCAGAGCCAACAGAATACGCTGAGCATCTAGATTATTATGCGGCTGAAGATGTCGGACGGAAGAAGGAACAAGAATGCGCTCATGTTTATGGTACATGTAAAGTGAGCCTGACGGATATGTTTTCAGAGATACTACAAGTGATATTCTAAAATTGTAAAGAAGCAGATAGAATAAAATAAATATAAGCTTTATGAAAAACTGTTTACAAAATTTTATTTGTCACGAAATTGCTGTACAACTCAATTATTTACACTATATTTAATAAAGCCACTAGCGGGCCGTCATAATTTGATGAATTCTAGAAAATATATCCGATAGAGAAGCTGAACACTCTGAATATAAATTTGAACATATTTTTCCAGACTTTCCATTTAGCTCGGCTTGATGATAGTCATGCAGCGATTCATCGTATACTCGATCGGACGTGCTGGAGGGTCTATAAAAAATATTTGCGATTATATTTTTTTACATACATATATTAGTTGCAATTTGTACACGGACTTACATTAAAAGCACATTAATTAGTTCACCCAATATTCCAGATTCATAGGTAATTTTTGTTTCTGACAGTTCACAAATCGTTTTCAGCAAACATTTATGCCCTTCCATTGCGTTGTAGGACAATAATCCTTCAATTGTTTTGTACACCGACAATCGCGAATTTTGTAATCCACTATCATCAGTCGTTTCACCATTATCACTACTTATTTTAGGCCGATCCGTTATTATATTATCATTAATATTTTCATTCGTGTGTCGATCAATTTCTACAGGTGCAACTACATAACGTTCCACATTCACTTGATTCACTGCATCATAATACGTATTATAATTTTCACTATTACTACTACTAATAACACTATTGTCCGGGACGCTTCGTCGTTCAAATTTCCGTGAATCGTTAAACCAGAAGAAATCAGGTTTTAGTTGATCGACACATGTTGGTAGAAAATACTGTCCTTTAATTACAAAACCAATAGTGACTGAATGATCCGACAATACAACTGGTACACCGAATCCGACAATAAGTTGATGGCGTGTTGGAGCGGTTGGAGGCACAATTAACCATGGCACAAAACTTCTGCGCATTCGGCATGGATAAGTATAATCGGCACACGTGTACTTATACCAAAATACCAGTAAAACTATAAAGTTGAATATATCCAGACACCGTAAATTCTTCATGTTCGATTAGTGATGGTTCGAGGTAAACTTGAAGGCAATTAGAATAGAATATAATTTTGTTATTACGTTTTGCTTGTACTCGTACATACTCTTGCAACACAACAGTTAATTGTTATACAATTTACCTTTTGTTTGCTTTTAAGATTATCGTGAACAGCAATATCGCGTATTGTTAGTACATGCTAGATCTTCGGCGGGTAATGACCTATTTTCCAGTTGATTTCATTTTGTTTATAAAAAAATACTGTACTTGTTAATCTCTATTAATAATCATTACAATAGGTATAGACTGTTTTTTTTTACGCGATAATTGAATCATAATGAAAGTACCTATCAAAAAATTAATTTATTGGTATGAAAGAAAGCATGAGCAAATCATTAAAAATGTCTACGATTTAAATTCTGTTGTAATGGTAGATTGAAATTATTGCTATTTGTATTGGAATTATAGAGATGTGAGTCTTATCATCTTGGAAACTCTGAAAAGGGGTTTAGTTTTAAGCCTAGTACGCACTTAACGACTGGTCTGCAAATAAAACAAGGTAAATAGGACGTTCAAAAATTTGTTTGTCGATTATCGTAAAATTTTAGATCATGATAACTTCAAGTTAGAAATTAATTTTTCAAAAGCCCTCTGGAGACTCTATATTCCCCATGATCGAGGGCATTCCTGATTCAAGAGAAACTCTATGAGAGTCCCAATCGGTCAGTTTCGGAATTCTAATCTCCTGCCGCTGGGGCAGGCACTTTGGGCCCGCCCACAGAGGCCGGTTTGGCAGCACCCTGGCTACCCTTGGGATGTAGCTGGACAATCCCAAACTTAAAGTTGACCCTAAAGCCAACTCGTTTGAGCTTCTCAACTGAAGAGTGGTCCATGGAGAAGGTGCAGAAGGCTGCAGAGCCTCTCGCCTCTCTCCTGATCACCCTCCAGCCATCCAGGCCGAAGCTGACTGCCAAGGAACTTTGGTTTAAGCTCCTTGGCCTCCTGCTCCAGCACCTTATCTAAGATGCCCTCCTGGATAGCCTTAAGCTGCTCTCCAGTGAGGACAGTATCAGGAAAACCAAAGGGCAGGATCCCAATGATCTCCGGCTCCGCAGCCTGCCCGAAGGTAACTCCAGGCCGGATCGCTGAGTCCGAGACCACCGGGACAGATTCCTCCCTCCTGGCCTTCTTTAGTACCTGTGGAGTACCATCATCCGAGCGGTTCCTCTGATGGTGTGGCCCCAGCAGGAGCATTAAGCTCCTTTTGTGACCGCATCGCCGAGCGCTTAGTCTCGCTTCAGGGCGTTTTGCCCTCAGCGAGAAGCTTCTTGTAGCGCTTTTTCGCGGCCCCAGACATTTTCACAGGAGGAGCCGCGACAGGCTTGCCAACAGTGTTAGCATTACCCTTCTGGTCTTCCACGACGTCCAAACTCTCCACTGCTTTCACAGAGGAGATCCCATCACCTACGGGTGCCGAACCCTCTTCTTCTAAGAAGTCCATGTCGGAGTTGAGAACTAGGTTCTCAAGCACCGTACGGATCTCCCCATCCGATGGTTCGCCCAACGGGAGTTTCACGGCGGAAAGAGGGCCGAGGTCCTCGAACTCCACCATGGAACTATCGCTGGTGTGTGACGCTTTCGAACCAAAATAATCTACATAAAAACGTAGACAAAAATGTTTAGTCTCACTAAAACTCGTAGAGTCTACATATTTTTACTGAGATTTTTTGCATCCAGCACATGTAGACTTGTAGAGTCTACGTATTTTCGGTATACTCTATACGTGTGCTAGATGCGCCCATTGTTACAATACCCAAGTATTTTTATTTCAACATTTTAGTACGAATTTCAGGAGCTTAATCTAAGCTAAGTTCAGAATAAGGTCCAATTTAAGTTCCTTTTTATTATAAGAAACAATATGAAACTTGTCGCGAGATGCTGGAACTGAATGGAACTCAAAATGGTGTGCTTGTTGGGTAGAATGAGTCGTGGGCTGTTGGGCACTAATAAACGTGATACAATTAAAAACAAAGATTAATTAATTTGATGTTAAATAATTTTTTTATTAATCTATATACAATAAATAATATTACAATAAAATAAATATCGCCAACATGCTAAAAGAAGCAGGATTTATCAAGACATCATCAGGCACATTCTATAGCGTAGTATAAAATTAAAAATAAATTATTTAAATTTAGTACTGCTAAATTAAATAGTTAGATATAATATTAATTAGTACAAAAATTATGTTTGGATTAACATAAAATATATTTCTTAATCTTTCGAGTATACATAATAGCTGCATTTCTTGACGCATAGTGATCCGGATTAGATCAAAATTTGTATTTGAAGCAACAACAACATTTAAACCAACATTGATTTTGGATCACAAATGGCGACAAAGAATAACATGAATACAGTACGAGTATGAAGAGGCAGATTCAAAACAAAACGAGACAGAAAATTGAAATTTTGTGTTTGCTTGTTTTACGCATTTTGGTGTCGTTTCATGAGACATGATCTGATCTGGATCAGATCAAACGTCAAGAAATGCGGCTATTGTTGACGCTTACGATTATTTTATCGTAAGGATAATTATTTGTAATTCAAAAATGAAGAATTGAATTCACAACGAATGTTGAAATACTGGGTCCCATTTGAAACGCGATATTTTGAAACGCGATTTGACAAAACGCGATATTTCAAAACGCAATATGGTACAAAACGCGATATGGTACAAAACGCGATATTTCAAAATGTGATATTTCAAAACGCGATATGGTACAAAACGCGATAATATTATTATTATTTTAAATTTTATTATTATTTTAAAATTTTAATTTTAAAATATCGCGTTTTGTACCATATCGCGTTTTGTATCATTTCGCGTTTTGAAATATCGTTTGAAATATCGCGTTTTGTACCATATCGCATTTATTAGCATTAAGATTCAACACAAGCGGGATTACACTTGCCGTTACATTGAATTTTGTATATGTCGTATATGAAATTATTATAACATCGAGTTTCGCCAAATTATTATAACCTGCTGGTATAATTTATTGGTATTTTATAACATTTGATGTCTCCACCAGCAAAAGAGTAAATATTAATGGTATAACTCAACTCAATGGTAGATTGCAGGTGGAGAGGCCGGGTTAATCACAATGAAATTATTTTATTCGTCTAAATAGAATTTTCCTTCACTCTAACGAATATAAAATGGTCCGGAAAAAAATAATCGGCCCCATCTTTCTAAAAACAAAAAAAAAATAAACAAAAAATTCGTCCCTTCGACCCATTCGGCACTTTGAAATTCGGCCCTTGGTCCCCATTTTGAATTTTTGACATCTACAAAAATGAATGGGGCACGCAAAAAGAGTTTGTTTTTGTTTCCCCACATCAGATGTCATTACCGTCGTGATAAAGATTTCAATAATGTTTGACGTTTAATTTTATGGCTACGAATTTCGAACGCGTCGATAAACGACTTATAAACATTTTAAAATATAAAAATTCTTTTGTGTTATTAAATTCACCATACAGTTTCAATATAAAACACTAATGCCATTTGACATTCTAACCTGCACCGAGGGAATTCGATGAATTCCTACTGAGAAATTCAATAGTGCAGTTATTGTTGCAAATTGTCAAATAAAATACGATTTTAATATCAGCTGAAATTCATGGCAACGATGATCCTGAATTGCGAAAACTTGTTTTAAAATGAATGATTCATAATCCATGTGGGGACCTGAACCCAAGTGATAAACAAAAATGGATGCGTGAAGTGCCGCTTCGACTTCCCTAAGTATTTCCAAGATTTAACATCTTTAGCGGATGACGAGAAGCGAAAGTACAGCAGTCGCTATGACTCGAAATTGGATAATGCCGTATAACGCAAAGCCAAAAATGGTCTTTGAATAACTATCAACTAAAGCGGTACGATTGCCATATAAATGTAGAATATGTGGGAACTATCCGTGCCGCAAAAAACTGTACAAAAACATTTATAAGGGACATGACTGTACGTCCATCAATTTAACCGAAGATGAAAGAAGACTTATTTACAATGAAGCAGACACTTACATACATATGTAGAAGATAGATGCATTACTTCACCAGAAGCATGCTGGGAATTGTTCGGTAATGAGATCCAAAAAAAGAGTCACTTGGTTCAAGTATTGGACATCCATTTGGCCGGTCAATACAGAATCACAAATATTGACCAAGCACAAGAAGATTTGACACAGAATAATTCGACATTAGACGCCTATTTCGTACATAATCAAGCGATGAGACTACAAGAACAAGAAGACCGTCGTTTAAATAGAAATTCGGAAATAGTTTATCATTATTATTGGCAGATACCAGAACATTATAAATGGGTAGGAACATCAAGTAAATGGTTGCCTAGAAAACGTCGTCTACGCGTCTATCACGTTAAGAACGCAACAAGTTACAATGATCTTTTAATGTTTAACAACACTCAATATGCAACAAACAAGCAAGCTTGTCTTACCCAAGGACTCGTTTACGACGATCAACAGTAGATTTCTATCTACTGTTGATCGTCGTATGTATGCTGGTTTGCAGGAATCTTCCGCGTATCGAAAATGCCAATGAGAGCGTTGTTCGTACATATCCTGATCCTTGATTCTCCCGACAACCCCAAAACGCCAATAAGAGATGTTTAAACGAGACTTGTGTGAAAATTTTATCCAAGAAGCCAGACGTACTGGCAAATCGGATCATCGCATACAAGCTAAACACAGAAGCAACAGAAAACAGACATTTCTGCTTCTGGGTGGAACGATTCGGTATGGACAATATTGACGACTATGAGAACCAGCTAAATGAACAAGTCTTCAACATCGATAATTCAACTACTCTTGACAGACACATGCACGAGATGCTTAAAGGAAAACAAATCAAAATTGTTGATAAAATCTTAGACGCAGTAAAAAATTTGAACCTTAGCCCAATGTGTTTCTTTATTGATGGACCTGGTGACCCAGGCAAGATTTTTATCTATAAGACATCTGCTACATCCTGCAGAGTCAAAATTGTGTCGTAAGTGTATGGCCTTCACAGGAATTGCGTCAATTTTGCTACCGAATGGATGAACTGCACATAATATCTTTGGACTCAAAGTACCATTGACATCTGAATCGATCTCAAACATAAAACCGAGATCAGTTAGAGCAGCCTATTTTGCCAAAGTTCACGTTTTTTTAATGGATAAAAGCGTATATGCTACCAACATATGGACTAGACAATATGGATCAACTATGTCCGCAAAACTATAAATTCTAATTTGCCATTTGGAGGAAAGGTTATGATCCTGGGAGATGATTTTCGTCAATACTTGCCCGTTCAGCCAAGAGTCAATCAAAGTGAGCTGCTGGATCTATCAATTGTTCGAAGTAACCTCTGGAGACATTTCACTTCATTTTCACTGGTGAATAATATGCGTGTCGATGTCGAACAGATAGAATTCACAAATTATTTGTTGCAATTGGGAGACGGAAAACTTCCGATGAACCAGTTTGATGAATTAAAATTACCGGAAGATCTCCTGTCTAATGGCAATCTAATTAACGACGTGTTCGGAAATTGCCTCGCCAATCAGAACTATGAAGAAACGAAGAATCGAACTATACTAGCGCCGCTGAATAAAGTCGTAGGTAAGATCAATGTCGAAATTATCGATCAACTGACTGGAGGTTCCAAAGTATATAAAAGCTCTGATTCAGTAAAACAGCAGCCGCAGAAGGGGCACTCCAATTCACGTCTGAATTTCTTAACTCCATCGAAATTGCCGATTTACCACCACATGAATTGCAATTAACAACGAACACAATCATCATGTTACTGCGCAATTTAGATGACTTGGAAGGTTTATGCAATAGAACACGATTAATTGTAACGGAATTATGCAATAATATCATTAAAGCAAATATCATCACTGGTGAACAATCTGGCCGACAAGTACATATACCAAGAATCACACTAGACTCCAGCAAATGCCAACATGGATGTACAATGCGAAAACATCAATTTCCTATTCGACAAGCGTTTGCCATGACAGTACACAAAGCTCAAGGTAAACTTTCGAATTTGTCGCCGTCGACCTTCGAGTATCGGTATTCATGCATGGAATTTTATATGTCTCTTTTTCACGAGTGAAGAGGCGAGATAGTTTAAAGGACCTGCTACCACAACATAATCCACAGCACACCCGTAATATTGTCTGGAAAAAAGTTCTAAACACGAACCAGATTACATAAGTATCACAAGAAATGGCACAATACAATAGAAGGTATTTGATTATTGTAAATTTAATATCTCATACAAAAATAAGAAATTCTATATGTTAAATTTAAGATTTTGGAGGAAGACAGCCGAAGTGGAGCCGAAAATTGCTTGTTTGTCGTGTGTGATCAGTCCACTTATGGTAATTTTGGAAGAAAGGTAATTCAACATCACTCTCAACCATCCCATGGACTTTAGCTATATATCATTATTTCTATTTTTAATCATGTTATCCACTCCAGTACACTCTATTGTGAAAGAGCTTATGCGCAAATTTAAACGTGCGTAAGCATGGAACAAATTTTGTTTAATGGAAAAAATTTAAGAGGTTTTTATGCCTAATGGAAGCCATGATTATTAATTTTCCTCATAATCAAAAAGTATAAAAGTAATAAATAAATAATAAACTAAATAAATAAATGTTTAATAATTTAAGTGTTTAACAATCACACAACAATAGAATCGAGTCATATTTAAAGAAATAGCTTACAAGCCTTTTTTAAATTGGTTAGTTAATTTCTAGAACGAGTTTTATGCCAATCTGTGAAAAACTGAGTTAGTTCCAATTTTTAGAACCACATCCGGAATTCATACTGAAATCAAATTTTAATCATAGAAACAAAACAAAATAAACCAGTTTTCAGAACTGATTCTCATTTTTTTTAAAAGTTCCAATTTTTGTCTAAGTACCAGTGTTTAAATTCATTTTTTCATTGCCTTCTTTTATCTTTTATTTCTCTCTTTGTGAAAGAAAACAAAAAATATTTTTGTTGTTACTTTCCCCGAAAACGAGATCGAAAAATTCAAAATATCTATCCTCATATAAAACACAAAGGATTGGAGAAAAGAGATATTTTATTTTGTTGAATTTCGCTCCAGAGGAAAGAAACAAAACAAAATATTTTTTCTCTCCTTTCGCAAAAAGAGAGTAAAGCAAGGAACGAAATTTGAATTTAAACACTGCTAAGTACACATGGACTGATTAACACATCGACTGACCGAACTCTTTTTTCCTTTTTTCCACGTACATTTGGTTTTATATTTTTATCCCCACTAATCGATAACAAAAAAAATTTTAAAACCGAACCATTCTCTTTGATTTACCCCACCCAAACTACATTCTACATTTTATGTGTGTTTGACCACTGGTAAGTCAGGGGAGTTAAACTTGGAACGTTGAGCAAATGGGGTGACGCGACGTTACAAACTGATCACGTACAATTGACAGTAGTGCTTGAAGTCCCACATGCAGATGTTTTCTATGGAGATATGTGAGTAGTGATTCTGTTATAAAATGCGTAGACGGGAGCAAAATGGGATACCTCGCTGTATATGCCAGTGATGAAAACTGTAGTCGACCTCCAATACGAATGATGATCTAGAAAGAGCGATAGAGATTTTAGGTTTACATCCTTGATTGAGTTACCCTTGCGTAGCTCCTTGAAAACATCTTCGTAGCACTCATGTTGAACTAAATATATTAGGAGTACCCACAAGGGTACCCATCATAAGTAATCAATTATTTCAATAGGAAAATTCCCATTCAGTGTCATTTCATTCGCTGCGCAGTTAAGACGTAATAACAAAAATTACAGTTTTGCAAAAAGAAAATGGCGGCTAATGAACCTTCAGAAGAACACATAAGTCATTGTAAGCTGTTTCAATTTCGATCGGGATATAATACAATAACTGCAACAACAAATATTTGTGATATCTACGTGATGTTTTGAAGGCCAATAAGTGTCAGCGTTGATTTAAGAAATTCGCTAATGGTGATTTTGACCTATTGGACAATGTTTGAAGTGGGACACCTTCTAAATTGGATAATGATGCTTTGCGATAAGTGGTTGAATCGGATCCCAAACTGAGCATACAAGAAATAGCCGACACACTTCGGGTCACCTGGTCGACAGTGCAAAGACAGCTCCTTGTAATTAGAAAAGTATCCCGACAAGGTATTTGAGTTTCCACCAGCGGCAAACCATTTGCACATCATTATTAACTAGGCATCAAAGGGATAAATTTACAGAATTGTTTTATTTTAACAGAATTGTGACCGGCGATGAGAAATGGGTGCTGTACAGCAATTTGAAATGCTTCAGTCGGTGGCTTTCTCCAAAACAACGAGCTAAACCTACATCTAAACCGGGTCTGACACTGAAAGATCTTATTGTGCGTTTGGTAGGACTGAACTGGAAAAAATCATTTTGAGCTACTAAAACCGGGCGAAACAGTTACAGCTGATGTTTATTGCCAACAATTAGAACGCCTACGTAATAAATTAGTGAAAAAACGGCCGGATTTTGTCAAAAGAAAACCTGTGATTTTGCAACACGATAATGCCAGACCTCACGCGGCTAAACAAACACAAAATAAAATTAAACAGTTTGACTGGGAAGTTTTGCCGCATCCGCCACATTCGCCTGACATCGTGCCATCGGATTACCATTTATTTACAATAGATTAATGGAACATTCCATTAAAATAAAAATTTTCGAAATGTGAACGATGTCCAAACATACCTTGAAACATATTTTTACAGGAGGGGAATCGAAAATTTGCCGATGAGATGGCAAAAGGTTTTGGATAATGATGGTGAATATGTAATTGATTGAAAAATAATAAAAAAATATTTTGGCTCATATTTGTGTTTTACTTTGAAATAATTGATTATTTATGGGTACCCCTAAGTTTTTTGCTTCAGGAATATCGTTAACGACGCAAGTACGCACTTTCGCTAGCATCCGCGAATCCGTGCAGTTGTATGTGTTTTGGTTCCTTGATGCCTTCAAAAATGTGTCGAGGAACGGCTAATCCCCGTAAATGTTGCAACTCAGAACGAAATATTTGCCATTCGGTATGGAGGTGCTTAGGTAAAGCTTGATCCCAATTGCCCTTTAGTTGTCACAATTTTTGAATGAATCGTTTCTGAGTTATGTTGTTGTAAAACTGTTTTCGACCATGTGCCCCACACGCCACACTCGTTATAAACATTTTTTTTTTTAATATAAGCTCGATAAAATATTAGATGTTGGTCCTTCCTTATGTTTTAGACATTGTTTTTGAATTTTCAGCAGCCGAATGGCATATTAACATTGATATTTTAACTTCGCGAAACCTACAGGTCAAACAATGCTTCTGTGTAATCTGTGCTTTAATTGAAAATTTAATTTTCTGACATTTAATTTTTTGAAAATAACAACGCATCATATAAAAAACGTCCCACTTAAAAAAAACACCGATTAACGGTAAACCGACATATTGTTGTCTCTGCATTGCATAACTGTCTTTTATGTTTTCAAAAACTACACATTAACTTATAAGCAAATGCGCATGCCCCATGACCGTATTTTTATAATAGTCATTTGAAGTTCGAACAAATTCGAAAAAGAAATTTTGGTTTTTTTTTTATAGAAACGACGAATCAATACTTGATTTCAATCGAAGATAATCACTTGCTAAAAACTAATAACTTAAATTAAAAAAATAAATAATATAATAATAAATAAATATATAAGGTGAAAAATATGGTGACAAATATAAAATTGTCCAAATTCGATGATACACCGTGGGGTTTTCGTTTGATTGGTGGAATTGATTTTGAATTTCCACTAACGGTTATTAAAGTAAGATAAAAAAAATTAATCAAGTTATTAATTTAAAGAAAATTATGTTACATAATATTGTTATGTGAAAAGTTTTTTGATCAATAGCCAAAACGGAAATAATAGTGTCGATTAATTCATTGTACCATAAGTGAATAATATATACAGTTTTTCTACAGTTATTTTGAGTATTTTTCTTCCGCAAAATCAAAGACTTTTCTTTTCCTCATCACAACCGATTTCGAAATATAAGACTATTTTTAAACCATTGTGTATAATTACATGTTAACCTACTGATTAAAATTGTTTATGTCGATTGCATGCATTTTGTTGTAAAACTTGTAGTGCATTTGAAGAAATAACGATAGAATTTTTTTTAAAAATAAACTACAGTGACAGAGGTGTTTATAACCATTTTAGCTTTTGTGATTTGCGTGCACTATATTTAAAAAGACCATCAAATTGTATTGATTCAATATAAATATAATTGACATTAGTGTTGGTTGCCAAATTATTTTTATACATAATTGACGGTCGATTGACATATGCAATTTCAGCATTCAGTGAAATCAATAAAAAATTGTAGATTAAATGGTTAAATACAATGGAATTTAGGCCGTAACCGGTACTTTTGGCGCCTTTTACCAGACGCATCTAATAACCTAATTATTTCCGAAGAACAAGCGAGACGAATAAGTTTTAATTGTAACTTAAATACCGGCATGTTGACTGACATCTGACAACTCAATTGATTCTGACTTTATATGTGATCCGCCCCTTTATTTCACAAAAGGTCGAAGATTATATTTTTTTTGAATTGAAGGTTACGCACCATTGTTTGATATTTTCTTTTTAACTATAAATTGTCTAATCGTTTAATTATTTATTATTATGTATTATTTAGTAAATAATTTGTTGTTTTTTATTTTTAGAAATATTATTTATTTGATTCATTTATTGGCTCGATTTTTTTATTTTTTTATTTCAAGGTAAGCGAGGACAGCTTAGCAGAGAAGGCAGGTATGGTGGAAGGTGACATAATTGTACGGATCAATGAAACGCCAACGATAAATTTAACACATTTGGATGCGCACGCGCTATTAAAACGATCAGGAAATAATTTTATGTTGGGCATAATAAGGTAAACTGCGCAATTTTATTCAAGGCCAAGAATAATCTCGATCGTGAAACCGATGAATGGTCACACAACTATTTTTAATTAATTAATTATAATGACTAATCCGTGGGAGTATTTATTTATTTTTAAACTATTCGCTAATTTAACAAATCAATTACAGAAATGGCCAAACAATGGATGAGGTACAACGTGAGTTCTCCAAAACACCAGAGTGTTTATCTGTTTCCGAAAAATATGAGCATTCATCGGACAACGTTTCAGTTCATTCTTACCACTCGCACAAATCGGAAGTAAGCGTACATAAAGAAATGTACACGCATGAAGGACATATTACCGATGAAGCTATCGCAGAACTCATGTCTGGCGAAGCGGAAGTCTTAAAAGATCACAATGTATTAGGGGTGAATTTCAATAAAATTATTCCGCAGTCAGGAGTCCTCAAGAATAGCGAAGTTTTTAACACGTTGAATTCGGAAGCAGTAAAATCGAAAGAAGAAATTGAACAGGAACAAAAAAAATGGTCAACATTTTTGCAACGACCAAATCGTCCGATTCCCAAGAAGAAGACCGAAATTGTCGCCGAACAGAAAGCTCAAAATGAAGGATATAAAGTACGAATTGTTAAACAACCAAAACCACGAGTAGCACCGGGTAGAACACCAACACCAGAACCCGTTCCAATTGTGGTTGAAGTTCAAGCCGCCGAAGAATCTGATCCACCAACTTACGAATCTGTTTCTGCCGAAGTTTCTGTCACCGAAACCGTACATATTCCAATAAAAGATAGTGAACTTCCGGACTTAACAACAACAACCGAATCGACAAGTGAATCTCGTTCAATTTCACGTACGTCACGATCCGAGACGAGCATGTCAAATCGAACCGAAGAATTTTCAAAAGAAGAAAGTATTAGTGTTAGAAGTGAGACAGCAGTTCAAAGTGAATCATCGATTAAAGTTGAAAAAACGGAAGAAGAAATTTATTTAGAAAAACAATTGTCCGATTTGCAACTACAGTTAACCGCTCTATCAAATTTACCTTTAACAATTCAAGCCGCGTTAGATGATGTTACTAAAAAAATTAGTAATCTTGTGCCGGTTATTTCGCAGGTCAAAGAAGGAAAACAAAAGAAATCCGTTCAAGAAGAACAAATTGAAATTCAGGAAAACGTTCAACAGAGTACAGTTGAATCATCCGAAACACAAATTGAAATTAGCACTGAAACAGCAGAAGCCAATGCTGTTTGTGAAGATAATGGTTCAGCCGAAATCGAACAAACCGAAACTGATGTTCATGAAACTGAAATGTGCATTAGACGGGGCAATGAGATTGAAATCAAGAAAAACTTGACTGTAGTCGAAGTAATTGAGGAAGAAGATGATCCGAATAAAATTAAACCGGATCCAGATTGGAAATCCAAGCGTAGTGGTGTAAGTATATCTTTATACGTAAATATATTTTGATCAGATGTTTTGCAACAATTTTTTGCTTTCTCTTGATAGAGAAAAAAGAAGAGACTTGGTCCTTGGGCTATATCAACTCTACGCTTTGACGTAGACGTTAAAAGCACATGATCATTTTTATTAACAATAATTTAAACATTTTAGATTTAGAACTAATAAAACATATTTTTATATTTTTACCTCAACATGCTAAAAAAAAAGAAATAACAAGACACAGAAATTCCCTTTAATCCTTATTAAAGCGCATGCGCGCATATAGATTAATAAAGACATATTGCTTGAAAAAAACTAATAATTGCTTATCATAAATTAACAAAATTCCATGGTACAGGAGCCCGAGCAACCAGTTAACGAAGAGCTAGAATCCGAACATCAACAACGACTAATTCGTGAGCGTACACCAAAACGTCCAGCTCATCGTGCTTTTGGTCCACTAACACCGCAAGAGAGACCAATTTATTTGCCAGGTGGACGCAAATGGCGTACACCAAAAGATGCATTCAATGAGGAATTTATTGCTGAAGTTTTAAGTTCTCAAGCCGAAATTATAAGGGGGACAACACTTGGGTAAATATTGAATTTTTCCATGTGTAATTCACGCCGCTCTGCCATTATAACAAATGTCATTTTCATTTATATTTATATTATATATTATATTTAGGAAAACATATGAAAGTCCACTTATGGGATTTGATCAAAGGTAACCCATTTTCAATTGCATTCATTAATAAATAATTAAATTAGTATTGAGCGTTACATTTTCTAAAAATTTAAATACTTAACATAATCATAAATTGTATTTTCAGAGTAAATTTTTTAAAATACGAGAAGCCCGAGAAAAAAGTGAATTTAGAACAAAGTGAAGTGTACCGATTAATTCATCATCTCGATCAAGAACCAAAACGTGGCGTTGAAGTGCGGCCAGAAAAGGTTGCGGCTATTCAAGATATTAGGGTGTCATAAATGATAATTTTCTATAAATATGTTATAGATATTGGTTTGGCGTTTTTATCCCTGAAATTTTTCAGCCCTCCCTAATCTTTATCATTTATTATATTATTGAATTTTCATTTTAGGGAATTTGGTGTTCAATTTAATATATTTATATGTATTATAAACGGATCTAGATTTAATTATTGTTAATTATTAAATTTGTAAATTATTTATTGGAATAAAGTCTAAACAACGATCAAGAAAATTGTTTACATCTTATACTCATTATCGTAATTCGTTTTCGTTATTCAAAGAATAGAGATGCATACTTTTTGTCTCAAACTTTAAAAATTCCCGCTGGCCAATTTCAATAGGCCCGGTGGCACAGTTGTTAGCATGCTTGCTTCAAGCTCCGGAGGTCCCGGGTTCCATTCCCGGCGGGTGATGAAAAAATCACGGCTGGTTAATGTAAGGATCAATGAACTAATCACTCATTATCCATTGTAAAAATGATTACGAAACTTCACTATGAAGCGGCCAAGTCCCTCTAAGGAATGTAGCGCCAGCGAAAAAAAAAAAAAAAATTTCAATAGTGTAGTGACATCTAGTATATGTGAGAATTGTGTAGTGACATCTAGTGACAAACGCTCTGTACTTCTTTTTTGACCGTGCTGCCTCTTTCGGAATACGCTCTTTACTTTTTCAACAATTGTGCTGCCTCTTTCGGAAAACATGATCTATTATTTGTAGCTCATCTATACTGGTTTTCCAGTTGACACAAAAAAAAAAATCGGAGCGAAAACAGCTGTGTGACAGCTGTCATTCGTCGCTCGGTCAAATTTTTCGGAGCGATTACTAATACGATTACATTTTATGTCATTCATATGTCAAATTTAAGAAAAATTTAAGGAAAAATATATTTATAAAATAATAAAATAATTAATAAATAATTTTATTGCTTTAAGAAAAATTGTTTGCTATGGGAAAATAGAAATGTCAAAAAAATGTCATTTTTCAACTCGGATTCGACTCCGTTTTTTTTTTTTGTGTCAACTGGAAAACCACAGAAATTTTATACATAGATATCTGCATTACACTGTCAATATAAAGGTAAATTTATGTTACCCATTCCTTTCATTTCCTACACACATCGTGCCAGACATCATCAATTTATACTATCCGCCAGACATCACAAATTTATACATTTTTTAACATCCACGCAGCTTCTTTTTGGGCTATGCTGAATCCGGGACCTTATAAAGGTTGATTTATAAAGGGTTTTCGAATAAGGACTTGACAACTTTTTTTTTAAATAAAACACAAACCATTTGAGATATCTCGAAAATTTTATTATTGGCTCAAAGTACAATCAAAACATTTATGTATGGAATTCGTCATCGTTCATATATCCACCACGGGAACGTGGTGCAGTGTTTGATGGATCGGCCACACATTTCGATGGAAACGGCCGCTATCTCTCGTTCAATGTTGGCTCTGAGCTCCTCTAACGACGCCGGCTTGTTGGCATTGACCAATGATTTAACGTAGCCCCATAAAAAAAAGTATAGAGGTGTTAAATTACACGATCTTGGTGGCCAATCGATAGGACCATTTCTGGATATCGATTGTTAGACCCGATGTATGGCATATCGGACCGTCTTGTTGAAACCACATATCATTAATGTCTAGCTCATGCAATTGGCCAAAGAAATAACGTTGCAACATGTCTCTGTAGCGATCTCCATTGACTGTAACGTGACGGTCATTTTCATCAACGAGAAAAAACAGTCCAATGACACCACAAGCATGTAAACTATACCATACAGTTATTTTTTGTGGATGAAGTGGTGTTTCTTGAAGCATAGTTTTCACCTGACCAATAACTCATATTCTGTTTGTTGACGCTTGAAGCCATTTAGCCAAAAATGCGCTTCATCACTGAAGATGATTTTAATTTTAATTAATTTTTTTTAGTTTTAATTTTAATTTTAAAATTTTAATTATTTGTAAACGTCGTTTGTTCGTGTACTTCGCCATGGTGAAAATTGTTTGTTTGTTTGTTTTTAAAATTGCTCAGGTCAGATCTTTCAATTCATATGACCAGTGAGTTATTACAGCCCAAGATTCCAAATACCACTCAAGGAAGGTTCTGGAGGGTTGAATGATGTTTTAACAGTTAAAAATTATAAATACTTAAACTAAAAAATAACAATTCAAATATAAAAATATAGATAATGAAAATAATACAAAAATAACAGAAAAATAAAAGTAAAAAAAAATTAAAAGAAGTTAATATTAAAATATAATCCAAAAAGAAAAATATTATATTAAAATAAGTGATTATTAATTATGAATAAATTTAAGTAAAAAGTTATAAATACACAATGAAAATATTATAAAAAATTGAAAAAAAATATAAGATATATAATAAAATGATTCTAATAACCAGTATTGTGTGGAAAAATTGATTATTTAATTAAAAGTTGTCAATTCACAGAGAGAAATTTATCTCTTTCAAAAATTCACATATTATCTTAAATTCTTCCATTTTTTGATCTATTAATATATTTAGTAATGATTTTCGATGTAAAAGTGGAAAGTTGTTTCTTATATTGTTGTATTTAGTACAGTCGTTAATAATGTGACTATTGTCATCAATAATGTTACAAATTTCGCAAATTGGTGAAGGTACTAGTCCTATAAGAAATTTAAATCTACCATTTACTGCATGACCAGAAATTAGCCTATAAATGAATCTATTTTGGTATGAAGTAAAGTCTGAATTCTTAAAAAGAAAAGATATTCTAGGAGTAGGACAAATTTCTTTATAAAAGTGACCAGAGGAGTTACACCTTGATATGTAAATTTTATTCCATTTATTATTTATACATTTAGAGATATTATTAATTATATCTGTATAAGTAGGTTCACACATTTTTAAAATTTTTTAAAAACACTTGTTAAATATTTCGCAATATTGATTATTTAATTTTGCGAAATATTTAACAAGTGTTTTTAAAAAAATTTGAAAATGTGTGTATTAAGTGTGTTTCGCCAAGTGCCTACGGCAGAAAGTGTAAAAAGTAATAAGTAGGTTCGTTATTAAGACAATGAGTAGGAGATAAAAAAGATTTTTTAGCTAAACTATCTGCAATAACATTTCCTTTCAAACCACTATGACCAGGAAACCAATGAATTATAAAGTTTTTAGATGGATTATGACCAGCAGTGTCAATAATTTGATTTTCGTAATGTTTATTTGTATTGTATGAAAAAGCAGGCACTAAAGAAGTGCAAAAACTTTTAGAGTCAGTAATAATAATAATGTTATTATTTTTAATAATTAATGCTATAGTAATTGCAATTTTAATTGCAATAGTTTCAGAATTGTTTAGTCGAATAGCAAATTTCCAATTTTTTTTCAATAAAAATACTAATTCCAACTTTATTATTTATTATAGAACCATCTGTGAAAATTTTAGTAATTCATCATATTTATTAAATTTTTCCATTGATAACGCATATTTTTCAGAATGATTTAATAGATTTTTGTTTGTGATTCCTTCAATACTTGTTACAATGTTTAAATTTTTGGGAGAGATTTTTTAATATGAAACGGTTTGATATTAGAAATAAATATTCAGTATATAAATCATTAAGTTTGGGTAAAGATCTATAGGATTTAATGCCATTACCAATTTTGGAGTTGTTAAATAGATTTTTGGAAATATAAATTGAGATTTTTTAATTAAGTCTAAATTCGAAGATGTTTCCAATGATTCAGATAAGATAAACGGAATTGGGTTAAAATTTTTAAAATAGCAGAGTTTGGGTTAAAATTATATTTGCTAGTAATAATAGAGGTGTTATCTGAAATCAATTTCTCTAAATATTCTTCAATATCAACTACATCATTCAAATTAGATAGGTCAAAATCCATCATTACTTTTTCCAATTTGTAATTTGTTTTTTCTGGTAATAGTTTAATTTGTAATCTATTATTGGAAAATGGTTACTTCCCAAGTTAATGGAATCAACTCTCCAAGAAAATGTATCAATCAAATTAATTGAACACAAAGTAATTTCAATTGCAGAAGAGCTATTTCTATAAAGATCTTGTCTAGTATGAGATCCATTATTTAATAGGAAGATATCATTAATAGTAATTACATCAGCAATCTAATCTCCTACTCTGCTTAAATTTGGGGTTAATAAATTATCCCAAAGACTATTATGAATGTTTAAATCTCCGGCTATTAAATAATTAGAAATATTATGAGTGATAATATGATCAAATTCATTAACTATTTCATGAGGTCTGTTAATAGAATTTTTGTAAAAAGAAATAATATTGAAATCTGTATTTTTAAATTTAATATTAATTTTAGAAACTTCAAATCGATGATATTGAAAATTAAGATCTATGATTCTCCATGAGAATTTTTTATGAATAAGAAAACCTACTCCTCCAAATCCATCTCGCCTATCTTGAGTAATAAAGTAGTAATTATTAAAATTTAAATTAATATGAGGACCAGTCCATGTTTCAGACAAGATGACAATGTCAACACTATTAGACTGCACATAATGAAAAAGTAAATCTTTATTGCTAAATATTAATACTTCTGATATTGATTTGAAGTATGTAATCTAATAAAATGCATGACGAGAAAAAAAAAATGGAATGAAACCAAAAAAGAAAGAATAAAAAGAAAAGCTTAAACTTTAACAAATTTAGCCAATTTAATTTTAATAGTATCCACATTAGCAGGATTACTATCAGGAGTCCCAAAATTATTTAAAAAGGATTAAATATCCTTGAAAAAGGAATCTCTTTCTTTTAACTGATTTTTTTAAATTATTAACTAATTCAGTTAACATATTAATCTTTCTGATATCCGGATTTAAGAGATTTTTATTTTTCCATGTTTGATTATCTAAAGGTATATTGCTATTAAAATCAGCTTAATTCGGTAATTTTTCTCTATTGCCAAATAATTGTGTTCTTCTCTGAAACTTGCTTTATTAATTACAATAAACTGTCTAATTTTTTTTTGTCTAAATCTTTCGTTGCAACGAAAGAAATTAGACGAATGGCCTAAACCACAATATTTGCAAGATTGAACGTTATCACACTCATGTGTATCTACAAAAATGTTAGCACAAGTTAAACATCTGTTTGTTTTAGAATTACATTTATTAATCGTATGTCCATAGTTTAAGCACTTTTTGCAAAATAAAGGGTTAGGTATAAAATAGTTAACTTTTAGCAATATATTATCATAAAGGGAGACATTATAAGGAATAGAGCCTGAATTAAATGTAATTTTGACAAGTTCCAGATTTATTGTAGTATTAGTGGCATTATCCCACTTTGTCATTCTTTCAATGTTTAATATTTGAAAGTTTGATTTAATATTATTTTTGATTTTTTCTATAGATAAATCTACCGGAATATTTCTTATAACACCAACAGAAGTAGTGAAATTTTTGGGAATATATGTGGTATATTTATCAAATAATTTAAATTTTTCAGCAAGAACACAATTGGTAGCATCATCAAAATTATTAAAAATAATTGTTGCCACATTTTTGTTGACACTCGAAATACTTTTAATATTTTGGAATCTATTGATTTTAATAGCCTTACACAGATTTAGAAGATTAATATTTTCTTTATTTACAAATCCTGTGAAAGGACCAGTATCTAATTTGTTATATAAATTGATATTATTAGAATTTGGAGACTCCGTATTTGAGTTAGTAGTGGAATTAGAAGAAGCAGAAAATACTTTTTTATTTAATGCATTAACTGCGCAATTAGATTTATTCTTACGTTTTGGTTCATTAGGAGCCATATTGAATTCACAATTAATTATTATGTTAGCACCAGAAACAACTTTACATCTTTTAGTATTTATTTCTTCATCAAAATCCAAAAGATTAAGAGAAGATTTAAGAGGGGCAAAGCACTGTGTACTTTGCACCTCCTTATTAGAATTTGATAAATGCGAAATTTCCGAAAGCAAAAAACTGTGAAAAGACTTACCAGGAATTTATAAAATAAAAATTGAAAAATGAAATTAATAAATGAAACACCGATTAATTGAAATATCAAATATAAAAGGAGAAAAAAATTAATTCTTAAATTTGTTTTTAATTAAATTATTTTAAATTTATTTTATTAGACGCTTCACTAAAAACACAATCGCACACAACAAAGGTTCGAGAAAGAATCAATGAAAATGTTATCTTTGTCTTTACTGTACTGAATGTTTTTTTGACACTGACAGTTTGGTTATTGGTTTAAGGGTGCGTTCACAATGATAGTTCAAAGTTGTCAAGTCACAAATGGAAAACCCGATATTTTCCGTGCATTTCCGTTCCTACACGTATCGTGTCAGACACCAATGGCGCATGCCAATAGACTTCAGATTTTTTAGCACGCAGTCTTCACAAAAAAGATTATTTTTTTTACCTCTCTTGTGTTATATAGCATTGGCCAGCGAGTCTTTACTGAAGTTACATGTTGAACCGAAACATGAAGCGTGATTTCCATGAGAAAATCTTACTGACCAGTATTCAGTACTGAAAAACACAGAGGAGTAAAGACAACCAAAAATTCCATTAGAGTGACAAGGACAGTAATTTTTTTTATAGCAAAACTAAATGGTTGCATTTTGACAGATTTTTGTTAACATAACCAATAAATTTCATAATTTTTCAATAAACAATGTAATGTTATAACAATAAGTATATATTTTTATATATTTATTTTATGTAGATATATATTAAAACAGAATATTAAATTTATTTCTTGTTTAAAACTCGAATTTAACACCAAACGTCACTTTATATTTACTATATACTATAAAAATGTCGGATGGGGTGAAGTTTTTTTTTTTTTATAGTTAGTGCTTCGGTGTGCGAGAAAAATTTGCTATCCTTACACAATCTGTATGTAGATGTATTGTAAAGTACTGAAAAAATATACTTCGCTTCATATTTTTCTTCAGTAAATTATGGTTATACACCAGTAAATTATGGTTAAATAGTACAGTAAAAACAATTTTTTTCGAGTACTGAAAAAAAAAATTCCCTCTCACACTCAAGTAAAACTATATTTTTATCTCACTTTATTTTTACTGGTCAGTAAGATTTTCTCATGGAAATCACGCTTGACCGACCGAGTTGTGAACTGAAAATTGACTGAACGAACCTTTCAGTCGAAAGTTACATCATATATTATAGAGTATATATATACGCCATTACGTGGACTAAACGATTTTTTTTCCTCCCGTATTTTTTGACATGATGAAGTTAGCCACACAACAATTAACTATGTAACTTCGCCATTTTGTACACTGTCATGTTTCAAACCACTATAAAACCTCCCGTATTTTCAAATGAAGGTCACAAAAATTAGTCCAAATTTTTCCATAGTAAAAGTAGGTTATGGCGTATATATATACTCTATAATATATGGTTACATATCTTTTCCATTTTGTGACCGAGGTGACGTTTAAATGTCAAATTTAAAAAAACAAAACTAATACCGGTTTCACACCGTAGATAGTATAATAGCAAAATAGTATAATACTATTTTGCTATCCGGTGTGAAACCGATGTTTTGATAGTATAATAGCAAAAATAAAATATAATATTTCGATTTGATAGCTATCAAATTTTAATAGCTATTATATTTTATTTTTTTTATTGTAGAAGGAAAATTTATGACAGTGTATCTTTAATAAATTAATGTAGGAACATTTTTGTATATTGCGTAATTATATTTAATCATTATTTGTTTTTAATTTTCGTTTTTATATTAATATTTTATACGGTGAGAAATCGACTATGGTAGATAGTAAAATAGTATTATACTATTTTGCTATTATACTACCTACGGTGTGAAACCGGTATAAATGTCGAATTCTATTCACTCTTTTCAAAAATCCAGATTTGATGGTTCTAATAGAACACAAAAACATATGATCTATTTTTGTAGTTGTGCTTTTAAACATATGTAGTTAAAATAAAATTGTTTATATTGTTAAACTCACAGTCACAATGCAACATTCAATTCACGAATGACGCCAACTAAAATGGTATATGTATATTTGGATTTTTAGCTGTCATTTATAATAATAAAAAATGGACATTTCTACGTTTTAGTGAATTTGGTAGAAAAGTGGGGGTAAATCTTAAACAAAATGCGATTTCTGAAATTTGATCTAGATCAAATAATCTCTTGATTTTTTTGAGTAAATAAAACACAAAACCTTGTTCTGCCGCCATTTTTTTTTTGATTCAGATCAAACATTTTGGGTAAATAGAACATCACATAACAAAAATAAAACCAACACATCTAGTAAAACATCCGATTCTTCATCTGACCACAAAATCTTTTTTTTTAACTCATTATGTGTTTTGTACTTCAATTGTTGATGTATTCTTCTAATTTCTAACCTAGAAATAAACTTTTGAACTGTCAATTCAGTCAGCCCGAAGTTACATGTTACACCGAAAATTAAAACCGACTCAACCAACCTATCTGACTAACATCGGTCATCATTTCAGTTAAAATTTCGATTGGGTTGCAGTTTACATATTGGACTTTGCGTTGAACATGTAACCATAAACCATATATTATAGAGTAGCGTATATATATACTCTATAATATATGATGTAACTTCATGCCCATCTCATGAAATAAATCGACGAGCGAGACACAACATGACGGAGTTAAACATTCGTGATCTCGGAATCTAGTACAACGTTTCTTATTTTTTGTTTTTGCAAAAATAAGTTTTTAGCCCTTTATGTTGATAATTATATTAGTTTCTACGCATTGACAACTGCTTAGAAACTAATAATTATCAACATAAAGGGCTAAACACTTATTTTTGCAAAAACAAAAAATAAGAAACGTTGTACTAGATTCCGAGACCACGAATTTTTAACTCCGTCATGTTGTGTCTCGCTCGTCGATTTATTTCATGAGACGGGCATCAGTATTTAAGCATCCGTAATAAAACCTAAAGCGCTGTGCCCATAGGAAAACGAAAACGAAAACGGATTTTAGTTTTTTACAGAATTTAACGAAAATGTGTTGTTAAGGAAATTTTGACAGATCGCCGAGCGAAGTCGTAACACGATTTGAAAAGAAAAAACAAAAAATTTGTGTTTTATTATTTTTAATACATACATATAATCATTGTTTTATCACATTACACTACATATTACCACAGAATAATAAACAACCAGAACCGACATTACGTGGACCAAAAAATTTTTGCTCTTACCTTATATTTTACATGTCAATTTTGAATTTTCAGCCACTGAACGATAATTTCAGTGGCTGAAAATTCAAACGACAAACACCGAAAATCTTACCTTTAATAAACCAAGGTTAAAAAAATGAGTCCATTTTTCTCCATATAAAAACCGCGTTGTGTCGCTTCTGGGTATTCTGTGATATTATTAGGTTGTTCAGAAATTAATGCAGGTTTTATGATTTTATTTGTTTCAACAATTTTTTAACAATAAAGAATTACGCAAATGGTTTAACATTATACGTCATTTTAAAGCTTATTTTATGCTCTTTCTTACCACACAATCTATGTTAATTCTAATTGTAGTTTTGTCTATTTTTAGACTTTTGAAGTTCAGATGTCAAAACAAGAATTTCGCCAAATTTACTTGTATGAATTTAAACTCAGCCGCAGTGCAGCACAAACGGCTCGAAACATCAATGAAGTTTGGGGCCAAGGAAGTGTTAACGAATGCACAATACAACGTTGGTTTCAAAAATTTCGTCGTGGTGAATTCAGTCTTAAAGATGAGAAAGGTCGCGGATGTCCGTCAACCATTGACGACGATGAATTGAAGGCTTTGGTGGAAGCAAATCCACGCACGACTATTCGAGAGCTTGCAGGGGATCTAGGCGTAAGTATTGGATTAATTGCGGAACATTTGAGCCGAATTGGAAAGCCAAAGAAGCTCGACAAATGGGTACCACACGAATTGAACGAAAACCAAAAAAATCGCCGTTATGAAGTTTGCTCTTCACTTCTTTTGCGCAACAAAAGCGAACCATTTCTCGATCGCATTGTGGCGTGCGATGAAAAGTGG
Source organism: Tipula helvola (assembly GCA_963556165.1). Classification (NCBI taxonomy): domain Eukaryota; kingdom Metazoa; phylum Arthropoda; class Insecta; order Diptera; family Tipulidae; genus Tipula; species Tipula helvola. Next base: position 309,302,448 of record OY744481.1, read on the forward strand.
ACTCTATACGACAACCGACGAAGTTCAGCGCAGTGGTTGGACCGTGGCAAAGCCCCTAAACACTTCTCCAAACCTGAGCTGCATAAAAAAAAGACTATGGTGACTGTTTGGTGGTCGTCAGCCGGAATTATCCACTACAGCTTCTTGAATCCTGGCGAAAATATCACAGCAGAGAAATATTGTCAATAAATTGATAGAACGCATAAAGAACTAAAACGTCTGCGTCCAGCATTAGTCAATAGAAAGGGCCCAATTCTTCTGCACGATAATGCTCGACGACATGATGCACAACCGACGCTGCAGAAGTTGAACTGTCTTGGCTACGAAGCTCTGCCTCATCCACCATACTCACCAGACCTCTCGCTAACCGACTACTACTTTTTCAAGCATCTCGACCACTTCTTGCAAGGAAAAGTATTCAACGACCAAACAGCCGCAAAAAATGCCTTCGAAGAATTCATCGCTTGCAGAACTTCAGAATTCTATGCTACTGGCATTAATAAAGTTGTATCTTGTTGGCAACAATGTGTAGATTCTAATGGTTTTTATTTCGATTAATAAAATTTATTCTAAACTGAGTTATGTCGTTTTAAATAAAATGGTTGAAAACCTGCATTAATTTCTGAACAACCTAATACATTATGTGCATATTTAAAATATGTATATATGTATAAAATATTATTTTAATTAATAAATCAAAAATAAACAATGTTTGACGTTTCTTCCTTCAGTGTGGGCGATAATTTTCGCTCTTGTTAAAGAATGTTAAATGACAATTCAAATTTACCGAAACTGAACGAAACATTCTTAAAGTTTCGCTGATCAGTACAATCAGAGCCCTCTGTATATATAAGAGCCCTAATGATGCCACCATTTTTTAAACGTGCTTTCTATAAGAGGTGTAGATTTTGTGATGTTCCATGTAAGCCGGTGTAAAAAAGACATTTTTAAATTTACATTTTTTGAATGAAAACTCATTATTTTCAGCAATTTTATTTCACCCATTTGTAGGTGAATAATCATATTTAGACATATATGAAAACCAAACTCGGAATCTATCAATTAATCCGTAAAATACAATTTAAATTTTCCTAATTTTATTCACAACTACATGCAAAACTACAAAAGCTTTTTAAACGAGAAAAATAAACAACTCATATAATATTTAATATATTGGATATCTATTAGAACGACAAGGATGTCTATTGTTCTTATTTATTGTATTTTTACACGTGTTTTTATTTTTATTTTATCGTGTTGTCGCCTTTTTGTTTTCTATATGTAGATCAGACAAAGATATCTATATACCTTTCTTGTTTTATATTTTCGTGTTTGCCCGTTTTTACTTTAAAGTGTTCTTTGTCATTTTTAATGATTTTATATTGAAAAGACAAAGCCAATCTAAATATTGTTTTTATTTTTTTATTTACGATCTTTTACTTTTACGCTTTCTTTGTTTTATTGTTAATTTTATATTGAAAAGACAAGGATGATGCTATTTGTTTACATTTTTTTTATATAAGGATTTAATGGTTTGTGTGTAGTTGTTGAAAATGGAAAGGTTTTCTTTTTTCAATTTATTTGAAAATGTAGACATATTTTCTTCTACGATTTTTAAACCATATCTACGAAACATATTAAACATGCAAATTAACAAAAATGTTATTACATTTAATTGAATTTTCATTAATAAACTTATAAATCAAAACTAACAATTTTACATTGGTTCTTATGGGAAACAGAAAAATGTTCACCTCATATAGAAAGCTTCTATTTCTACCTTACGGCTATGATATATGTAAGATGGCTATGGTACAATGCATGTTATCCTACGGTCGCATTCTTAAGGCTGGAACAGCGAGTCAGTAAGAATCAGTAAGAAACCTTACGGAATTTGACGAAAGTTTTTTCTTACAGAAAATTTGACATGTCGGCTAGCCAATCTATAAGACCGGTTGGGAACTAATAACTAGATACATAAATTAAATAATTTTGTACATATGCTGCGATGCACAAATTAAAAATTGAGTAAAAACATGGCAAGAATTTAAAGAATTATGAGAACCATTTTTATTTCATTCATATTTCATAATGTGGCCGTATGACTCTTGTCATACATAAACATGTCTCCACTAAACACTACACTGATGATATCCTATACATATTTAATTTATTATTTTCCATTTTACTTTAAACAAATTAATATAAAAAATACTATATTGTTATCCTATAATATGCCCATATTGAGCTAATATCTTATATCCAGTGGTACTTAGGTTTTTGACATTACCTTAAGTTTGAGCGAAAAATTTCGCTCTGTTAAGTTTGGGTAAAGTAAAGTGACAACTGAATTTAACGAAACTTAACGAAAAGTTCATAAAGTTTCGGTGGTCGGTTTTATGCAAAGTCCATGGGTGAGATGTTGTAACCATCACGTTTTTCGCTTCGATGCATTTTCGATAGAATAACTGTACCCCTTTGTTAAAAATATAAAATTTTAAAACAATTTAGTTCTAAAGTGCCGTTATTCTATCGAAAATGCATCGAAGCGAAAAACGTGATGGTTACAACATCTCACCCATTCTTACGTTAAGTTCTTACTGACTCGCTGTTCCAGCCTTTACATAAATTTCTTAAAGACTCGCTGGTCAATGCTATATTCTAAAAAGTTACTAATTTTTTTGTTGTAACTTTTAGAATATACACAAGAGAGAAAAAAATGTATCTTTTTAGTGTAGACTGCGTGTTAAAAAACCTGAAGTCGCGCCAGGCTTAAATATCAATCAAATAAATTATACATAATTATACATAACTGTACTTTTCCATAGTAATATCAATTTAACGTTCGAGCGCCTTTAAGCTGAATTCACCAGATTTGTCCATTGAGCTCGTCAAGAAAATGACAACTTGACGGAGTTAAAAACCGAGTTAAAAATATGTTATCTTGCTTTTTTTTTTAGAAATTTCAGAATTAGCAAAACCTAAAATAAGAATGGAAAAAGAAAAACAATGTTGGTATGCCTGAAATTTTGTGTCCAGCGAGAGAACATATTTTTAACTCGGTTTTTTAACTCCGTCAAGTTGTCATTTTCTTGGCGAGCTCAATGGACAAATCTGGTGAATTCAGCTTTACTGAAAACTTTGGTTAATACGATAACTCCAATACCAACCCAAAATTATACCAACAATTCCACAACGACGCGACGGTGCAAATTTATTTATAACATAATTTCTCCAATTTCTCAAGGGACTAGAATAGATTCCGAAATCACGAATTTTTAACTCCGTCATGTTGTGTCTCGCTCGTCGATTTATTTCATGAGACGGGCATGAACTATCGTTTATAAAAGAAAGTATAACACCGATCACCGAATGACGTAATTTTTTAGTGAAAGATATAGCAATACATGCGCTTGATCATACCTCTTAAATTGGTTTACCATGGCTAAAAACCATTGTTAAAGAATATGGCTTGTTTAATTAATCACAAAAGAATAAAAGCTTTTAATTTAAATCAGCCTCTAACATTTTTAGAATAGGTAGTTTATTATTTCCGTAACTTAATTTTCACAAATAAAAACTCAAATTATTCGAATTTCAAACCAAACGTATAAAAGTTTAATCAGCAATTTTTTTGTGTGTATGTATGTAATAGGAACGCGCCCGCTACAATAAAAATGTCAGTCAGCGTAATTTGACATTTTGCTGAATGCAAAAAAACAACCAAACCAAACGAAAAATTGTAGCACTTCGCGTTTTTTTTAACACAAATTCTTCTCAATCCGTGTTTTCTACTACACAGAAAGAAAAATATTCATAGATCAAAGAGCGTAAAGCACAGTTTTGTTTCGATTTAATTTATTGAAACACACGAGTTTTTAAATTAATTTAATTTACTAAATTGACTAGTAGAAACTAGAAAGGTCTAATTATTACAGTATTAATAAAGTAAAATAATATTAGCATCTCAAAACACATTTAAACAGAAAATAATTCGACCTTAAAATACAAAATGGATGAATGGGAAGAAGAATCTCCAGTGCAGGCACCGCCACAATACCAGCAACCGGCGTCAAGAGGCGGTGGCAGTTATAATCAGGATGAAAATACTACGCGTTATAATTCGCGTAGCTATGATAATTCCAATCGGCGCGAAAATCGTGATCGTTTAAATAATGACCGCGGTGGAGGTGGTGGCGGTAGTCGTTATTCAGAGCAGGGAGAGCGAAATAATCGATACCAATCGGGGCAACAAGACCGTGGTAATCGATATCAGGATCAAAGTGATCGTGGTAACCGATACCAAGATCAAAGTGATCGTGGAAGCCGATATCAGGGTCAAGGTGATCGAAACAATCGATATCAAGATAATGGCGAGCGAGAAAATCGCAATCAAGATAGGCGGGACCCATCGGATCAGTATTCACAAACTAAACGGCCCTACAGAAATGACAGCTATGAATGCAGCGAAAATATGGAGGTCGATCCAAACCATATTAAATTCATCATTGGCAAGGGAGGTAGCAAAATCCGCGAAATTGAAAGTACTTGCGGTGTTAAACTACAGATCGGTAAGTGGCTCGAATCAAAGTCATATACATAGGTACGTTTAAAATGTATAATTCAATTTTATTTAGAAAAAAATGATAACAACGTTAAGATATCCGGAGCTACCATTGAGGAAGTCAACAAAGCAATCGAAATTATTAAAGAGGTTACTAGTTCGGCGGATTCTCGTGGAGGAGGAGGTGGCAACAAATACAGTAATACATTCGATAATGCTATGCGTAGAAATTACAACCAGGATAAAGAAGATGGAGATCTAGGTCTCAATAAATCAGGGCCCATCGACTGGAATAAGGTCAATGAAAATTTTGAAAAAAACAAAAACTTAAGATGGGCCGGTCTACCCGAACTAAAAAAGGATTTTTATGAAGAGGATCCTGTCATTGCTAATCTAACTGCGGACCAAATCGAGCAAATCCGAAAGGAAAAGAATAACATTATGGTTAGCAGGGTGTTTCTCGATGAAACCAAAGATTCTAACATTCCAAATCCAATCCTCGAATTTGAACAATGTTTTCGTAAGTATCCAGATTTATTACTGGAATTAAAAAAACAAAAATTCACCACGCCGTCGCCAATTCAGAGTCAGGCTTGGCCAATTTTATTAAAAGGCGAGGATTTAATTGGAATCGCACAGACCGGTACCGGTAAAACTTTGGCATTTATTCTACCGGCTATGATCCATATTATTAATCAACCTATACCACGCAGCGAACGTACCGGACCAAATGTTCTAGTACTTGCTCCAACAAGAGAATTGGCCATTCAAATCCAACAGGAAGTACAAAAATATCAATTTCGCGATATTACTGCGGTATGTATTTATGGTGGTGGCGATCGCAAAGAACAAATCAATAAGGTAGAAAAGGGTGTGGATATCATAATTGCGACACCGGGTAGATTAAATGATCTGATCGAGGCTAATGTAATCGATATCAGTTCGATTACATATATTGTATTAGATGAGGCTGATCGAATGTTGGATATGGGATTTGAGCCGCAAATACGTAAAACTTTGATCGATATTCGGCCAGATAGGCAATCTGTGATGACGAGCGCTACTTGGCCAGCCTCAATTAGGCGATTAGCACAAAGCTATATGAATAATCCGATACAAGTATGTGTCGGTTCATTGAATCTCACCGCTGTTCATTCGGTGTCACAGGTGATTGAAATCATGGATGAAGAAGAAAAATTCTATAATGTAAGTTGTCTTTATTTACTTCTATTTATCTGGTTTACCTAAGTAGCAATTTCATTTGTAGATTAAGAAGTTTGTTGCCAATTTGAAACCAACTGACAAGGTAATCATTTTTTGCGGAAAAAAAGACCGTTGTGATGATATGGCAAGTGATTTCATTCTGGATGGAATTAACAATCAATGTATACACGGCAACCGGGAACAGGTGGATCGTGAGCAAGCACTCAAGGATATCAAAAACGGAAAAGTACAAATTTTGATCGCCACTGATGTGGCATCTCGGGGAATTGATATCGACGATATTACGCATGTTATAAATTATGATTTTCCAAGAAATATCGAAGAGTATGTGCATCGTGTTGGTCGGACAGGACGTGCCGGACGAACAGGTACTTCCATAAGTTATGTGACCAGAAATGAATGGGGCATAGCAAGTGAGTTAATTCCAATTTTAACAGAAGCTGGCGAAGCTGTTCCAATAGAACTGCATGATATGGCCGAACGATTTGAGAAAATGAAACAACGCCGCGCGGCAGAAGGCGGTGGTTTTGGTCGAGGAGGAGGAGGTCGCGGTGGAGGTGGACGGGGCGGTGGAGGGCGTGGTGGTGGAGGAGGCGGTTTCCGCAGAAATTAATTGACGCAATCATCTGTCGATATTTTCAATTTTTATTTATTAAAAACAAATTATTTGAAGAATTTTGTTAATTACTGAATTAAAAAGTTTTAATTTTTTTTTTATATATATCAAAAAATTGCCTTTCAATTTATTCCCGTAAAATCATGTAAAAAAGCGATCGTTTGAAATTCAAAAGTGGCAATCATGTGAATGTCGCCATGTACTAATTTGTTTCAAAAATTTAAATTTGTACTAAAACAAAAAATATTCAATTAGCACGTTATTCTAGTTTAGATCAATTTGATTGTAGAATTTGTTCGTAGTGGATCTGTTCAAGATAAAAAGTTGTTTAAATATTAAATAAAGCGCAAAACATGTTTTTCCGCATAGATCTATTAAATAAGTTCAGCCAAGGCCGGTTTTCCGAATCTTGGTTAGCAGCAACTTGTCCATCACTATTCCGACACAACTATCGCAAAAATAATGTGGTTAAAATTTCAGTACCGAAAATCTGGTAAGCAGTTTCTATTTATTTATGTTCATCTAGTTTAAAATGTTTATTCCCCTTAGTGTGGATATTCAAGAAATGTGGAATACCAACTCGAATCAGGCTAATGATCGATTGTCACTTTACCTGGCAGCACAGCTTTTATATGGAACCGTCTGCATACATCAGCAACAAGTTCATTTTTTGTACGAAACGACTCTAGAATTATTCAGTTTAGAAAACGAGATGAGGAAACTGATCCGAGCAAATACTCAGGAGGAAAAGAAAAGGACCCTCAAAAAACCCAGATTAAGATATGTTCAAAAATGTAAGACACAGGAGGGCGTGCAGGCGGATACTAATTTTTTAATGGAAGATTACGGTTTGATTGTATGCCAAAGTCAGGAAAATGTCCTTGCTCAAAACATCTTGGAAAAAAGTGTAGAGGAACTTTTACAACAGGACGATTTCGTTAGCGTTCCCAACGCATCGATTACACTTATTGAAGAACCGATAACAACATCGCATCACGATATAGCTGCCGAGATACAAGCGGATGAACAACAAATTTTTAACGACCCAGAGTATGTTGAATTTATGAATTTTAATGAAGAGAACCCACCAATGAAACGCGCTAGACTTCAAGAAGTTCCACTTGAAAACCTCGAATCTAGTTTAGATTTAATTCAGCGAATGAACCAATCTGCTTCTCCCTTGGTTTCAACCAATTCAATTGATTTTTATCAACATATTAATACGGATTCGACACCGTTACGGGATGGTAATCAGCGAAATCCATTTTTAGACGGTTTCGGCGCTCGATCACACCAGCAAAATACAGTTATGGCAGGAACCGTAAACCAATTTGCTACTCCCTTGGCTACGACGAATTCATTTAATAAATTTTATCAACATGTTAATATGGGTTCAACACCATTACAGGATGGTAATCAAGCAGATCCATTTTTAAACCGTTTCGGCAATCAATCAAAACAGCTGCAGAATACAGTTATGCCAGAAAATACAGTAGAATCATTAGCAGAACCAGCTGAACCATTGCCATTTGAAATACCCGAGAAATCGCCAGCACCGAAAATAACAAAACGTGGTAGAGGCGGGAAAAATCGAATATTAATTGATTCAACTATCAAAATTACCGATAAATGTTTCTACGGTCATATGCAAGATTACACATCAACGCTCCGCGCACTTCATCCTACCGATGATGTAATTTCACTCTGGAAGCTTGAACTCATGCGCGATATATTCCACATGGCAGCAAATAAAATTTTATCGTTGCCGTTATGCAATCAATATAAGAGTCATTTGATTACAATTACAAACCAGACGGCAGTCGATACTAATATTTTTGACGGGGTATTAAATCCCTTTGAAGCAACACCGCCACGTCAGGATTATGGTAAACGTCGTGGTAAAAAACGTTCACACGATGATCAAATAGTAATATCGGCTGTGGAGGAGCCCACGGCTCCGATCGAAATTCCTTTACCGATGGAGATTGAAGTAAATCTACTGCCGATGGCGATTGAAGTAAATCCACTACCGATGGCGATTGAAGTAAATCCACTACCGATGATACCAATAGAAAATCTTTTGCCGGTAGAACCCGAAATTAGATTGGAAACCATCAATATACCATCCCTGTTCCATATTTCCGGACTAACTGATTCCCTCGCCAAAGAAAAATTTGGTAAAAATGAAATTTATCAACAGTTGGAAATATTGTGGAGCCTTAACGTACATCCGCTTGGGATGCGTACTTTGTGCGCAGAATTAAAACAACGTAAATATATTGCGATGGTATTTTATTCTCTTTTGTGCCTTCAGAAGGATGGAATGATAAAGCTGATTTCTAGTTCAAACAGTCAAGAAATTTATCATATTCAACCGGCTGATCAATTACCTAGTAATTTGAATTAAGCAAAATTTTTTTTGTTTAATTTATTGAATTACCTACCTATATATTTTTACTTTACCTTATTTTATTTTATTTTTTTTATAAAAAATGAATTTTTAATTTGTTGAATTTTTATTTGAGTGTTTTTCTCTATGCAAAGAGATGGAGAAGGTTCTTTCGTGAGGGATCATGCGACGAATAACTTTCTCCTCTAGCCATTCATCGATTTGTTGTTGTTTTCTGCTTCTCTAGATTATAGTTGATTACGGCTTGTCTAATAGCATCGGCTGCTGCTGAAATAAACAAGATCATCTTGGACAACATGAATATTTGTGCACTAATTATTAGAATTATCTCAAAATGCGCTTACGTGCTTCGTCCCCTAGAACTAGCCCCACGATATACAATGGATACGCCATCTAAACTTAGTGAATCTGTGAGTAAAAACTTTCTGTGTGACATAAGATTGATTCACTACCTGTGTCTAGCGCGTAAAACTCCAGATAACGATACATTTTTAATTGTTTTGGATGGAAGCGTACCCGGCTTCCTAGTACTACACATGAGTTCTTAGAAGACTCCGATTTCCCCTCGCAATTTTTAGAAACAAGTCCGAACTTCTCGATCTTTAAATTTATTCCTGCACTCCCTTCTGACATGACCAACTTCACCACAACTGAAACACCTGGGACCCCTTCTGGCGCTTCGGCTAACTTTTTTTAAGAATCAATGCACTGTTTTTTCCCCGGAAACTCATCTTTTAATATATTAATTTGACAACTGGTATCGACTCTACAAGGTTCATGGAGGACGCAAAGGAGTTTGATAGTGCAGCCAAAAGTCTCCTTTGTTTGCGTAAATTAGATGCAATGGCATATGCAACATTTAAGGATATGCTTCTACCAAAGAAGCCGAAAAACTTCACATTTGAAGAGGTTATAGTAAAGTTAAAAGGTACGTTCAGAAGATCGAAATCCATTTTCAATACGCGATTCAATTGTCTGCAAACGACTATGAACGACAACACCGATTTTTCGACGTACAAAGCACAAATTAACCGTAGGTGTGAGGATCTTCAACTGTAAAAATTCTCCAAAAAAAATTCAAGTATCTAATTCTCGTGTGCGGATTGAAGTCTTTTCGTCTAACTGAAATTCGCATACGTTACTATCAAAGCTTGACGGCGACGCAGCAGAAGAATACATCCTCGACGAACTCGAGGCAGATATTCAACGTACCTACGCTCAGTTTGAAAAGAGATACTGCAATGATTGGTGGAACTAAACAAGCATCATAATTAGCCGTACATGCAATTAAATAGCTACAGAAAAATTGGCAATCACTCGAAACCAAACGCACAGCACGAAGGAAAACAATTTCACACTTCGTCTGCACCAGTCACCAAAGATTCGCAGATACACACACACGGACTCCATGTTAATTCTGTGGTGGCGCGTACTATTCGTATCATTGTCAGTTTTGTACGTACAAATGCACGCAATGTTAAGCAACCGGACATAAGGAAGGTTTCTGTAATTTTTCCCATATACCTCGGAACATCAATAATGACGGGGACAATCGAAATGACACAAGGTTAGGTTAGGTTAGGTTTGGGTGGCGGTCCACCAGGACCAGGCATAGACACAAAAAGGTCCGTAGCCATACCACAAATTAAAAATTTTTCCTCCAACTCATTGAAACCACTTTGAGCTTGCTATGAAGCGCTGGATACTCCTGACATCCTTCTCGCTGAGCTCCGCCAGGTCGTTGAAAAGGTGTGCCCCTAGAAAATTCAGTCTGTTTTGTGCCAGACGAGGACAGGTGCAAAGAAGATGAAGTACTGTCTCTTCCTCCTCTTCGTCCTCGCAACTACGACAGTAGTCATGTGAGAAGAAACCAAGTCTACTTGCATGTCTGCCTATGAGACAGTGCCCCGTAATCACTCCAACAACCACACTGATCTGACTCCGCTGAAGTGAGATCAGCTGTTTGGATCTCGCCAAGTTCAACTTTGGCCAGATTTGCCGAGTTATTACGCATGAGGTACTATTTGACCATCTGTCATTCGTCAACTTACTGGCTTCCTCCTGAAGCAGCAGTTTACATACCGCAAGAGGAATTTCAATATCCTTTTTGCTGTTTGAAATGTGGTCCGTTGTACCACGTCGAGCCAGTTCATCGGCTTTCATGTTCCCCGTACTAACGAAATGTCCTGGCACCCATATGATATGGATGTTGAACTGATCTGTCATCTCGTTAAGAGATGAGAGACAGCTCTGGACTACTTTCGACGTGAGAAGGTGTGATTGAAGCGCTTTAATGGCTGCCTGACTGTCCGTATATATGCGAATATCACTAGTCGATATTACATTATACCTCAACCAGTCCGCGACTTCCTTTATCGCAGTTACCTCAGCTTGAAAAATGCTGCAGTAGTCAGGGAGACGAAAGGAGAGGTTTAACATGAGTTCCTCGCAGAACACCCCAGCCCCTACTCCTCTATCCCGTTTTGAACCATCAGTGAAGAAGTTCAAAACTCCTGGTTCCAAAACTGTATCCCTCATCCAGTCCTCTCTAGATGGTATAATAGTCCGGAACTTTCTATCAAAAGATAGTGACGGGACAGTATAGTCGGTGGTCTTGGGAAGCCCTTTGTTACAAAGTATAGATGAGTGCCCTGTGTTATTGCAGGTCCACATTAAGGTGGATTTCAGTCGTATGGCAGTGCTAGCTGCCCACTGTTTTCCCATGATATCTAGAGGAGTTAGAAATAGCAGAGTCTCCAGTGCCTGAGTGGATGTGCTCCTCATTGCACCACTGATCCACAGAGAGATTGTTCTCTGAACTTTTGTCAACAACTTTAGGTTGACAGTTTTGTCCAGAGCAGGCCACCAAACTGTTACCCCATACAGAAGAATGGGTCTAACTACTGCTGTGTATAGCCAAAGGACCATGTGGGGATCCAGCCCCCAACCTTTCCCAATTGCATTTTTGCAGGAGTATAGCGCTACCGTAGCTTTCTTTACCCTTTCTGTAATATTCGGTTTCCAGTTTAATTTACTGTCTAATACGAGACCCAAGAACTTTGCTTCACCTGTAAAAGCCAAGTTGAAACCATTTAAAGTAGGAGGATCGACATGAGGAATTTTATATTTCCTAGAGAAGAGAACCAATTCGGTTTTCTGTGGGTTCACATTTAGCCCACAACCATTGGTCCATAATGAAAGAATGCCCAGAGCATTTTGAATAAGCTCGCTAAGTGTCCCGGGATATTTTCCCCGAACGCCAATAGCGACATCATCCGCATAGGCAACCACCTTGAAGCCAGTATCCTCCAGCCTCAGCAACAGATCATTTATGACCAAGTTCCAGAGAAGGGGGGACAGTACGCCACCCTGCGGCGTGCCTCTGCTTGCAAATCTTCTGGCGGAGGATTTCCCCAGACTGGCATTTATGATTCTGCCTCTTAGCATCTGATCTATCCAGTCCTTAAGAGAATCTTCCACTCCTAGATTCGAAAGTGCCCGAGTTATAGCCCCTGTTAGCACGTTGTTAAAGGCTCCCTCAATATCCAAAAAGGTTACCATCGCGTAGTCTCCATATTCGAAAGATTTTTCAATAAAATATGTGAGAGAATGAAGAGCAGTTTCTACAGATCTCCCCTTGCAATAAGCATGTTGAGATTTGGACAGATTTTCCGGCACAATCGTGCCTCTAATATGAGCTTCTATTTGTCTTTCCAGTATTTTAAACAGGAAAGAAGACAAGCTGATTGGTCTAAGGTCTTTGGGACTGCAATGTGAGCGTTTTCCCGCCTTAGGTATGAAGACAACCTTCACTTCCGTCCATTTACTGGGGATGTGACATAGTTCTAGGCTGCCTCTAAAAATTACCTCTAACCAGGGAATGGTTAGATCCGTAGTTTTTTGTATATCCACAGGGATAATACCATCAGGCCCTGGCGACTTGTATGGTTTAAAACTGCTTATAGCCCACAGAATCTTTCTTCTGCTAATAATTTGACCTACGAGGCTGCTTGCCCTTTTACCTACTGATAAAGTAGGTGCAGATTCGGAACAACCAGGAAAGTGAGTCTCCAATAGTAGTTCCAGCGATTCCATACTATTTGTGGTCCATTCTCCATCCGGCCTTTGAAGGAAGCTTGGGATGGATGGACTAGTAGATATTACTTTGCGAAGCCTGGACATCTCTGAAGACTCCTGAATTTTACCACAGTAGTCTCCAAGATCTGTTCTTTGCGCTTCTTAGCTGATATTTGTAAATTTTGAGGACTTCCTTATAGGAGTCCCAGTCTACAGCGGCTTTTGTTTTCCTTGCTGTTTTGAAGAGTCTCTTGCACCGTTGACGTATTTGTTGAATCTCCTTTGACCACCAAGGTGGCCGAGATTTGCCCCTAGGCCTGCTAAGAGGGCAAGAGCCTAAAACCGCTTCATTAAAAGCGCTGGACAGTTCGTCCACTAATCCATCGAGTTCTACCGTAGTTTTTGGAGGTTCAGGCACCTGCACTGGTAGTGAATTCCCCAGAATAGTTCTGAAAATATCCCAGTCGGTTTTCCTCCTGTTCCTGTAGAGAGGGCTGCTCGGAAAGACCAAGCTCATTTCAAATTGAAGATAACAGTGATCAGAAAAAGAGTGGTCTTCCGAAACTTTCCAATTTAATAGTTTGAAATGACACAAACAGCGATCGAAAATTCGTCAGTGTGAAAAATGAAAATAAAAGAATATGAAGCCATATTACAAATTGACACTGCCGGAGATTTCACAGTTATAACCGAAGAGTGGCAAGCCATACCAAGGCCAACCAAACCGAACAGCAGGAAAGTAAACTCGGCGTCACTGGACACTGTCTCCATTAGTGCAGAATTTGACTGTGAATTGGGGTTACCAACTATGGGGCAAGTATTATTTGGTAAATGTTATGCGACCAGTATTAAAGTTCTCAGGTTATAATTATAACGGAACTACAATAATAATTCCGTGAAGTTTTCAGCGACAGCCACAAGTCGCCAAAGCTCACATTCACATAAAGCCTGTAGTTACACAACCGATTTACTGTCCGAAAAGACAGGAAGAACAAGTTGCCAACAAGTTGGAATTGAAGATCAAGTTGCCTGCCAGCAAGGAAGTACTACAGATTTACAGCCGTCAAGATTCATTGTTATACAACCATTGGCCGAGCAGAAAGATTCAAAGGGAGAAAGATCAAACAATGAAAATATAACCAGATTCCTCCACATCCACCGTTCAACTCCTAATCGACTAGCTCAACAATCTATGTCAGTTATGCACAGAAAGAGACACATAGGAGGAACAACAATTCAACAAGCACCAAGGAGCACAATCAAGACAGTTTGAGGTTGCTGAAAAGTTTTTGCGAAAGTGTTCCATCGTAACGAAGCATCCTGGGCTCAACACTAAATCATGAAGCGAATTATACGATATGAATTTACTTTTGTTTCATCTTTAGACCATATTTTGGAATCATGATTTGCGAATTTTTTAGGTTGCAGGAAAATGGCTTGTTCTCATTTTTCAGGAAGATTTTTGAGTATTTTGACACTTATCAGATCATGCCATGTCGTATTTTTTTTGGATCAATGATGTTTTCCTAGATTTTCTGTTCTACTTGGCGCCACTTATATTTAATTGGCTGGATTTCCTCAGCTTCTGCATCATCAGGTATCAATTCGGGGCTTCCAATTTATAGTTTCCATCAGGAAGAAGATTCGGAGGACATAAAAGTGTTGGTCGTTTCAGCTTGCGTGCGGCTTTACAGCGAGAGTAATCTGTTGCTCCAGTCGCTGGGAGTTCATTGAGATAATGTTGAACTCCTTCATCACGTTCTTTTAATAAGGCCATTTTCAGGTTTTTGATCGCTTTACTTAAATTTAATTTAAGTGTAGGCGATCTGCGTAGTTGCCATTGCCTGCGTATTGAGCGTTTTATCCTTAACAGCTGCCGAATATTCTCAGACGGTTTGTCCAACTTTAAGTAAACTGAGCTGCAGAGAGGGTCGCATTTGCTGCAGCTTGTTTTAATGCATACGTTAGGTTTTGTACTGGTGCATCAATTTTATGTTTTGTTTTAGCGGGATGTTTAAATAACATTCTTTGGTTGACGTAGACTTGGATCCGTGTTATTAATACCGGTGAGTGATCAGAAAAGATAAATCGTAATACGTTTAGGCCATTACAAGAGGTCTAAGTAACATTAAGTTGGGTGACCTGTAGTTATGTGATCTAATTTTTCATTTTGCATATATTTCCACAGATGCTTTCCTTTCGAAGATACTAATCTTGAACTCTACTGGATATATTTGGCGTTGTAGGCACCTTCCTCAAAGAACTTATCTCCCCAGAGTTTTAATTTGCAAATTGATGTCTTTTTAACTAAATGTTTCGGTGGACAATAAACTGCAGATATGGTGCATTTCGGTTTACCCACGAAATCCAATATCAACATCCATTTTGACAAAAGTCATCATTTAGGATATAATCCACTTTTGACTTTTTCTGAGAAAATCTAAGAACAAGTTGGTTAACTCTGGTGAAGAAGATTATAAGAGCGTTCTGAGCACCAACATTTAAAAAAGTATCATATTTGTCATACTTAAATCAATGATAGATTTCAATATTCAACAAAAGGTGCATTTTTATAAAAAAAGATGGATTTTAACAAAATGTACTTTGTAAAGATGGATAAAGAAGGGATCCCGTGCATTTGCCTTTCCGTTCCTCCAGACAGATGCTAGTTGCTTGTATATGCTTCTCACTATATTTTTGGAGTTCGTATAGTCTTATTCTGTTCTCGATAAGACTAGAAGTTCTCCATGTGGTTTTCCGCTAGGATGCGTAATGTCATAACAGGTGTATCCATTGATTTTGAGATAACTCGTAGCTGTAAAATGTTTTTCAGAAATCAGCATAATATCGATGTTGTGTTCAATAATTCTCTAGTTTACATTGCACTGGCTCATTGCCCAAAAAACAAAATACAATTTTGGAAATTTAATTTGACCGTTCTGAGACTGAGGACCGTGTAGTTTTTTTTCGAACTTTTTCGTTCGAAAGTACTCAAATAGGTCGTAATTTGGCAGACAGACCTTAGCGCGTTATAATGTCCGTATAATCAGCCTAAGCCGAATATCAACGAATAGTAGAGGTATAAAATCGACCGACATAAAGGCGACTTAAGAGCAATCGGTTTACTTACAAATAGGCATTGCACCGTCTAAGGTACAAACGAATACCGTGCATTTTACAGATAAAATCGACTGACAAAAGTGTGACTTAGAGTAATAAACATTCCACCAGCAAATTGGCACTGCAATTAACCGACTGAAGTACGAACGAATATCGAGCATTTTACAGGTAAAATCGACTGGGGTAACAATTTTACTGGCACATTGGTATTCCAATTAACCGTCTTAGTTCCTATTAGGGAATACAATCCCGGGATTCGGTCTTTTTGTCAAATCCTTAGGTCCTGGTCTTTTTGTCAAATCCCGGGATCCCGGTCTTTTTGTCAATCCCAAAATCCGTTTTTTTGTCAATACCGAAATCCGGGATCCCGGTATTGCCTTATATACAGTATAATACCGGGATTGGATTCCCTAGTTAGGCTGTGTTTCAATCGGGTAAAAAGTTAAATTTTTTAACTGTGGTAAAAAATATTAAATTTTCCTCACTTTTTAACCGTGTTGGTGTTTCAAATGAAACTGGTTAAAATTGTGACGTTTACGTTTTTTATTTTTGTTTTTCGTAGAGAAAAGCAAAATACAAGCTACAAATTTTTAACTGGTCCGTGACCAGTTAACATTTTTGTAGTGAATAAAATGTCAAAAATTGAACTTTTTAACTTTTTATGCGGTTTTTTATTCGAGGGTATTCATGTTTTGAAGCATGAGATCATTTGCATAAATTTATTCATTGGGTGTATTCATCACTTTATAAATTCGTCGTTTGGGGTTGGATTAAGAGAATTACCTCTGACAGCTTCCGCGTACGATATTTTTAGATTGATCATAGCAAACATTTTATCCGCATTGGTTTGAATTTTCAAAATATGATTTAGTGCTTGCTCTTGCTGTTCCGTTTCGCTCTTTGTCGTGGAATAATTTTTTTTTCTTAACTCCTTACAGACCATGCATCCTCTATAGTTTGCGGTATGATTTTCACCACAACTACCGCATTTTCTAGCCCCCAGTTTGCTTTTATGCTCGCACTTGCTGCTGGCATGTAGTTTGCCACATAAAGGGTTTTCCAATAAGGACTTGACAAATTTTTTTTAAATAAAACGCAAACCATTTGAGATATCTCGAAAATTTTATTATTGGCTCAAAGAACAATCAACACATTTATGTATGGAATTCGACATCGTTCATATGTCCACCACGGGAACGTTTGAATGTGTCGATTCGTTGAACCCAATTTTCGATGACTCGGCCACATATTTCGATGGAAACATATTGGCTCTGGGCTCCTCTAACGACACCGGCTTGTTGGCATATACCAATGATTTAACGTAGCCCCATAAAAAAAAGTCTAGAGGTGTTAAATCACACAGATCATTTCAGGATATAACACGTTCATCGAATTTAGATTTCAATAAGTCGATTGTTAGCCCCGCTGTGGCATGTCGCATCGTCTTGTTGAAACCACATATCATTATTGTCTAGCTCATACAATTGACCAAAAAAATAACGTTGCAACATATCTCTGTAGGCTGTAGCAATCTCTCATACAGTAACTTTTTGTTGACGAAGCCATTTAGCCAAAAATGCGTTTCATCACTGAAGATGATTTTGCGATATTTAACGCTCTTAAAGTTGCAGTCACCGACTCGGAATTTTTGTAGAAAATTTTATTTGTTTGTAAACGTTGTTCGCTCGGGTACTTCACCATGATGAAAATGTTGTCTTTACTGAATGTTTTGACACTGACAATTTGGTTATTGGTTTAAGAGTTCGTTCACAGTGAAAGTCCAAAGTTGTCAAGTCCCAAATGGAAAACCCGATATTACACAAACTGCCGGGAGTCTGCAGTAGTTTCGCGAATGACTATGTACACTGCATTGTTTTTGTGAAAGTAGGTCGTTGTTCTTGGACTATTCACAATAGTGTTACCTCTGTGTTCATTTAAGTTTGATATTGAATTGACTAGGATTGATGATCAGCAGGAATCTAAACCAATCGGCACGTTTAACACATTGTATAAAAAATACAAACTATTTGTAAGTTCATACCCATAAAAGTAACAAATAAAAATAACTAACACTGCACTTTTGATTATTTTACTTTTTTTATTTCTGCGCGCATCAAGTTACGTCCAAACGGCACGACGATTTAAATGACGACGTTCTTCTGTTACAAAATTACCAAAAATGTTACTGCCGACAGTTTTGAAGTATGCGCCGTGAAATAAATCATGTAAACATTTTAATTTCTAAAAGAAATAAAATTAATAACTTTGGGTACTTTTCATACCAGGCGCTTTGGCTTTGAGATTCAAAAATAAATTTTTTTTATTTAATTTTTGAATCATGTAATTTAGTTTCATATTTGATTGACAACGTTCAATTTTTATTTAAAAATAATTTATTTTTCAGTGATAATGTAAAAAAAATCAAAATATATTGCAATGAAGTTATCTATAAAGCCAAGGGGCAATACGTTTCGCACTTGACTGCAACTATGGAATGCAATCCCGGGATCCGGGTTTTTGTCAAATCCTTAGATCCCGGTGATTTTGTCAATCCCGAGATCCCGTTAAAATCTTGGGATACCGGTCTTTTTGTAAAATTCCGGGATCCCGGTTTTTTTTGTCAATCCCAAAATCCTTGTTTTTTTGTCAATATCGAAATCCGGGATCCCAGTATTGCCTTATATATAATACCGGGATTGGATTCCCTAACTGCAACATTTTAAAGTATGTAGTACAAAGCGAAGAGTACATATTTTATTGAAACTACGTTAACTCGAAGCCGGTATCATAGTTTCGGTTGCCCAAATTAACTATTGCGCGAAACACTGCGAGAAAATTTAAATTTAAAACACATTTTATTGTTTATTTTTTGTATAATTAGCACTTTTTTTGATTTTATTTCTATCCACTCATAATATTTAAAATTTAACATAACTTCGAATGCAAACTTATTAATTTTAACGCAAATCAACCAAAAAAATTGGGTAAATAATGTTTGTAAATTTCCGTTACAAATATATTACGCCATTTTTCTGACATCCTTTCATTTTTATTAAAAATCAAAATTTCTCTAAGATAAGTTATACTTATACAAAGTGTATTTATGCTGATATTTTACTATAACTAAATGAAAATAATAATAAATATTTCATTTCAAATTATATTCTATAATTATTTAAATTTAATTATTCACATGTACATTTAAAAAAAAAAAATTAATAATTCGATAAATTACGATTATTCGTAGAAGTGTTGGATAATTTTTTTAACGTCTATATAAATATTTACAAAGATTAAAGGTAGGTATATATCGTTATTTGTTAAAAAAAAAAAAAATTCAACCGAAAATTAATAATTAGCCGTTTTTTCTCCTTGATAATTTTTAAAGCGTAAAAAATGCAAAATATGTATCTCTAAAAATTGTAAAATTTTAGTGTTTTAAAAAATGCTTCTTATTGTCTAATTTACAATTATGTATGTACAAAATCTAATGATGTTAGCACACCAATTTGTAATTTATCGTCCAATAATTTTACGTGTTAAAAACTTTGTGGTTATGTATTGTATTTAATTCTGTTATAAAGGGCATTGATTCCAAGATTTTCTGCCTTGTACATACATCAAAACTGTCGACAGTATTTTGATTGGTAATTTTTAACAGAAAAACTTGATGGAGAAAATTTTGAGAAATACTCCTTTAAGTACTTTTGTTAAAAAATTACGAAATGAAATTACTATCGACAGATTTGAAGTAGGCACCATTAATAAATAAAATTAAATATACAGGCGTTATAAATTCAAAACGAAGCGATTATTGACATTATTCTGATCTAGATTTTTCAATATTTGATAATAAATTGGATAGGGGGTTCTACCCAAGATTTAGCTAATTTATTTAGAGAGCATAAGAAAGACCCTGCTATTACATTTCTGAAAAATGTACTTTATTCATGAAAAAATGAATTAGATATGCTCATTGAATTGGTTTAACTCAAGCTACAAAATAAATAAAATTATGTCGGGACTGTTGTTTAAAGGAAAAGTGAAGAATTTCTATTAAAATTTGAAATTGTTCTCGGAGTCACCACATAATTTTTGTTAAAAAATAATTTTTTATATGCCCTAAACAAATTATTGGACAGAAAATAAATTTGGTTTCTTTATTTTGATTGGTTAATTAAATTTGTTAAATTATTGTAAATTGTTTATATTGTAACCATTGATATCGACGGTGATATTTCGTTTAAACAGTGTGGAGAATGATACTTTGCCGAATTAGTGTTGCAATTATATTACAGCTAGATTTCTGCGTGACCACCCCAAAAAATTTAAACCACTTCAAAACAAATGAAATATGTAGTACATGAACATATAGTACCTGTCAATTGAATTAGAGCCACCTTTTGATTTTGATATTTTTTTAAATTTATCCGAAACTAGGTATCTGAAACAATCCTATTAACATAATGTTTGTTTATTGGAATAGAGAGATATTTACACATTTCAATCAACAAATATTTTAAATTTTAATTGTAGGAAAAATTACAGTTAAT
This sequence comes from Tipula helvola, assembly GCA_963556165.1. NCBI lineage: Eukaryota > Metazoa > Arthropoda > Insecta > Diptera > Tipulidae > Tipula > Tipula helvola. The sequence continues at coordinate 309,323,012 of OY744481.1, forward strand.
TTAGTTTTTAACCAAATTATTTGTGCACGCAATTTTTTTTGTGCAATATGGAAACAAATCGGTAAATCGTAAATCAATTAAATTTACAATTACAATTGGTCAGTTTTTGTTACGCCATCTAGAAACTTATCCCACTCGGTTTTCTGAGCATTCTGCAACAAATTGTTATTCTTGTTAGATCGTGAATATCTTTTACTTTAACTTAAACATTCGCAAGAATAAATCGCAACCCTGCCCTGGCCGAGACCACTAATTAAATTCGAGATGTTTGAGTAAATTTTTTGGCAATGACTTTTCTTATGCATGGGAGCATCATTGTGATGAACAGCAAATTGAGGGCCGGCTATTTATCAACCTCATTCAATAAACCAAAAGTAAGCAATGGCCTTGAATAGTTATAGCCATGGTTATAGGTTGTACAGCCGCATTACCTTTTATTTTTTGCACAAGAGAAACTAATCGAAGCAGAATTTACAATAATTGATACTCGATGTTTATGTAATAATAAAAATATTTCCGATATTATCAAATTAAGATAAAACCGCTCTAATTTGGGCATAAAACAATTCTCCAAATTTCAATGGGCTTATCTAATGTTGCCGTTCACGTTTTGTTTCCTGACGACAGATCATATTCCGTTTGTGTGTATGCCCTATAAACTAGAACTGTTCAAAGCCATAGTTCAATTTCGGTTTATTGAATGAGGTAACAATCATGGTTGATGATAAACTAGTAGGTCCTCAATTAGCTCTTCAGCACAATAATTCTCCTCGACCAGGGCAGAGGTTCGTTTTAAACTTGCAGTGGTTTAAATTAAAAGGGAAAATATTCACGATCTAGCAAGACCAAAAATTTGTAACATAGTGCCAAGAAAACCGAGTGGGCTAAGTTTCTAGGTGATTTTATCAACAAAATAATTATTGAACGACTTGCGAGATGTTACCAAGGCGTAACTAAAACTGACCAAGTGTACACAAAACATAAGTGACTAAATCGCAATTTAATTAACCAAAAATAATTTTAAAATTTAATTGATTTACCGTTTTGTTTCCTTATTGCACAAAAAACTTTGTGTGCACATATAATTTGGTGAAAAACTAAATTAACTGTAATTTTTCCTACAATTAAAATTTAAAATTGATTGAAATGTAAATACCTATCTATGTATTCCAATAAATAAACCATTATATTATTAGAATTGTTTCAGATTGCTTCTGATAAATTTGAAAAAATACCAAAATCGGAAGGTGGCTCTAATTCAATTGCCAGGTACTGTACATAAGAGTGCGTTTGCCATTACGATGAAAATTGGAACATACGAATTTTGCAATGCTATGCTTTCTACAACTATATATTTACTGATATTTTTTTAAGAAATTTCCTTAATGCAGAAAGTCATTACAAACACATCGCAGGAATCGATTCGCTAACCGCTCTTGTTTCAATTTCTTTAAGGATTGTACCCACCAAGCGCGGCGCGTCACATTCCACACAATCAACTTGTGATTCATTCTTTTAATGTTTTTTTTTTGTAGTAAGATTATGGAATATTTCAACGTTTTATACAAATTATTTGTATTTCTGCCCAAACTAGGATTTCCTATTACCTAATAATACATCAGCAAATTTTTCCTTGCGAAATGACGCCTTTCTGCCCTCATGTTGCAATATGCAACGAATGAAACTCATAAGGCAACGCTTTTAAGTTAAAATCCTTTAGAATTGCATAAATTAAGTCCTTATAATATGTTACCTAAAATTAACTATCTAGTACAACTAAGTGCTCTTGCTTGAAGGTGAACAATAATTTTGAATTTCATTTATCTCGGTATTAAATTTAAATACGTTTTGTGGATTATCTATTGTCGAATATCTATTTCCAAATTACATTACAATACAATGCCAGTTACCAAATGATCAAATATTGAACAAAATTTAAATCAAATTTTCAATCAATTAAAAACTCGATTATGGATAAGCCTGTGACTGATTTCGCTAACTTTATGCTTATCATGAAAATTCGGCACGATTGGCAATAATGAGTTAAATACAATGATTACGATTACATTTTGACGCATTCTTATCCACCGTTAAACATAGGAGTAATATATCAGAGCCGTGATTAATATCAGTAATCAAACTATGCTATAAAAAAAGGAGCTTTAAAAATTAATTTTCATCTCAAATCAGGTGCTCAATTATATGTAGTTATTATGTATGTATATTATATATTTATATTTAGATAAGATTAAAAACTAAAAAAAAATCAGAAACCTAATAACACTTCTACTTTACGATGCTGCTGTTGCTGATGATTTTTTATAGGATCCCTTCAAACCTAAATGATGTTGCATATGATTCTGAAAAAATTAAAATGACAACCGTTATAAAATGACAGTCTACATTTTTTTTTAGTAACATTAATCACCTTTAAACCGGATGCTGAATTAAAAGTTCTATCGCAATGCAGACATTTATGCTGCTCGCCCCTGTGCCGTGCCACATGATTTTGTAACATATGATTGGAGGAAAACTTTTTACTACAAATATCACACGAGTGTTGTTTTTGCTGGAATAAATAAGTTGGACTTTAGAAAATAACAGTCTTGGTAATATTTTAAAAAAAATCTTTAGTTAATATAGCTTGGGATTAAACGATTAGAAAAAATATGCGTTGCTTACCTCATGCGTTTTCATATGCATTTTTAACATTCCTGGACCTTTAAAACTACGATGACAAATTTCACATTGTGGTTGTTTCTTACAATTAGCCTTTTTGTGTATTAAAATTAGAAAATAAAATTATTATTTTTTTAATTACCAAATTTATCTTGAATATACCAACCTTAATCCAATTCGAATGCGATTTCATATGAGAGTGTAACCATTTATTATGTTTAAATTCCTTATGACATAAATTACACAAAAATCTACCAGGGCTTGGGCATGAAGTTTGCAGCGTTATAAATTCGGCTAAATATTGTTTATCCTCGGATTCAGAATCTTCTGAAATTGCGGCCAAAGTATAGGTTACATCTTCTTCTATCTCATCATCATCTTGAATATGGATTATGGGTGGTTCTTGTTCCTCTTCCTCAATCAGTTGTTCCTCTTGCTCATGTTCGAGTTCATGTTCTTGTTCTTCCTCCTCCTCCTCCTCGTGATGATGATGGTGATGATGATGTTCTTGGATTGTTGTAACTTAAATTTAATATAATAAAAGAAAAAAAAGAGTTTCGTGAATTACGGTTGCATAAAAATGTAAAAAATGCACTGGGATTTACAAATATTACCGTCTTCATAGTACTGGGTTTCGCCTGAGATATCGGGCTGTACTATAATTTCGCAACGATCACCATCACCGGTCCGTTGAATTTGAACTACTTGCGCAGGTTGTCCATTTTGTTGGATCAATTGTACATTACCGTTTGCTGTTTGTACTAGTTGGCCTTGATGTACTATTTGACCGGTTTGTAAAATTTGAGTTCCAGCCTGAAGAAGCGGTTGGCCATTAGCAGTGGTTAATATCTGTCCAAATTGTGTCCCATTATTAAACTGCCCATTTGTGATAATCATCTGCGATGTATTATGCGGACTTTCACTAGTTTGCGTTTGTATATCAGATCTCTGTATTTGTATTTCTTGTCGCTGAACTTGACCGGATTGTAAATCATTTTTGTTTATAGTTTGTGTGATTAGCTCGCCACGTTGCATTTGACTCTCCGTTGACTTTGGTAATTCGATTTGTGTTATTGTCATTTCTTTAGGAAGGGCTTCCTCAACGATTACCGTGATTCCTTTTATATATTGTCGTAATTGTTGATCCGATTTTTCGACACGACTTTTAAATGCATGACAACGACTTACTTGATGAACACATTGTATACAAATTTTATCAGGCCATCCATCTGTGTTGTCGATCTGCAACGAATTTTTAACGGGATATAAGCTGTAAAATGTGAACATTTTGAAAATTGGATTAAATTTCTGATTTGGCAAAAGAAGTGCTTTACTTTTAACCCGACCAAATATTAGTTATAAACTTTGTGAAATTCAGGATCTCAAAATTCTACCGAAGTTGATTTTACTTTAAATATTATTTGCCAAGAAACTGTAAAGAAAAGGGGGCGAACAGAATATTTACGGAATCAATATAAGATATGTACATACTGTAATTTAACTCTTTTGGTTTATGCATTGAAATTGACAAAAAAAGCTTGAGAAACTGAAACGGTTAAACCTTGAACTACATAATTAATCGTAGACACAAACCACAAGATAATTCTCCATTTCTAATTCAATCCTCTCGAACACTTTCTCTTTCAAATCAGAAATTTTTTTGGCTTTAAAATCGCGCAAATTTAATTTATAGATAAAATATATAAAATTTATAATACACACATTTACCTGTACACGAGCACATTCCATTAACATTTCCGCGATTAGCTCACCAAATAAAGGTTTCATTTCTTTTTTGACTGTAAGACATACACGACATATTTTATCCAATTCCAAATTTCTCATTGACGCCAAAGGATCCATGACCTTTTCTATATTCAAAATAATCCGAAAATTGTGAACACTACACTAAAAATAATTATATCAAACTATGAGTAAAAGACTAAATTTTACTTTTTGTAGAAAAGATTAACAAAAAATTTATGTTTTGTTATTTAATCTTGACTAAATTAATTGTACAATTTAGCACGTAAACAAATTGATTGATACAGTGATGGGATTTTTTTTTTTTTTGTTAAACGTCAAACACCATTTTTACTACTGAGAATACAAGTAAACCATTGAGCTTGATTTCGTTTATTTATATGTGGAAAAGCAAATATTATGACATACGCGGTGGTGTAAACACTACAGTGAGAAACGTGGATTTTCTAACCCCATTGTTCGAGTTTCGAGAGGATTGCATCAACCGAATTAATTAATTTATACAAAAAATTATGTCTGATCCAAGTATAGAAATAGAAGCAAAATGCAAAGAGTTGGTAAATAATTAGTATACCGATAAATTGTACATATGTTAGAATCTAGTAATATTTTTTTTTAGGAAACACAAATCTCCTCTTTGAGGAATGAAATCAACTTGTGTAACGCATCAAACCTTGATGAATCTGATCCGCTTTTGGCCCCTTTAGTGTTGGAAAATACTAAGTTAAAAACTCGTCTTGCAGTGCTAAAAAGAGCGATTCAAAAAGAAAGAATGATTGGCAGTGAAAGGGTGATTCCTCAAAAATTTGATACATTGATATCAATTACCAGTCATTTAGCTGATTTATTTGCCGCAGCAATTTTATTGGCCTATCCCAATGTCAGCGATGTTCCGGCCATAATAACCCAAAGTAATAATCCAAAATTTGGTGACTACCAGTGTAATAGTTCTTTGCCAATCGCCAAAAAATTAAAAAATATCGAACGACCGGCTGAAGTGGCTAAAAATATTGTGAACGCTTTAGGACAATCCCCAATTGTGGAAAAGGTTGATGTTGCTCCGGCTGGATTCATTAATATATTCATAAAGAAGGAATATGCTAAACTCGCGATCAAATCAATTCTAATAGATGGGCCTAAAGCGCCTGAGGTGAAAAAACTTCGAGTACTAATCGATTTCTCGTCACCAAATATCGCAAAGGAAATGCATGTCGGACATTTGCGTTCGACTATTATTGGTGAATCGATTTCTCGACTATTAGAATTTTTAGGACATCATGTAATCCGGATAAATCACTTGGGTGATTGGGGTACACAATTTGGTATGCTGATTGCCCATTTAATGGATCTTTATCCAAATTTCGATAAGGAATCGCCTTCAATTTCGGATTTGAATCAATTCTATAAACAGTCAAAGGTTCGATTCGATGAGGAGGAAGAATTCAAAAAACGAGCCTATGAATGTGTCGTAAATTTACAAAGCGGCGAGGAGAAAAGTACAAAAGGATGGGAATTGATTTGTGAAGAGTCCAGAAAAGAATTTCAAAAAATTTACGATAGACTGGATGTTACGCTAATTCCACGCGGAGAATCATTTTATCAATCTCGAATGGTTGATATAGTAGCGTGGCTTGAATCAAAGGGATATTTGGAGGAAGATGATGGCAGAAAAATTATGTGGGGATCGGTAAGTTTACTAGTTTACATTTGAAATGCAGATGAAATATCGTTGTGAGGTAATTTTCCTATCTCGATTTAAATATCATTTTTCGTATAATTGTCTTTCCATCAATTTAGCTAAATATATTTTATTGAGCTCTCAAACGGTTCAACATGAATTAAATACTACGATAATCCACAAATTTATTACCAAAATAGAATTTTATTGATGATGGATACCCTAAATTCGCCAGTCATAATTTAATTTAAACTGTTTTTTTTTTATTTAGAATAAAAATGGAATTCCGTTAACCATTGTCAAATCGGGTGGTGGATTCACGTATGACACGTCCGACATGGCGGCAATTAAGCAACGTATCGAAGAAGAAAAATCCGACTGGCTCTTGTATGTTGTCGACGCTGGACAAGGAGTTCATTTACGAACGATATTCGATTGTGCTACCGTATGTGGAATTTTAAAACCTGAAGAAGTTCGCGTCGATCATGTTGCTTTCGGGTTGGTGCTAGGAGATGATGGAAAAAAATTCAAAACTCGTTCGGGTGATACAGTTAAACTTAACGATTTGCTAGAAGAAGGTATGAAGCGGGCCCTCGATAAACTAAAAGAAAAAGGTCGTGATGAAGTATTAAACGCTGAAGAATTAGAAGCGGCTCAAACATCAGTTGCATACGGTTGTATTAAGTATGCTGATTTATCACATAATCGTGTGAGTGATTATGCCTTTAATTTTGATAAAATGCTCGACGATAAAGGGAATACTGCGGTATACCTATTGTATGCATACACTCGAATTAAATCAATCGCCCGCAATTGTGGTGCCAGTGTATCGGATATATCCAAACTGGCTAAGGAACACGAAATAACATTAGATCACGAGAAAGAATGGAAGCTAGCAAAAGTCCTTCTGAAATTCCATGATGTTATAATAAAATTCGAAAAGGAATTGTTCCCACATTACTTGTGTGAATATGTATACGAAATTGCCACCACGTTTAGTGAATTTTACGATAGTTGCTACTGTATCGAGAAGAACAAGCAGGGTGAAATTTTAAAATACAATTATGGTCGTATACTTCTGTCTGAAGCAGCCGCTTTAATACTCGGTAAATGTTTTGATATTTTAGGCCTAAAACCAATTACAAAAATTTAAAGTAAGCATTATTAGTATCTCCATTTTATATTATGTATTCGATCATATTTTGCTGATTTATTAAAAAATATGTAAAATGAAATTAACAGAAAAAAAATGTTTATTTATTTTGTAAACCTCCGCATACACGACAAATGTCTTGAAACGACCTACACAAAAATGGGTTAAATTGAAGAAAAAATCTAGTACAATTTTTGTTTGATGTTCTAAACACGACAATAAAATAGTAATATGAAAAAAACTTGTGTCCGCCATTTCTTGACAGCTATGATTATTCCGTAAAAATATATTTTTATGTTTGACTATTTGCAAAGTAATTAAATAATAAGGGTCCAGAGTTATAATTCAATAAATAAAATCCATATTGTTAAATCAAAATGGGAAGAGGTAAGTAAAATTAAAGTTTCTTTTTTGGGTAAATAAAATTCGATTTTTGGATTGAAAATTTCTTTCGAAGTGCATTTTTTCCTCCGATACACACATTTATAACATAGATTTAAAAAAATACCCAACATTTTTTATGCAAAATGAATGAAATGTGCTTTATTTATTTGTAATTATACGATTTGCATCGTTTCTTGTTACAATCTGTGAGGAAATTGATAAACAAAAAATTTTATTTTTGTCGTCTGCTTCAAAATTTTTATTTTTCAAGTTAAAAGGTACGCGTTCATTTTTTTTTTTATTTTTTTTGTGGTTCAGCTACACTTAAACGTTTTTTTTTATAAAATTTTATTTTTTTTTTATGTGTGGATAGAAGAGTTCTGAAGAGAATTTTATCTAGATGTGGTTTTAAATTTCTCCCAATTACCATCACATTTCACATCCAATGATCCAATGTCTTCTAATCAAAAAACTCGAAAATGTAGAAATTTTAATTATTGCTTGTTATTATTGTCACTTGCATTTTTTTGTTTAATGAGTTATTGTTCTAAGTTTTCTTGAAAATTAAAGGTCACCATCAAAATGTTGTAATTTATATTCAAACATTACATTTTCATAAAAAACGCATTTTTATATAATTACATACAATAATTGTCGAGTTTAGTGAATTTTCAAGGTTTTCTTACATGTACATGTTACATATCTATCGAAATCTTATAACAAAAAATTAAGGTTCATTCACCTACACTATTTTACAATTTTTTGTATAGTACATTACATTTAAAGTGCAGTAGTCGGCAAGAACTAGTAGAAGAAATGACCAAAATTTGAAAAATTTCGTAGATGCTATCGTAACATTGCCCACTGGCTGACAAAAATCCGATCCAAACCAACGTTTATTATTCCCGTTGGTGACTTTATTAAACTACTTCTGAATTTGTCAAGTCAACGAACCGTTGACGCCAGTTTGCCCAATGGTGTTTTAATACAGTGTTCGTTTATTGTTTTGGTTTTTTTCTGCTTTATGTAAAACTTTTTCTTTTCTTTCTATTATTATTATTATTGTTATTTCTTTAAATTACGCGTTTTTTTTGTTGCTAATGTAATGTATCATATCATTGTTTAGGACGGCGCCCAAGATCCGGATCACAGAATGCCTGTACTAATACAATCCAATCACACCATCAGAATGACGATTGTAACAGTCCAAATCGTAAGGAGTACAAATATTGTGTCGAACCAACAAAAAACCAAATTTTAAAATCCGTACTCGGCCGAGAATACTCTGGTGGTAAAAGAACCCATATGAATTTGCGCGGTGGACCGAAAATGACAACAAAAGAAATAAGTTCTTATTTTATAACGAGTGAACGATCGGTTGGCAGCCCTATTGATTTAACAGACGAAAACACTTGTTCCGAAACTCTATTGGTGACAAATAATAATTTTTTAAATAAATTTTCCAAAACTAATTTTATTGGGATTCTTCCAAATAATAACACTTTGGAAACAAACTCGATAAATTCGAATATATTCCTACAAGAACCTGTACTGAGCCTAAAAATTGAAAAAAATACAAACCAATCGGCAATTTTTATCAAAAAGTCATTTGATATTTCCCAAAATTTTGGTACCGGATTCAATTGCTATGAGAATCCGTTAGATTTATCTAAACCTACACAAGTCACGGAAATTGATTCGACAACATTTTTCAATACCGACAGTAATTCATGTGACAGTGGCGTCGTCATCGATAAAGGCATGGAGAATAGTCCTAGCCGAAAATCAAAACCCATTACCCCACATAGGATTGTATGTCCATCACCTATTAAGCATATAGCATTTCCACCAGTGGAACGTAAACCAGAGTTTGACCGGTTTAAATCACGCAAAAGGTAACGTAACTAAGTAGCAAATAAATTTTAATTTATAATACTCGAATGAATTTTTTTATTTTTATTTAGGTTAATAATTCCTGGTATTGAACATCATCATATTCATCAACATCATCATCATCATCATGCTCATTATCATATTAAAGACGAACAGGAAGACCACAAAATTCATATTGAAAATAAAATTGTACATCATGCAGCCAAAAAAGAAATTACGCAAAAAACCTTAACAGAATTTCTGCCCGTTCGTCGCAGTGTGCGCAAAACAAAAAAGGAGGTGCTCGAGGAACGGAACCGTAAAATAGAACAGGCTGTAATTGAAGGGAAAGAGGATGGGCTAGAGGTAAATATGTGATATGCACGTGGCATTTTGGGATTTTGCGCATTTTACATTTTCGTGTCATTAAATACATAGAAGAAAAATGTCGATGAAATGTGGTTTACGTTATCAATGTTTGTCGTGGTTAATAATTAAATCTATGATTTTTTTATTTTTTGTACTAGGTAGCGGTATTCTTCATTTACATTTTCTAAGCCGAAATGGTAAAGTCTATTTTTGTGGTTCCTAATCTGCGGATTTTATTCATAGTAAAATTCTCTTTTCTGGTAGTTGGAAGTTAGGGTAGGGTCATTCAACTATGTATTTTGAAATGTCCATACTTTAAATCAATAAGTTTTAAAAAATTTGACTTCTTAGACTTATAATAACTTTCCTGGCCATGTTTTCCACGGTTTATGTATGTGGTATTTTTAATGAGCTGCCCATAAACTGAACTGCAAATCTTTCATCCAATCGACATCTTAACTCGTAATTTTTGCTTTGAATTCTTGTTGTAAATCAGTCTTGACAAGACTCTTGACTTAATTATTTTCATTGTTGATAAAAATAAAAAAATTAAATTCCAACTTCTAAATTTTATTAAATGTAATTTGATATAATATTTTCTCGAATAATACAAAAGATTTACGCAAAAGTCGTCAATAAATAAATGTAACAGTTTTGAGCGAATCTTAAAAAATCGATGTCAATTTGCTTAATTAGAAGTCGCCCGCTTTATCCAAAACGATTACATTTGAAACAGTGAAACTTTTGATTGCAATTTTTTCTTATGTTTGATTAAAATTGTCTCTTAAAGCTCGAGTGGCAAATACTTCCAAAAAACTTAAGGTTCTTCAATTCAGCATCTTTCTATTTCGCTAGAAAAAAACGTTGGCCGTTTTACTAAAATATACCGCACCTTTCAGAAATGGAAAATTAAAGGTTTGTTCAGCGAATTGAACGCGAGCTTGTAAATCGAGTTGTTTATTAGATGGTTTAATTCGAGCTCTTAATAACATTAAGCTAATTTCTCCCTTTTTATCGTAAAACGTGTTTGTATATTGGTACATACTAGATAGTGTTAGACGGCACTTATTATTTAGGCCGACTATTTTACCTTGTCATGATTATTTTTACTGTAAGCATAAAATTTGGATAAAAATCGACTTGAATCATATAAAATGTAAAAAATCCCGATATTTCAATGGGAATATGAGAACGGAAAGATCGTATTAATGTTTCATTTTATTCTATTTTTAATTTTAGTTTACACAAACAAATTTTTATTTTTCATTTATTTTCCTTAGCTAAAGACGATCAATGACAAAACAAAACTTTGTCGCATTTCCGGTCTAGAATATTAATTTTACTAAGTTGAAAGAAATATTATTGTATTAATAGACAAATATTTTCGAATTTAATAATAATTAATTTGTTTTTTTTTTTTCTAATTTCTAGATTAGAATGTTTAACGACAAAGGGCGAGGGATCGTAGCCGTGAGAAATTTTAATAGAGGTGAATTCGTGATTGAATATGTTGGTGATTTAATTTCTTATGCCGATGCACAAAAACGGGAAGCAACTTACTCCCAAGACCTTACAACTGGATGTTACATGTATTATTTCAAGCATAAAAATATGCAATATTGGTAATTATAACTAAGCGGAACATTTTAATTATGGCATAATTATTAAATGTCTTTTTTATATAGTATCGATGCAACAGCGGAGAGCAGCAGGTTAGGCCGTCTTGTGAACCATTCGCGAAATGGAAATCTAATGCCCAGAACCATGACCATTAAAAATATACCACGGCTTTTGCTTTACGCAAAAGACGATATAAAAGCAGGAGAGGAAATTACCTATGATTACGGCGATAGGTCTAAAGAATCCTTAATGCATCATCCATGGTTGGCATTATAAAATCCAATTTAAAATTTGTTTTTAGTTAAACACGTGTATGTTTTAATTGTATTGTTTAATTTTTATTAAAAGTAGAAACCAGGTTGAGATTTTAATCAACTCTTTATAGTTAAATCAAAGCTTAATATTAGAGTAAACAAATCAGGAAACATTTATATTAATCATTTTTTAGATTTTTTTTTGTTTTTTTTTTTTTATTGAATCATTCGAATTTCGCCCGCTACATTATATTAGTATAAACGGGGCAAATAACATACACTCAGTAAATAGCTGAAGAAAAATACTTAAGTGTTCCTGAACAAAATATAATACATAATTAATAAAAATAAAAGTAGATTCTATAGTTTATCATATAAATTATTTGTTAAGTATTTAAAAAGCAAAAATCCTAATGAAACAACAAATATTTATATTGTTATCATTTTATTATTGTAGATTTTTTTTGTTTGTTTTTAATAAATTAATAGAGGATCGTTTTTGTAAGTTATTTGATAATAGGAATATTAAAAAATTAATGTTAATTTACAAAAAAAAAAGGCAAAAAATAATTAAAAAATCAAAGCTTAATAAACTTTTCATACACAAACAAAACACATGTAACTTAATCACTACAATTTAGATTTTAAAATCCCACCCTTTATGTAGGCTTAAGTAATAAAATTAAATTGTTGAAAACAAATATACCTATTACATACAATATAGATGACAAAAAATAACAAAAAATTTGGAAAGCATAATAATTACTACTATCTATTACTACTATATTTAGTTATTTGCAAATTAAAAAATATTTTATTCTAATTATATTTAAAAGAAAAAATAAATTATTAAAATATGTAATTAAGAAAAGTATGTTTTTTCGTATCTAGGTTTCTATTTTTTTTTTTTTTTTTTCAGGTCAAAAGAACCTAGGCCAGGCGGTTCTCAACACCAAGTGACCACTAATATATTCGATTTATTTTGTGCGAATTTCGTGGCGCTTACATTTGCGTGCAAAAGTTTACATATCCTTCAATCGCTATTGCATTCGGGTCACAAAACAATCGTACCTCTAACGGGATTTGGCTAGGATATCCTTTTTATTATTTTTTCTTTTTTCCACTTCCGTTTAAAAGAAAAAAATCGTTTGTATCAAATATCGGTATTTTGGTAATTAAACGAAGAAATATTTAAGTGATTATTTTGTTGGTGCAAAAGTCTACATACTCTTCTTTTACATTTGGTTTAGGGTACATTAATTCATGTTCTACCTGTCGTTTGCCGAATATTTCGAAAAATAACACATTTACTTTTATTTTGCCAGTTGATCGTCCTTTATTTCCATGTGCAATAAGTAGTTTTTGGAAATGTCATATAAACGAAAGGAGGTGTGTAAGGATTTGCGTTTGTTGATGGTGAAATTGAAGAAGGAAGGAAAATCCTTAAATGAAATATCTAAAATTATCAAGAAGAGTGAGTGATTGAAATGATTCTGTAGCATCAAAACAACGTTCGGGAAGAACAGCGAGTTGTAACACAAATCAGAGCTGATCCACGTAAATCTGCAAGTAAAATAGCTGCAAAGATGGGTGTAAATACAGGAAAGGAATGCCATCGATCCGGTATTAGCTGGATTTAGGAGCCGCATCGCCAGAAAGAAGCCGTTTATAAACAAAGAAAAATCGGCAGGCTTAATTTTGCGTTATCTCATGTCCATAACCCATAAGTCTAAAGGATGTGGGACGCTGTCATTTTCTCTGACAAGAGTAAGTTTCGTATCTATGGGAACGATTGAAGGGTCGGAGTGCGGCGGAAACCAAATACTGAACTGCAAACACAAAAATATAAACGGATGAAACCTCACGAGGTGATCATAACTTCAGTCTTTGGTGTCTTCAATGGGGATAGCATTCACCTGTATCATAAAGTTGACGTGACAGTTTTGACAGTATTGATTTCTATTTTAACCAACATATATTTACTCATACAACAACAGCCAAACAGCTCTAAAGCTTCAATAACATGGGTGCAGGCATCAAATTTAACACGAAAAATCGTATTCTAGAACTTTATACCGAAAGTAGTATACAAAATTATACTGATATTCCTAACCGTGTAACTGACCATATTCCAGAATTTTATCCAAAAATCATTTTAGAATTTCATTCCCAATACTCATGTCAAATTTGATGATACCCGGTTAAGGAATAGCCAAGTTCCATCCTACTTGGCCATACTCCAGAACTTCATCCAAAACTTATTTTAGAATCCCATTTCGAATACACATGCCGAATTTCATCATAATCGGTTAAGAAATGGGCAAGTTCTATCATACTTGGCCATATTCCAGAACTTCATCCAAAACTCATGTTAGATAATCCCATACACATGTCGAATTTTATATCGGTTGTGAAGCCATATTCCAGAACTTCATCCAAACTCATTTTAGAATCCCATCTCCATTACACATGTCGAATTTCATCATAATCGGTTGAGAAATAGCCAAGTTCCATCATACTTGGCCATATTCCAGAACGTCATCCAAACAACATAGGTTGAGAAATAGGTAAATTCCATGACACTTGCCCATATTCCAGACCTTCATAAGAAAGTTATTTTAGAATCCCATTTCCAACGCACACGTCGAATTTCATCATAATCGGTTGAGAAATGGGAAAGTTCCATTATACTTAGCCATATTCCAATCGGTTAAGCTTTTGGAGACTCTTGACGTACAGTCTCCAAAAGCTTTTCAAATCTTCGCCTTGACCATAGAAATAGATTGGCGAAAAAAAATTCCAAATCGGGCAAGCCGTTCTCGAGATACCATGAGTACAGATGGACGGACATTTTTTTTTTTTTACTTTTTAGACTCGGGAACTTTCAAAACGTCGAGAAAAGTGATTTTGGTTGGACCAACCAAATTTTTCTTCATTTTTGACAGGATTTCAATACTTTGGTCTTGTTAGACCGAAGTAATACAGTATAGGCGCAGTTAAACATGGCGGAGCTATTATTATGGTATGGGGATGTATGTCGTTAGCAGGAGTGAGAAAATTTGTGTTTGTGGTTTCGATCGACGATGATAGGATTTGGGTATTTAAATATTTAACAAGACAATTTGTAGACAAGTTCTCAGCATCTTGGTCTTGATGGAGTGTTTGGCCCGTTGCACATTTCAGCTAAGCTAAGCGAGAAATGTAGTTTTCGTTAGCTTCGTTAGCTCGCCTAGCTCTCCCCTTTGCACTTTCCAGCTGATAGCTAGCCTTATACAAACATACATTGCTGATTTTATATCTTCCCATTAAATTTTTTTATTTTCAACCGAGGGATAAGAATTTAGCTCACATCGCTTAGCTTAACTTAGCTGAAATGTACAACGGGCCTTTACCTTCCAACAAGATAACGATCCAAGCATACTGTTATTGTTCAAGAGCGGCTTATAATTGCCCACATCAACTCAAAATGCCACCGCATCACCGGACATGAATCCGATAGAACATCTATGGAACAAATTAGAGCACCGAATTCGGATTCACAACATCAGAAGCAAAGCTGAGTTTTAAAACGTCTTGCAAACCGAATGAAGCAAAATAGGGCTTGTGGTTATCGTTAAGTCGGTGATGTCTATGCCTAAATGGATTTAAGATTCTTTATCAACATAATAATGTACAACAAGTCTGCAAAATAATTAATTTCACTGATAACGCCTGCATTTTTCCAAAAAAAAAAAATTGACCTTGACCTAGATAAAAAGTAGGTCACTTCAAGTGCTCCGACTACTACTTATATCAAATAAAAGTGTGGTCCAATTTACTTTATACTGAAGCGTACACATATGTTGATTTATGCAACAAAGAATTTGACCAAACTTGGTCTGGTATTTTAAAAACTAAGTTGTAATCATTAAATAATATTGAGTTTTATTTGAAGGTAAAAATAGACTGAAATTAAACAAAACCTAAGAAAATTGTTTTTTATTTGGATTTACGAGAAAACCATTGATTTATAAGTTCAATTAAAGGGTATGTAGACTTTTGCACGCAAGTAAGACGAGGTATTGGTCTCTAGGTCACGTGGATTACTAGACAGCGGTGAAAGAGGACGGCAATTAAGAATTCCCTCTATCTCGATAGACAATGTCGTTAGTAGAGAATGCAATCCCGGGATCAGGTATTTTTTTTCAAATTCCGAGATCCTGGTCTTTTTGTCAATCTCGAAATCCTGATTCCCGGTGCTATCTCGGGATCCCGGTCTTTTTGTCAATCCCTAAATCCCCAAATCCCTGTTTTGTCAATACCGAATACCGGGATCCCGCGTCTGGTTTGGAAATAAGGTCAGTTGTGAGAGAAGTGAAGAAAAACCCGGCAGCAAGTGCAGTGAAAATATCAGAAGATATTGAAAAGATTCAGGAGTTCCCGTAAGTGAAAGCATAATTCGCCGAGCGCTGTATGATAATGGGCTACATGGAGTACCGCGGAAAAACCATTCATATCCAAAGCGGCGAATTGAGGTTTTCAGATCAAAAAATCAACAATCAAAATTTGGAAGGGCAAAAACCAAGAATTTTCGAAAGGAAATATCATACTTAAAGCAACAGGCGTGGTAAATCTGGTGTTTGTTGAAAGCACCATGAGTAAAACAGACTACTTAAATATTTTGAGATAAAACTTGGCATCTATCGTAATGAAATTGGGTTTAGATAAGTCATGGGTAACGACCATAAGCATATTGCAAAAATTGTTAAAGAATGGTAACTCTATCAAACTCCTAAACAGCTGGACCATCCTCCACAATCTCCAGACCTTAACTCGATAGAACATTTGTGGAAGTATCTCGACAAACAGATTCGGAAGAGGATCTTAACAGCAAAGATTCCTTAAAATTCAAATTGTTAGACGAATAACAGAAAATTCTAACCGAAATGACTGACCACTCACCTTCTCAACTCAAAAGGAAAACAGTTAGATAAAGTACTACACGGAAAAAAATAAACTGGTCCTCAGCTAAGAAAATGGACTTTTAATTCAAGAAAATGTACTTTTTCTTGATTTAAACTAATTTTCTTATTTCTTTTGAGTTTTTCTTCATTTCAAGAAACACAATTCTTACATGAAGAAAAACTCGAAAGAAATAAGAAAATTAGCTTTTAAATCAAGAAAAAGTACATTTTCTTGAATTAGAAGTCCGTTTTCTTAGCTGAGGACTACTTAGTTTATTTTTTCCGTGTAATATGGTTTATTTAATTCGAAACAATACCGTTAACGAATTAATTTTATAACTATACACTTTTTTTGAGGGGTTAACATTATTGTGTAGAAGCATAGAAAAGATAAAAAATCAATGCAAAGAAAATGCATCATTTTAAGAGGTACTATGGCATATTTCATAAAGACATTTTTCAATACGGCATTATGGTACGTTACGGAATATTTCAAAACGGAATATTTCAGTACGGCATATGGTATATACAACACTACATATAGCATAGCGCATAGGTAAACGACGACATGGGTGTTTTCGTTTATTCATTCGGGATATTCCGGACATTCCCAAAGTGACGTAATAAATCATTCTTTTATGCAGTCCATTCCTTTTCCTTCTACTCCTTTTTTAGTACATTATCTTATTTAAGGCCGGTACGCTGCTGAAGTGAAATGATGCCGTCTTACTTTGGTAAAAGTTATTCCTATCCGTATAGGAATGAAATTTTGCCCAAAGTAAGAGCAATTCTTCTTCAGAATAATTTTTTGTTTTACTTTCAACAGTTGGTACCAAGCTCTAAAATATAATTTATTATTTAGAATTTTAACAAATATAAAATAGTGATGACAAATTATTGAATAAAGTATAATAATTCTAAATGATAATTAACAAAATTTAAAATTCTGATTTATCGAAAAATTGACAATTTTTATTTAATACCAACTCATAAAACTAAATATATGTAATAGTTTTACTCTAGTAGTAAACACTACAACTACGAGAAGAAGAGAATTTTGCTATTCCTACTTCTCAGCGGAATGAATCTCTTCATTCCGGAATGAAAATACACGGCATTGTTGTTGTAAAATTGCCAAAGTAAGACTACAGAAATTTCTCATAATGATAATTTCACCACTAGGGGAAGTTTCTTATTAGAATATAGATGTCTCTATTTTATCTCTATACATTTTTCACTTCATTTTTATCATCCCGATGATAAACATGTAGATAAATTTTAACAATTTCATTTGAGTGTTTGCTTTTTGTTTTTTAATAAGAAAATAATCAACTGTCGAAGCGTATTTTATTGTGTTTGAATGTGAAAAAATATGTATGTATATAATTGGGTTAAAATATTTTATTTAATTAAACAAACTGGGTAATTAAACAAAAATAAGTATTTTTTTACATTTGTAATTAAATTAACTATATTAAGTCCTCCAGCATATCAAAATTATTTGAAATTTTTACGAAACTCGTCAAACTAAATTTTCACGTCAAATTTATCTTCCTATTGCACTATAACACATTGTGTGCCCCAAGCTGATTTTGACATAAATACATCCAGGGGCCAAGAGGAAATATTTTGTTATTTGCTAGTTTATGGATTGGAAATAACATTTATATTACTTATAAAGCTCAATTAGTAACTATTTGTGAGATTCTACGTGTCATACACATAAGATAATGACGTGGCCCCACACGTTATTTTTATCAAAATTTAGCCTGTGTAACCATGTCATTCATATGTGTATGACGCTTATTTCTTCGAATTGAATTTATATTATCAAACCACTGAGTCTCGTGCTTTGTTAAATTTACAACAACATCTCACAAAAGATGGAAATTTAGAAGAGCTACAACAAAACCAATTAGATTGTTGGCATATAATAAAGGAAAAGCTGGCATTGATCTATCCGATTAAATGGCTTCATATGACACAACTCTCCGCAAGGGTGTGAAATGGTACAGAAAATTATTCAAGTTGAGATAACCCATCATAGACTTCTGCTTCCGCAAATTTTAAAAAGATAAAATCAGAAAGACCGCGGTTAGTTAAAAGCTTGTTACATGATCCCACAGACTCTTCATAGACATACTCGAAAAAATTAGCAAACAAATTGGATATATCAGAGGGCTGACGAAAGAGTTCTGAAAAGTCATTGGGGTAGGAAACCCAGCAACCTTCTTTTTACCATTTATGAAATTCCAGAATTTCTTAGGATAGGAAGTTAATTCATCTTCGATTTGCAATATGTGGTTATTGTAAAGAAACCAGTTTAACGTTTTAAACTCCCTACGAGCAGTGTTGAAACTAGGATAAAACTTAACACCGTATAACTTATATAAAGTGTGTAACTTATTACGGCGTTTTTCAATACGAATTAGCTGTTTATTATACCATGGCTCCCGATACCGAAGTTCGTTTCTCACTGATGGAACACATCTTTCAATACCGGACTTGAGAAGCTCGTTGAACAACAAAACACTATCGATCAAGTCTCCTCTTCGTTCTAGAAATACCCAGTCCAAATTGACAAGAAATTTGTTTAAAGAAACGTAATCAGCATGTCTAAAATTGAAATGAAAAGAGTTACTATAGAAGTGCACGCATTACAATTCTCTTGAAAAATGTATACCATAATTGGAGTATGTGAAGTCCTCACAAGGCGAGAGCTCCAAATACGTAAGGTCAGTTGAATAAACCAAATCGAGGAATTTCCCTTGACTATTGCTTATTCGGTTCACCTGCATCAATGCTGTGCTAGAAAAATAATCAGTGACTGCTAATCCTTTTTGGTCGATGGAAAAGGCCGTGAAAACTATCCATCAACATCAATCCAAGTAATATCAGGAAGATTGAAGTTACCAGTAACAATTAGTTGTTCACCAACTCGAACCAATGGCGCAACAGCAGAACCGATAAAATTAATAATTTGAAGATAATATTCCAGAGTAGATCCGCAGGGAACATTATGCACAACCACGAGGATGGAGGCACTATCTACATTAATACGTACAGCAATAACATCATAAGTTTGATGGCATGCAATGAGCTCGTTCGAAATCGAACATTTAACAGCATTTTTTTTAACAGCGATCAACACACCTCCCTCCTTCAAACTGGTACAAAAATCATGTCGATAATTTCTGTGAACGACGTAGTTAGGTGGAAAATACTCCGCCGAATTGAAACTTTTAGTAAGCCATGTTTCCGAGATAACGATCACATCATAATTATTGTCCAGCACGCCAAGTAAGAATAATTTAGCTTTACCTCGAATGCTAGAGGCATTATGGTAGTACATCGAGGTAAAAGAGGTTTATCCGGAACTTATAGGCGGAAGCATCCTGCCTGAACCTATACATCACTTAAATTATGGGAGAGTTGACTGGTACAGCTGGTATCCGAAATCTCACACTGCAGGTTATTACTTGGGACAAATTTACTATTTATTAAACTCTTATAATTGATTCTGTTGACTTGTTGAGAGCAGCAGTTGTTCGAAACTTCACCCGTGGAGGCAATGTTGTCCGAACATTTGTATCGTTAAACTCCCGAATGTGTAAACCGGTTGGCCAAGTATTAGGGTCTAAGGCCTTAATATACGTACATCAGCTTTTATGCCCAATTTGAAGCAAACAAACTCCAGAGATTCGATACTACGTAGTTTAGGAACCAGTTTGAATGCTTTACAGTCTTCAATCTCTAAACAAGTTCTAGCCATGGATGCAATTTCATTTTCAGGCGTATCCGGATCAAATTTCGAGACGTGTAGCTATACCGTCATTTCACCTTTACCCCAAAATTTTCCGAAAATTATCTGGTACCACAAATAATTTTTGTGCCCAGATTTTGAAGATGCCTGTTCCCAACTGCAGGCACGGCAACACTGGAACTCATTGAAGACGAAGTCAACACATCAGAAAAGGTTCCAGTAGAGGCCGAATGTTTTTGCATGGCTAGTTGTATAAGACCGCAGGACTAATAGGCATAACAGCAGGCAACCCAGAACTAGGTATACCTTTTACGCTTTTATCAGACGTAATCAGAGAAGCTGAGTTAATTTCTTCATCGGATATAATCCGTGAAGCTGATTCTTTGGTTGACCTTGCAGGAGAACTTATAGGCATAAACAATGTGGTCGTCGTGGATGACAACTCAGGCAGACGATGGAGGATCATGCCATGTTGTTGTTTGAGACAGGTAATCTCATCAAGCAGCTTCTCAACAAAGGGCTGCGGGGCAGTACTAGAGCTAAAATTGCAGTCCCTCATTACCTTAAGGAATGACTGATTCTTCATAAGGTCTCTGCAGTCACAACAGAACCACATAATGTTTGAGCATTTTCGCATTTGGTTATATGCCACACGGTCCACTTCAGCACAACCATATTGAAACATTTTGCTACAAAAATCAGAGCAGCTGATCGTCTGGTTATTTGTAAATGCCAAGCTGCCTTTCAAGGCCCACTTATTATTAATAAAAATCTCGAAAATATTAATCTTTGCTAGCATAAGAAATGTTTGGAAAAGTTTTTTAAAAATATTTTAACTTTTGTGGTACTATCAGATGAAGCGAAAGGTAATTTTCCGGGGAAATTTGGCTTCCACCTCCTATTTATAAGAGAAATTTGGAGCCGTAATAATTTAGTAAAATATGCGGTTTTGATATATGCCGTAGTGTACCTAGCTGCGGGGGGGGGGGGGGGCGCAACGATGGGGACCCGCAACGCGGGTTCCGTGGTCTTTGCTCTTGTAATCAAGAACTGTTTCATATTCTCCACAATATGATTTTCTACATTTCAAGTCAAAATTTAACAATAAAATATTAAATTTTGATTTAAAATGTTGTATGTAGCCAGATAAATTTGTGGAAATGAATGACGATGATCTCATGAAGTCTGCAGGAGCGATACAAGAAAAATATAAAAACGACCTATCGGAAGAGTTAATCTGAAGGGAAATATATGCAAGGTGCAGGGAGGGTAGTAGTAATGTGCTAAATCGGTTCTTTTTGTTCTGTTTTGCTTTTTTTCTCTTATGTTTTTATCAAAAAGAACCGAATTAGCCCATCACTAGAGGGTAGTCTAGGGACCCACATTAAGTTTTGCGGTGGGGCCCAAAATTTGTAGTTACGCCACACATTTTAAAATATTTAGTTTTGAAATATGCCTGTACCATATGACGTAGTGTACCACATGCCGTTTTGTCATATTAGGTAATGAAATATGCCATATCGACTGGGAATCATATTTTTGCACAAACTATAGTTTTAATCAATACATAAGCAAAAAAAACTGTAAATTTAACGCTCGCCACCGCCGCTCGGTGTTATTTGAATTTAATTCGTTTGCAAGATTTATTACATCTTGTGAGTTTCCTATGTTGGAAGGATTTATGAATACAGCCACGGACAGTTTAAAACAAAAATGTTTTGATAATAATATTAACGAAACTGCAATAGACAGGTATATAAGTATAATAGGTTGTAGGTGTTGTAAACCGAAAGTATACTGTTCACACATAATAATTGTAACGCGCTATTATGTTCGAGGGAAGACTACGTGCGTTTGAAAATGGATATAGACCACTTTCAAAATAAACGGTATAAGCAAAAAAAAAAATTAATTAGTTTATTTATTTATGGTTTTTTTTTGTTTGTTTGATAAATTTTATTATTATAGTACTTGTTGCGGAGTATGTGTTATCAAACTTTTGTATTTATAAACATATTAGGTTATTGATGAATAAATGCTAATAATTAATAAATTAGATATTTAAAACTGATATAAATATCATACATATACATATGTATACGTAGACCGTAGGCTTAAATTATTTTTTTTGCACTTAATAAATAATCTGATATGATATCGTAATCGTTACATAATATCGATACAAAAAAGATTCCGATTAATAAAATTTTAAAGTGACCGTCAATTCCGTGTACATACATATTATTTTCTATATAATGTATGTACATACATACATTTGTTAAATTATACTTACTGTAAACTCATGAATTCAGTGATGTATAAGTTTGTATAAAATCGCGACAATTAAAAATGATGATAATTTAAAAATGACTTAGCGGTATAATTTAGAGATGTAATGGGGAATATGTTGTAAGAAATGCAGCGTTATGGCACCTCTAGTAACGCATGTGTGGGGCCATAACCCAAACACAACTCAAAAATTTCCATTTTGAGTTATGCCACTCTTGCAGCAAATGAGCGTTATGTATGTACAAAAAATTCTCTTATCGCATGTTTTTAAAAACCCCTACACATGAAACAATACAATCCTAGAAAGCAAAAACAAAAAGTTGTCTGTACACTGTGTGAAATTTAGAAATAAATTTGGAACTGGGGAATCCCCAGAAACCAAAATAAGCCACAAAATTTTATTTGTAATTCTTTGTAACTATTTTTTAAACACAGAATATTTTTATTTCATTAAAATTACAATTTATAACAACAAAATAAAAATTTCAAATAAGAATACATACATACATAAATTATAGAACTCATATCTACGATTCTACCACAATTTATTTTATTATACATAATATTAAATTACTTAACAGTTTTTGATAAGATAAAGAAAATTTTCTGTTACCTGTTTCATTTGCGATAAAACAATTACAAACAAAAATTAATAAAATGTAATTTTATTGAAATTTTCTCCTCTCGATTCTCATTTGAAATTTTAACAAAATTTTTATTATGTAAAGTAGCTACCAACTTAGTACAAGACTTAAATGCGAAATTATATTTTTGGTTTTAGAAAAGCTAGATACGCATGACGCGACTCGTCCCTTTAAAAAATGAATTCTTAGAAGATACTGTAAATGATACACACAAGTTTTTTTTTACATACTTTAATATTATCTTATTTGTGAAAAATCACATTTCTTTCATTTTGATTTTTTAAATTTATTTTAATTATTCAACAATAAATTTCTGTTTAGACGATTAAAAATATTTTATTCTTTCTTTTTGTAGCAAAATGAAAATAAAAAAAAAAACGGAAAATGTTTACAAAAATATTACTCAGGTGGTCTTCGTTCGCTATTCCGACGTGTGAACTCTTCGGCATTCTTTAAGAATTTTTTACGTTCCTTCAAATATTCATCGGCCAATTCGGCTCTAAGCGAATGCTCAGGTTCCGGCTCATTTACTAAAGCGCAAAGCGCTTGTATGACTTGGTCAGTTTTAGTGGCAGGTTTCCAATTCTCTGCGCTGATAATAGGCAGACAAACCTGGCCTTTTTCATCTATATTAGGATGATAGATTTTAGTTTTGAAGCTAATTTTAGGCGGTTTGAACGGGTATTCCGCAGGAAATACAATCTCGATCCTAAACGCTCCTTTGTTATAAGGCGGGTTTTCCTATGAGCGTAACATACAAATGAAATGGTTTAGTTAATGAAAATTAAATGTTCAATATAAAAATATTTACGGGCACTATAAGACCAGTCCATAACAAAATATTTGTTTCATCTACTGTGATGTCTCGGAATGATTTCAAATTACTAGATTGGAGATCCGCTAACTCCTACGAAATATGATAAAAAAGAAATACGATGTAAATTTAATATTATTAGTCACACAAAACACATAACCTGAAATATTGACGCAATTTTTACCAAAAAATGATGTACATATGAAAATATATCAGTTTGATTTTAAATTAACCATCGTCTATGCTTTAAACATAGCAATAAATAAACTAATATTATTGACTATAATTTAATTAAAATAATATAAAATAAAATAAATTTACCTTCTGCAATCTACGTGTTGCAGCCATTTTGATTATATAGCATCTGTCACTTTTCCTTGAAGTAGTAAATTTTTTTGTTCTTTTGGAAAAATTTTGTATTTATGTATATTTATCTAGATTTAATCGATTTAAAATAAAAATGATAGCATCAATTCAATTTTTTTTTATATTATTTTTATATAAACTGATCCCACACCGTGATTTAACAAACTAATGTAATTTATATCGAATCGAAATGTATTGCATGCATTTGCACTAAAAAAAATATCAAAATTCATGGGTGTGTAAAATTGTGCAATGTAATATATAAATACAGGGAAATTGTCGTACCATTAAAATAGGGAAATCACGTACAATACAATTTTTTTAAATATTATACAGGAAGAGGTACACTTTTTGCAAAACCACAAACAAAATCAAAAACAATTTACCTCTTGTTTGTATGAATTTCTAACATAACGAGCAAAATGTTTGGTTTGTTATGTTGGAAATTCATACAAACCTGTGGCCCTATTCTGGTAATTCCCGGGGAATAGAAATTTTAAATTTTGTAGCAGTTTTATTCCCTTTTCCCCAAAGTGTATTCCGGTGTTTGGGAAAAAAAATTTATTGGGAAAAAATAATTCCCAATTACAGCAGTTTTGACGTTTGTTTTTCCATACCTATTTTATGAAAGAATTGATAGGGAATACATTTTTTAACGATAATGTGTGTATCTCTAGTTGATATTAATAATTAATCATATTAATAAAAATCTTCGCGGATCTTTACTTATTTTAATGTGATTCCATGGAGAACACGTACAACTAAATTTATTTCCCCTGTATATTTATTCCCCAATTGCCAGAATGCACTTTTGGAAATGGGGAATAAAAAGTTGGAACAATTTATCTGGGGAATAACTGCTGTAAAAACAAAATATTCCCTATTCCCCGGGAATTACCAGAATAGGGCCACTGGAAGTAAAAGGTAAAAAGTTTTTGCATTGTGAATTCTGTTAATAATTAATTTAAAAATACTAATAATTATCTAAATTCAATGAACTTTTAGCCGTTTTATCATTAATAAGCCGACATTTATTATATTCAAAAATCAAACGCCGTATTTCCTTTCCACCAACATTTTTAGTATTACCAGCGTTCAAATAGAACACCGCGGGCCTACTTAAGGACAGTTCACACCAAGTCGGCGGTAAATTTAAATATTTACCGCTTATTTGGCAAAAGTTATTCCTATTAGCGGATTTGGATAGGAATGAAATTTTGCCCAAAGTAAGAGCCAAGAATAATTTTGATTTTTTCTTTCAACAGTTGGCAACAAACTCAAAAAATATAATTATTATTTTGAATTTTAACAAATATATTTAGAATGATAACAAATTATTGAATAAAGTATAATAATTCCAAACGATAATTAATAAAATTTAAAATTCTGATTTATCGAAAAATTGAGAACCAACTCATAAAACTAAATAATGTATATTTAAAAAATTTACTCTAGTGGTAAACACACTACAACTATATGAAGAAGAGAATTTTTCTGTGCCTACTTCTCAGTGGAAATTATTCATTCCGAAATGGAAATACATGGTATTGTAAAATTCCCAAAGTAAAGCTGTGTTTATAACATTGACGAAAATACTATAATATTCATTTTCAAATCCTCTACCAACCAAATCACTTTAAGTTTAAATAATATAAACCCCGCCTGCTTATTTCATACTTTAGTTGAAAAAATTCTAACTTTAAGGAAAAGTATCGATGTATCGCCCTATTATGGTATTTTTTGCCAATGTTATGTCCCAATCTTAAAACTACAATAATCTATTAATAGGAAATTGCGGTTTGAGCAGAATTGTAAATAATTTGTATAAACACATTCAATTATTCCATAATTTTAATACAAAAATTCCATTAAATGAAAATGAATCACACTTGGATTGTGTGGTACATGACGCGCCTCGCTTGTTGTGTACTGTTCTTTAAATACTTTTCATACCAGGCGCCTCGACTTTGAGCTTTAAAATTTTGAATTATACAAATTAGTTTTATTTGTTTGATAACGTTTAATTTTATAGAAATAAATTCAATAATCAATAAGAAGTGATAATTTTAAAAAAATCAATATATTGCAACGAAATTATCTATAAAGCCAAGCCAATGGCACACTCAAAACGTTCAAAAAATATACTGTTTAACGTGAAAGAGCCTTTTTTTTTTTTTTTTTTATATAAAATTATAGTTTATTTTCCAGTATTTACATTTCTTTTTTTATATAAGTAAGTGAAACATAATTTATTAAAAACTTACAGCAATTAACATTGTAATCTACACCAAATTTTGGCCAACTAGGCAATATGTTCGGCTCTCAATTCGTTTAAATTTGTAATTATTAGTATTATTATTATTATTCTTATTATGTATAATTTTTTATTGCTAAAATTATAATTAGGTAATAGGTTTATTATTTGGATACAAAAAAACTGGTATTAGAAAAATATCCTGAACTTACTTTATATTAAAATATGACTAGAAATGATAGAATAGGGAGTAATGAATATTATTAATAAATTAGTAATTCATACTGTTATAGTATTATTATTAAAGTAACCACCAATATTTCTGTTTGTTTTTTTCGTGTTTAACTAATGACTTATTTGATATATTTGTGTTGAATCGTAACTGTGTTTGGTCCGTGAATACATTAGGATTGATTGATTTAATATTTTTTCGTCTTTTTATATGATAGATTGTGGGTATTGCCGTGTTTTGGTCCTGAATATAAGAGTTTCTATCTAAATAAATGAATGATTCTTGGGGTGGAATTTTATTTTCAATTATGTATTTGTACGGGTTCATATCGGTTTGGTAGGGTGCAAAAATCATGGAATTTTCTAAATTTGTAATTGATTTTAAGATATGTTTTCTTATTTGTTCTATTATGAATATATCTATCCTATCAAATTTTATTTGGTTGTATAACGTTTTATTTGATATTAAATGTTTTAAATTTTCCTTTTTCCTATATTGTGATAAACATGCTCTCAGACATTTCCTTTCAAATATTCGCATTTTTTCCATTATTGCTGGCGACACATTATACCAAATGGGTGCCGCATATGTCATAATTGGTCTAACAATCAGTTGATAGCATATTAATTTTACATTTTTATTTAAATATTTTGAAAAAAATAACCTTTTAAGCATTCCGAACACTTTTCGACCTTTTTCGATTTGTATTGTAATATGTTTATCGAAATACAGATATTGATCAATATTAATTCCCAGATATTTTACTATTAATCTTTGTTCTAATTGTTTGTCGTTTAATTTAATACATATTTGCTTCCAATTTTTTCTTATATTGTTATTTAATTTGTTTAATGGAAGTCTAAACAGTATTACTTCACATTTAGATGTATTAATTATAAGTTTCCATGTTGTACAGTACTCATTTATATAATTTAAGTTGTTTTGTAATGTACTCTGTATGGACTGTATATTTTTTGATGTAGAGTAAATGACTACGTCGTCAGCATATGCTAACGCTTGACATTGTTTCGAATTTAAACTTTCTTTGGTTAGTATATCTGCTGTGTATAATGTGAACAGAATTGGTGCTAATATTGTGCCTTGTTGCAGTCCATTGAATAATTTGAATTCACAACTTATTAAATCCGCTCCATCCGAAATGACAAATTTCCTATCTTTCAACATTTCAAGTAGAAAATATAATATGTTTATATTAAATCCCATATTTTTTAATTTAAAAATTAATCCTTCAATCCAAACAGAATCAAACGCCCTTTCTATATCTATCAAAACTGCTCCAGTTACTCCATTATCGTTAAAACCCCTAATCACGTCTGATATTAGCTTTGTGGTTGCATGTACTGTAGAGTGATTGTACCTAAAACCGAACTGTGTGTCTGGTAGTAAATCAGCTCGTTGAGTAAAGTTTAGTATTTGATTATAAATTACAATTTCAAAAACTTTACTAATATTCGGCACTAGATTTATTGGTCGATAATTTTTATATGATTTATGATCTTTATTTTTTTTCTTTATAGGTACTATCTTTGATAATTTCCATTTACTGGGAAAGTAATTGTTATTTAATGTATTATTAAATAAAATACAGTAATCTCTGATGATGCACTCAGGTATATGTTTTAGAGCAATATTCGGTATATTATCTGGCCCCGATGATTTTTTATTATTTAGACATTTAAAAATAGTTTTTAGTTCTTCTATCGATGTTTGTAAATTATTATTATTCCTAATATCACTATTTATCGTATCTGATGTATGGAGATCATTAAATTCTATCTTAAAGAAATTATTCGTATTATTGAACAATATCCTTTGTTTTTGTCTGTTGATTTTGGTTATAAATCTATTGACAGTATCATCTAGTTGTGAGATATTAACTTTTTGTGTTTGTTCTTGAATATAAGCTCCTATCACGTTTAGTTTGTCCTTGGTAGATAAAATTTCAATCTTTTCACTGTCGATATGTTTAATTTTATTTTTGTTGTTTAAGTCAATTGAGTACATATTACAGAAATTCAGCAATTTTTGATCTCCTCTATTGTTTAAATTCATGTTTAAATTGTCTATACTAATTTTTTCTTTAGCTCTGAATATTTGATTAATGTTTTTAAAGAAATGTTTGTTGGTTTTTATTTGGATTTTTTGAATTTTGTTTTTCCATACTTTGTTAATTTGTAAAATTATATTTTGTTTAATTAGTGATTTTATATTTTTTATTATTGAGTATAGCTGGTTTATTAAATTCCGGTTATTATTTTGTGTTCTTTTCAAATATTTTATTTGGGATAATACACGACTCTTTTCTTTATATAATTTAAAGATGGTTCTGTTTCCATATAAATCTTTTAGATATATCTTTTTAGGTATATTTTCTTTAGAAATTTCCTTAATTGACTCTAGTATTAAAGCGTCGATTTTGATTAGGTATTTGTCGATTTCATTATTAGTTAAATTTTTATTATTTGGTACTAATGTCCTGTGATTAATGATTTTATTATAATTGTTTTCGATTTTGTTTCTAAATATATTCCAATCCACATTATTAATCCATACTTGATTTATCTCTCGATCCATTGTTATTGACATATCAAATATTGGATCATTAATATTTTGAGGAATAACATTAAATTGTAGAGCACGATGGTCACTGTCATAATTAAGTGTGTTTATATAATTTTCGTTTGAAATCTTTATTCTATCATCTAGAAATGTCAGATCTATCGTCGAGTTCGTTCGAGGATAGGTTGGTTTATTTGGGGGTATAAATTTCAATTTATAAAATTGTGAATTGCTGTTCAGCCAGTTTCTTAATTTTTTACCGCGTGGATCCTCCGTTACATTATTCCATGAGCTATGTTTGGCATTTAAGTCACCTGCTAGTATATACAAATTATTAGGGCTATTCAAGTTAAGATGATTAAATATGAAATCTAAATCACTTATAAAATCATTATTGGACTTATTTGAAGCACAATACATTGAACCTATTATTAAGCTATTGCCTCTGTTTAAATTTATTTCAATTATTGTGCATTCTACGGAAGTTAAGTGACAATTAATATTTGGTAAATGTTTATATTTAAATTGGTTTCTTATAATTATGGCGGTGCCTCCTCCGAATTTATTCCTATCATTTCTAATCATGTTATAACCTTTAATTTCAAATTTACTTTTTTTATCTAATTTAGTTTCTGATAATAACACAATATCAGGATTATGTCTATTAATGAAATCTAACAAATTCATTCTTCGTTCTATTGTTAAAATTGAATTTACATTTATAGCAATAACATTTATATTTTTTATATTTACCATAATTCTAAAATATTTTTTTTATATTTGTTGCGTCCATTGTCAAAACATTTTGACAATGCATGCATCAACTTTACACAATCTTCCAAACATAATATTACAGAAATAATATAAAACTTTATATGTTTTTTATACACCGGGAATATCTTATCCATTCATAATTGAGCTAATTGCATTGAACAATGTTTCAATCCTCTTGTCGGTATCGATCATATATTTTTTAAAAGCGTCTAATTTCTGTAATATTTGTTCATTTATATTGTTGTTAGTAATATTTTGATTATTTTTATTGCTATAGATTATTTTTTCATTACTTGTATTATCCGTTTGGTTGGTGTTAAAAAGATCCGAATAGTTAACCCCCGCTTTAATGTAGCTTGAGTTGAATCTTCTTCCTTGTTGTGCTTTTTGTCGACTTAAAAGCTTCGCTTCCTGCATTTTTTTTACAATATTTTTGTAAACTGGACATCCCCGAAATGATGCTGGATGCCCCATTTCCATACAGTTTGTGCAATAGGCCGTTGAATCTTTTGTTTTTGTTATTTTACATTGTTTTGGGTTGTGTTCCTCATTACATTTGACACATCGGTATCGTAAATTACAATTGATTGCCGAGTGCCCAAATCTTTGGCAGTTTTTACATTGCGTTACATTATCGCTTGATTTTATTTTTTCCCATTTGATGCGTTGGTGTCTTATATATTGTATTTTGTACACCATATTTAATTTTGATTCAGCAGAGATTTGAACCATATAAATTGCTAATTTGTTTTTTATTGTTTTCGAAGTATTAGATTCAAACTGTACACACTTTATAAATTTTAATTCTTCGGTTTCAAATGTTTTGAGATCCATTAGTAACTCATTTGTATCTTCTTCGCTGGACAATCCTTTTAATAATACATTTTTTGGTTTATTTTCTTTTGGGGTGTATGTATAATATTGTGTACAAACATCGTTTAAAAGTTCTTTTGCCTTATAATAACTTTCTGTTGATTTCATATATAATATATGTTTGTCCTTGTTGATTCGTTGAATGCTAAAATCTTTAACATTTGCCATTTCCAGTACTGTTACCGTTTGATTAGGTGTCTGTACATAAATGTTTATTGGTGGCATTTTTACCTTTTTTTCACTCTCATTGTTTTGTTTATTAATGTTTTCATTATCATTTGATTCATTATCATTTAAATTTGTATTTTTATTACTTTGATTTTTATTTTGTTTTTTATTATTTTTATTACGGTTTTGACGCCTTAACACCGGTATAAATTCGTTTCCTTCGTCATCTATGGATGAATGATCATCTGCACACATTTCACTATCACTTTCAATTAACGGTATTTGATTTACTGTGCTTTCTGATTCCACATTACTTATTAAATTGTTTGTGTTATTTATTGATATATTATATTGTTTATTCTTAGCGTCAGAATTGTTTTTCTGTTTGTTTTGTAATTTGCTCATAATTTCTTCTATTTGAGACTCTAATAGTGTTATTTTATTCTTCATTTCAAAATTTTCTTTATGTAATAGTTCATTTTGAAGAATTATTTGTCCTATTTGGCCTTCTGGTATTGAGCCCGAGTCAATAGAAGAACCAGGCCTTTTAATTAGCTTTGGTGGTTTTATCATTAGGCTCGGACTGAGACTTTCATAAGTTTCCGTATCCGAAATATTTACCGTTTCCACTCCGTTATCAACCATTTTTTTTGTTTTTTTTTTAAACACAACTACACAAGTTTTTAGTTAACTTCAATTAATAATTCTACCTGGGGCCCTATATAGGATGCCCCAGTAAACGTTAATTTTATTTAAAAGTCCACTCCTTATGTTTTTTTTTTATTTTTTTATTACACAAATAATAATTTTTTAATTTTTTTTTTTTTAGTTATTTTTTAGATTTATTATTTGGGTTATTTTTTACTCTACTTGATGTTTATCGTTTGACGATCAAGAGTCGACCACGTGAAAGAGCCTATTTTATAGCATATGATGCCCGTCTCATGAAATAAATCGACGAGCGAGACACAACATGACGCAGTTAAAAATTTGTGATCTCGGAATCTAGTACAACTTTTCTTATTTTTTGTGTTTGCAAAAATAAGTTTTTAACCCTTTATGTTGATAATTATTTGTTCCTACGCATTGAAAACTCCGTAGGAACTAATAATTATCAACATAAAGGGCTAAAAACTAATTTTTTCAAAAACAAAAATAACAAATGTTGTACTAGATTCCGAGATCACGAATTTTTAACTCCGTCATGTTGTGTTTCGCTCGTCGATTTATTTCATGAGACGGGCCTGAGTGAGATGCTGGAAACATGTACAGAATTTCTGAATGCAGTGCTGCACGCAGATATGCATTCAAAACTCATGTGTTGCATGCAGCTTTTTATTCTTTGACGTTTTTTTTGTATGAACGATACCTTATTTTGTCACAATAAATTAATTAATTTGTATCCCCCGTTTTACACTTTTCACACAAAATAAATTTTCTATCAAAACAAATTTAACAAATTACACATATTGTACTATATTTGTTTACTTTTACGTAATGTAGCCTACCGATGCGCAGCATAATTATGCTGAAAACGTAAATATGCATTCAAAACACATGTGCTGCATGCATTTCTTTATTTTTTGACGTTTACTTGATACATATTTAATTTTTATATACAATTTTTTTATATGAATGATGTCTTATTTTGTCACAAGTTAATTAATTTGTATCCTCCATTTTTGCATTTTTCACATAAAACATATTTTCTGTCAACAAATTAAAAAAATTGATTGGAAAACATAAAAAGTATACAAGTTGTACTAGATTTGTTTTCTTTCACGTAATGTAGCCTACTGATTCGCAGCAAAATTAGAAATAGAGACAACTTGCAAAATTCTGCGAGGCAAGCAGAATGCATGTATTTCATTCCATATAAACTAGTGTTTTCTAATTTCGATGCTTGCAGAATTCTGCACATCTGTTACCACCATTATTGGTTACACATTTAATTTTAGTTTATTATTTTTTTATAAGAATTATATGCCTTAATTTGTCACAAATTAACTAATTTGTATCCTCCATTTGGCACTTGTCACCAAAAGCTTATTTTCTGTCAACAAATTAAAAAATATGATTGAAAAAAATAAAAAATATACAAATTGTACTTGATTTTTTATCTTTTACGTAATGTAGCCTACTGATTCGCAGCAAAATTAGAAATAGAGACACAAAGCAGAATTCTGCGCAGAAAGCATAATTCATGTATTTCATGCCGTATAAACGTGTATTCTAATTTTTCTGCTTGCAGAATTCTGCTCATCTGTTTTCAGCATAAAATTAAATGTCAAAAAGTATAGAACTGCACATGCATTTTGAGTGCATACTGCGTGCATCACTGCATTGATGTTCATGTTCAATTATGTTGTTGAAAGAAGGTACTGCACTGCTTCCAATTCTCATCATTTTTCTTAACTATAGCCACGTCACATAAACGACGATTTTCGATTCTCTTGTTACGTCTACAGCAACTTTTTAAAACAGATGTGACTTCTGACTTGATTTTTGCAAGTGACATAAATACCACAAAGTGGAAAGACGCAATTATTTATGTACCTTGTATATTAAAATATTGTTTGTTTTGAGTAATTTTATACACCGAATTTTCATCTGTTTTAAATATGTTATGGTTTAAATTATTAATATTGTTCTTTTAAAACGATTTTAAAATTGCCTGATTTTTTAGTTGCAGTCGTGTCACTTGGTTCAGCTTCAAGAATCAATTTTCAAGTGACGCGACGACTATAGTCATGTCATATTGTCATATACTCAATAAGACTTTCAGTCATATACTCATATGAATCATATGACATGACACGTTCTATGGGAATTGGGATGAAATAAAAGAATTTAAAAAGAATCGAATTTAGAAAAGCTCATGTAGAGAAATGAACTTGCTAATCAAAAACTCAAACCATAAAATGACGTACGAAGTGATTTTGGCGGCATTAGTTTAATTCGTGCGTAATGAGTTTTAGTGCAAATATTTTCTTTTATGAACTAGAACTTATCTAAACACAATTAATTAATTAAAATATCTAAAATAATAATGAATTCAAATAAACGAAAAATATTAGGTGTCGATAATTCAGTGGCAAATGTATTAAATGTTAAAAAACCTAAAATCATAGAAGAAATGCAAAATGATGATGATAATTTCTTGATGGAGATGTTTAATTCAAATTTCGATTTTGAAGCGCAAATTTCAGCCATGGATCTAACCAAATGGCAACGGTGTCATGTAGAATCAATCGAAATCATAAATCGTAATGAGAAGCAAGTAAATTTATTGAATAAAATTAATAAAGAGCGGGGTTCATGTATTTTGCAAGGAAATTGGGTCGCGCTTCAATTAAAGCCTGGTGATGTGATAAGTCTTTTGGCCTCATGGGATGAGACGCGCAATAAATTTGTGTGCACCGCTGAAAAAGGTTTCATAATTTATAATTCAGATTTCTTGATATCGGGTACATCAGTCGTCGGTTCATTATTTTGTTTGCGTCGAGGTGTTCTAGCCGATCGATTTAAAGGATTCAGTTCTGGAAATAAAATTGTAAGTGTGCATCTATCAATCTATAGTTGAATAAAATTAAAATAATTTATTTTTTTTAAGATGACCATTGGTTCATTAGTTCATGAACTGTTCCAGACGGCGATACGCAAAAATTTGCACAGCTTGAAAGAAGTGAATGCCGAATTTGAAGCATTGTTAGTTTCGCAGGATACGATTTACCAATTATTTGCTACCGAACTTTCAGTCGTCGAAATCCGTGAAGAGATTAGTAAATATATTCCAAATATATTAAATTTTATGACCAAATATGTTAAAAATAAAAGAAGCCTAGATGCCCTAAATCCAGGTTCTCAATTGGATGAAATTTTAGATATCGAAGAAAATATTTGGTTACCGAATTTAGGATTAAAGGGCAAGATCGATGTTACAGTGAAAACAAAATCTGGAGCCGTTATGCCGATTGAGATAAAAACAGGCCGACCTTCATTTTCATTAGAACACAAGGGGCAAGTCGGATTGTATCAAATGATGTTGACAGCGCTTGGTAAAAATGTACCATCCGGGATGTTGCTATATTTAAAGGATGATATTCTCAAAGAAATTACACTGCGGCATAATGAGAAACGTGATTTGATTATGCTGCGGAATGAGCTGGCTTATTATTTAAATCAAAACATTGAATTCATTGAACCAATCTCAAAGTTTAATGTACCGACCCTACCCGAGCCAATTAATCACCACAGCGCTTGCGGAAAGTGCCCTTATAATATAATTTGTTCGACTTATTTGAAACGTGATACAAATGTTCGACTATCAGATTCGCATCCATTAAAAATGTTGTCGGAAGCCATTTTAACGCATCTAACTCAAAACGATATAGATTATTTTATTCACTGGTCAGGTCTGATATCGCTGGAGAATGAGACTATCAGGCAAGAAATTCCATTAAAAAATGTTTGGCTAAAATCTATTGAGAAGCGACAGGCCGATGGTACTGCCATTGCTAATCTTAAGTTGACGGGCAAAGTAACCGAAATCGATAGTTCCTACATACACATATTTTCGAACCAGCCGGACTTAACCGACAAGGAAAACATAGTAAAAAAATATGATCTGACCAAATCTTCGGTGACGGTTGGTGATTATATACTGGTTAGTGTGCCAAATCGAGTTGCCATCGCCACAGGGCATGTAAAATCTATGTCAAAGCACTTCGTAACGGTCACTTTAGAACGTGACCTCTCTAAACATTACAATGATCTATCGTTCATAATTGATAAATACACATCGGAATCATCGCTTGCGATTAATTTCACCAATTTGGGTGCCCTATTCGAAGACACCGAAGGCGCAAACCGTTTACGACGGATTATCGTGGAAAAGGAAAAATCAAAATTTGATAAGACCATCCCGAGAGAGATCGCGACGAAAGCAGAAAGTATTTTGCGTTCTTTAAATCATATTCAGCGTAGAGCTGTATTAAAATCGATTGCTTCCCAAGATTACATTTTGATTAAGGGTCTACCGGGTACGGGCAAAACCCAAACACTTGTTGCCCTCATACAAATCTTTGTGATTCTCGGAAAATCTGTACTGATAACAAGTCATACCAATTCAGCGGTCGATAACGTTTTGTTACGTCTTAAGTCAGTAAACGTGCCGTTCCTGCGGTTGGGCTCATTCAACAAAATACATCAAGATTTACATGAGTACAGTGAATATCATATTCTCGAGAGTTGTAAATCGCCTGAAGAACTACAAAAAAGTTATAATAAATACCAAGTGTTCGGTGTAACGTGTTATGGTGCGTCGCATATCCTACTGTCTCAAAGGGAATTCGATGTTTGTATCGTTGACGAGTCGACACAAGTTTTTCAGATGATGGTGTTCCGACCATTGTTATGTGCGAAGAAATTTGTTTTGGTTGGTGACCCCGATCAGTTGCCACCAATTATACGATCAAGTCAAGCTAAGAATTTGGGAGCCGACGAGAGTTTATTTAGCCGTCTTGATTCCGATGATGTTACAGTCACTTTAACACTTCAGTACCGTATGAATAAATCTATAACAAATTTGGCGAATAAGCTGACTTATAAAGGGGGCCTGGTGTGTGCCAACGATGAATTAGCCAAATCAACATTTGTTGTGCCGAATTCCGAATTGATTATGAATGATTTCGCTTCAGAGAAATGGTTGTTGAAATCTCTGTCGACACATATCGATCAATCCGTAATCGTCCTAGATACCGAGAATGTATTTGAAAAAAGTGTAGAGTTTCAAGAGCACCAAAATAATGACGTTTCATTAATTGGTGATGCAAATGTGTCGTTTATTGAGAATCAAAAAAACCGTAGCACAATTTATG
Source organism: Tipula helvola (assembly GCA_963556165.1). Lineage (NCBI taxonomy): Eukaryota > Metazoa > Arthropoda > Insecta > Diptera > Tipulidae > Tipula > Tipula helvola. Next base: position 309,360,364 of record OY744481.1, read on the forward strand.
CCAACTTTTGTGAAGCGGCCGTAATAGTTTATTTGGTCGATTGTTTAATGAAGGCTGGCGTTAATCCATCCTCGGTTGGTGTTATAGCGCCCTACCGAGCACAGGTTGATTTACTAAAAATGTCCGTTGCGCGATACAATGAATATTTGTGTGGTGACGGCATGGCCCAGCCGAATACGGCAGAAATCGAAGTAAACACCGTCGATCAATATCAGGGCCGGGATAAACAGATCATAATTTATTCGTGCACTAAGTCAAACAATAAAAATTATAAGCCTGACGCAGAACAAGCGCCACGTAAATTGGATGGCGAAATTTTAGAAGATCATCGCCGATTAACTGTCGCTGTAACTCGGGCCAAACACAAGCTCATCCTGATTGGTGATTTGGAGACACTGCAGAACTACACTCCATTCCGATCCCTATTCAATTGCATCGGGAATGTGTCTAAAACAAAGTTAGTTGATGGTAAGATGGGTTTTTCATGGCAGGCCATCCTAAATCACTTCGATAACATACTGAATAAGGAAACAAATCACGAAGAAAGTACGAGTCAAATTCATTTATAAATTAATGTTTCCAAAATAAATTTATTAAACAACTTTTATATTACTTAAATCACGTTTTTCTATCTTACGCAACTGCTTCTTTTTCATACGCTTTATCTTTGCCGTATTCTTTATGATTTGCACCACTTCGGATTTACGTTCATTTTCCAGCCTCCGTTTGGCATTCTCCTCACGACGCTCTTTTTTCTGTATATTTTCTTGTTTCCTAGTTTCTTTGATCTGTTTCGAAATTTCTTTATTGTGTTTAATATCTTTTTCCAGCTTCCGCTTCTGGTCATAAGATCGTTTATAAATAGAGTTCTTAACGGTTGAAAATCTGCGCGAAAACAAGAAAAATTAAAATCTAAATTAATAAGTAATAAACAATTTAATATACTTTTCTCGTTTGCTTTTCCAAAATTTTCCAGATTTTGGTTTTCCTTGGATCTCGGCTGCTTTACTCGATTTTGAGTCTTTCTGTTTCAATTTTGTGTCATTTTTGAGGTTAGTTTTTTCATTGGTTTTTTTCTCAATTTTCACTTTTAGGTCTACATTCTCAGTAGTTTCCATTTCAATATTTTCATCTGGTTTTACGGTCTCATCAGAATTATTTTCATTTTGCACGATTTGTTTAATTTTCGGCATTTTGCTCTAATTGTTTTCGCGTGTTAAAACTGTTACGTGTTGACCAAAATAAAAATAATAAGCTGTCAAAAACATGTGCTACATGTTTTCAAGTTGGTGACTATAGTTTTAGGGCTTGGTACCTTTAATTGTAATTTTTGTTTTATTGTGTTGGTAGTTATAATAACCCAGCAGACGATTTTGGCCCAAATAAATTATAATAACCTATAAGGGAAATCACTAACAAATTTTGAAGACAACATGAATCTTAGGTAGAGATGGCATTACTAGTAATTGAACGAATCCCAATAAACAACTCAATTAAATATTAAAGCGAATATAATATTAATATTAAACGAAATAAAAAAATAAAATCTCGGTTGAAAGGTAGGGAACAATTTTATGTGCAAATACAATTTTTTTGACTTTTTTTTTCATTTTCTTTGTTCAACGGTTAGTGGTGCCATCTCTACCCAAGGCACAGGTACTAGCATTTTAACGACCCCAACAAGCAGATGTTTGCTTCAAGTTTTAAGCCCCAGCCACAATGCATCCGTTCCGTTCCGTCCCGTTTTTCCGTCCAATTTAAATTTTGACATTTTCTATGTAATTTAAATGAAAAGACGGAAAGGTTAGTCACAATGAGCGGAATTAGACGGACGTAGAAGGAAAGATTTTTTTAAAAAATTAAAACTTTACGGTAAGAACGGAAAACATAACCTATTCTTTGACAGTAGGTAATCAAAAGCGCGCAATACAGTAACTATACATTTATATTTTACTGATACATTACCAAAATGGATCACTACGAAATGTTTGAAATTTTGGTGGATTTATTATACGCTCTTTAAAATTTACTGCAAATTTAAAACAAAAAGAAGGTGGAGGGTACGCCCATTAAACAATGTAATATCAAATAACGGAGCGGATGCATTGTGACTAGCGAACGGTAAAGGCGGAATGCGCGCCATTTAACGAAAACGGGACGGAACGGAACGGATGCATTGTGGCTGGGGCTTTACTATGAGAATTATCCCGAGTAACCAAAAATTGTGATCACAAAATTTTTAACCGATTTGTCACAAAAATGTAGGCTCCCTTTTGTCACAATTAATGATGACATTTTGGTGTACATTTATATGGTTATATTGTGACAAAATACTTGTTGATTTTGTCCACAAAATAAAAAATATTTTGTTCACATATTTGTCACTAAATTTAGATTATTTTTGTGACAAATTATTTTGGACAATTTTACGACATATTTATGCTGTTATTTTGTGACAATTTTTGTCACAATTAATGATGACAATTTGGGGTATATTTATGTGGTTATTTTGTGACAAAATACATGTTAATTTTGTCCACAAAACAAAAAATATTTTGTTCACATATTTGTCACTCAATTTAGATTATTTTTGTGACAATTTTTTTTGGACAATTTTACGACATATTGATGCTGTTATTTTGTGACAATTTCGTATCGTTTTTGAGTCGTAATGTTAACAGATGGTGAAAGAAGACCAAACGCACATAAAACAATATCCTTCCAAAATCTAGATGAAACGTGTGTATAATTTTTTTCATAATGTTTTTTTGTATAATTTGTATACAGGGATAATTTCATGACATTTGATAATCGTGTGTGTGGTGATACAGTGCGATATAATTGCTATCTTTTTATAAAAAAAAATGAATTAAATCTGTGTTTTTATGTACATTTAGCTCGTTAGTTTATTTTTTATAAAAACTATGATATAATAAAACTTTAACTATATATAGTTTAGATCACGTAAATTCTTTTAGTTTATTTTGTAAATTTGAAGTATACCGCGTGTGCCGTTACTTTTCTTTATTATTAGGCGTGTTCGGAAATACGTTGAGTAAATTCATATTATGTGGAACAAATTTTAAGCAAATAATATTAGGTAAATAAATTATTTGATGCAAATTGATATTTATACTTAAACTGATTAATCATTTACAGATGCCGTCAAAGACATTCGACGCGATTTTCAAGAAAGCACCGCAGAGGATGCTATGAAGGTATATCTTCAAAGAGAGCATGAGTGATACAAACATCTTCAAAGAAGAAATATAATGCCGAGTGCTATAAGTTTTAAGAATTTTACTTTTTTATTTATAAAATAAATTTTATTAGATAGATTTATTAAAAATGAGGGATATTGATTGAATTTTCACATTGAGTTTTATTTTGAAAAATCACATTCACAAAGTTGTTGAGGAATATGTGACAAATAATTGTAAAAATTATTGTTAAATTGTCAAAAAAGGACTCCAAAATTTGTGGTTAAATTGCCAATAAATAACTCGTAATTTGTTGCACATTTAAACCAAAAAATATTCACATAATACTGACAAATATTTCATTTTATTATCACAAAAAAATTGTCAAATTGTTGGGTAAATGGTCCTCAAAACGTCGACGAAATGTTTCACCAAAATCCGATATTTTTGTTCCGCAAAATACTCGTTTTGTTTTCACAAACAGCGTCAACCCCATCCACAATTTCATAACAAATTTGTCACAAATGTTTACACATTTTGGTCGACCAATCACCTTTTATTGTGAAATTTTTGGCCTTCTTTTGTGACATATGGTTACTCGGGATGACTAATTTCCCTTATTCGCTTTTTAACGCATAGTGACTGACATCTGGTGGACGATATTCAAACTAGAGTTAAAGGTGAACAGCAATTAAAAAAATATATATTTAGACAATTTTGTTGTTGATTTTGGTTCAAAACAATTTTTTATTGCACATGAAAGATATATTTCTTTATTCAGCGGCAAAATTATTCAAAAATAAAACACTTAAAAATAAACGCTGAATTGCTGTTCACCTTTAAGTATTGGCGATCTTGGCACCTCTTGCGGTGCTTTTAAGGCCAATAGATATTATAATTTATTTGTTTTGGCCTTACCCCCCAGACAGTCTCGACGTACCTGTAGCGCAGTTGTAATTGTAATGCAATCGCGGAAAAGTTAAATTACACGATGCGAATCGAGAAAGATGACGGACGGAGCGCATTAGAACAAGTACTAAAATTAAATTATTTTCAATATTGCACGCAAGAATGGATTGAAGTGTCATTTTATGATGTGAAAAGCTATAAAATGAGAGACATTTTTGTGAATCTAAAGTTTTATAATGAAGTGATACCAATCACATTAAATAGCCGTATTTTATTTGACAATTTGAATTCAAAATCGAATTCATCGTTTAGTTTTCCTACCTTATACCCTTGACAGACTAGGGATTAGCTAAGCGCGATTAGTGATATTTTCGAGATTAGCTGTAGTGTGTCGGACACAGTGATGTGCAACGTCAACAAATCTCAGCGTCAACAATAATATTTGACGCGTCGACAATAATCGGTGATAATAGTTGACGCGTCGATGCACACCTTTGAATTTGTATCAACACGTGTCAAACGTTTGCAATAATAGTTGACGCGTCGACAATTATAGTTGACGCGTCGACAATTATAGTTGACGTGTCAATGCCCATCTCTAAGATTAGCTAATCTCGTTTTATTTGAGGATTAGTCACTAATCGAGATTAGTGCACTAATCCTTGAAAATTTTCGAACTTATCTCGTTGTATTGGGTTTAGTGATGGTACAAGTGGCACTACAATGTGAAATAATTATTTAAACATTGCTGAAAATGCAAGTGGCGTGAATTTACGATAGAAGTTATAAAATCAATGACATCTTAAAAAATTTGTGCTGAATAAATTTCTAGGAAAAAGAAAATCTAGTGTGTTTTAATGTATAAATCGTAGAAATATTGAATTAAAAAATGAGTCCAGCTGATTTACTAGCTATATTTAAGCGAATCACAATAATAATATTTATTTCTCTGCAAGAAACTAATCCCTAGTCTGTCAACGCGTATAGATTTGTGGTGGATTAGCTAATCTCGTTTCACTAATCGCGATTAGCTAATCCCTAGTCTGTCAGTGGTATTACGCTGGGTCCGCCAGACCACATTTTTCTAGCTCTATAAGTTGGTTTTCTGAAATTTATTATTATTTTTACTATTTCTTTGGCAATTAAAAGTAAAAAAATATTGTATTAATGTAAACAAATCCACATACTAATATTTTATTCGCACAAAAAAAAATTCAAAATGCTACCAACCTTTCAAAACCAATCGAATTCCAAACATTGAATTCCAAAAATCCAATTTCAAATCCAATTCTTTGGTCAAATAAACTACGACTATTATGAATTTCTTAACACCAAAGTGGTTTATATTTTTACACAATAGAAGTGAACTGCGAAAGAGTTAGAAGTGCTTTGACCTCCAAAAAAGATTGCAAAGATTAGTCAAGAAACGAAGTAATGCTCGATGATGATAATTTACCAGAAAATTGGAGACAAAATTTTAGTTTACACAAATAAAACATTTTAATTTAAAAAACAAATATTATACAAATTCTGTTTCGCATAGTGTGTAAATATAACTATTTTTACTAGACGAATCAATAAAAAATGTTCCAATATGTAGGTAAGTAGGTACTCTCTTCGTAATTTTTATTTTTTTGTGAATTTTAAACACCCACAATATTACAATTTTGACAACAAAAATCTTAAATAATTTAAAGATTTCTTTTTTTTTCCATGTGTAAACCTCCTTTCCGCTTTCCCTGAGGTACTTTTTAATTTAAAAAACATTTCTTCAATTTAAATATAATAATTGTATCAACTTACATCCTATCCGTAATGAAAATAGTCGTCGAACGATATTTCCTACTTTCGAATAAAATTTTGATCCGAAATCGCATTAGACGGTACCGCCAATACGAAAGGAAGTGAAAAATTGTTTACATATTATTATTTTGGTACCACCGCGATCAAAATAATATGCGCTATTTGGACGACGATGGCTGTTTTCCCTCCATATTTTCAGCTGCAAATATGATATTGCTCTTTTTGTCATATTTTCAGCTGCTTTTTCCACCATTCTTCAAAAATAACTTGTCCCTTCATGAGATTTTTTTTTTTTTTGAATATGCAAGTATATAGCTATATCCCCACAAGAAGGCAGTAATTTTCGTGCATTTATAAATTCTTTCCTTTAGGTTGCATTGCTATCGATATCGAAACGTACACTGCGTATTTTGTTAATACAATATTGAACTACGCTTTCAAAACTCATAAATGTATTCTATTTTAGGTTACAAACTCAAAGGAAACTGAGCATTTTTTATATAACGAAAACGTTTAAAAAATTAATTTTTTAGAGTAAGAGTTATGTTGCAGATAGTAAAGACTTTTTATACAATAATTAATTTTAAATTTATGTATATTACTTTTTACACTTTCTGCCGTAGGCACTTGGCGAAATAAGTGTGTTAAACTAGTGTTTAGTAGATACTCCTGATGATGGCCTAATAAGCCGAAATCGATCGAGTGATTTTTTAAACCTTTTGTAATTTTGCGAAATATTTAACAAGTGTTTTTAAAAATTTTAAAAATGTGTGTACATACATATTATTTTTAAATTATGGATATAATAATTGACCAACTGAAATAAAATAATGTTTTTATTTAGTGCCTATTGACGATTGGAGCATCACAGATTCCACCTAGTGGAACATTTTTAAACTGAGCTACCTGATAATTTGACGTTCGAAATTGTTGTAAATTATTCCAATTTTGATCCGTAAACACAATTTTTACTTATCGGATTGCTAATAATTGTAAATAATTCCAATTCTGGACTATAAAAACAATTTTGAATTACCGCATTGCTAAATTTTCTTTAATTTTCTTTTTCGTCAATTGACGATTGTAAAAGTAAAGAAAGCGCCTCTTGAGGACAATAGTTAAAATGTTGCACCTGATAAAATGACATTTGTCACAAATGCGACGAAAGAAAATTTAGCAATGCGGTAATTAAAAATTGATTTATAGTCCAAAATTGGAATTATTTACAATTATTAGCAATCCGTTAAGTAAAAATTGTGTTTACAGATCAAAATTGGAATTATTTACAACAATTTCGAACGTCAAATTATCAGGTAGCTCAGTTTAGAAATGCTCCAATAGGTAGAATCCGTGATGCTCCAATCGTCAATTGACAATTGTAAAAGTAAAGAAAGCGCCTCTCGAGGACAATAGCTAAAATGATGCACCTGATAAAATGACATTTGCCACAAATGCGACGAAAGAAAATTTAGCAATTGGGTAATTAAAAATTGTTTTTATAGTTCAAAATTTGAATTATTTACAATTATTAGCAATCCGGTAAGTAAAAATTGTGTTTACAGTTCAAAATTGGAATTGTTTACAATAATTTCGAACGTCAAATTATCAGGCAGCTCAGTTTAAAAATGTTCCACTAGGTGGGATCCGTGATGATCCAATCGTCAATAACGCAACTGATGGTAATTTAGTTGAACTAATTGAAAAATCGCCCTATTGACAAATTTCATGGGCCATTATAAAAACATTTTCATTGGGTAACACGTGAAATCAGGGCTACCATAATAGCAAAACTATAAATCGTAAATATTTTGACAGCTAATCATTTCGTTTTGATGTCTTACGTGGCCGGGGAACATCAACACAGTATAAAACTTAAACGAAAAATTTATATATAATTTTAGTTAATAGAGCACACATATATTATAAATACAAAATGAATAAATTAAGTTGGCTTCTTAGTTGTATTGCTTTTTTGGCATTATTCGATAATATAAAAGGATATTTTGTCACAATCGATACACATTCGGAGGAATGTTTTTTTGATCGGGCCGAATCTGGAACAAAAATGGGTTAGTCTTGTTGTTAATAGGATTGCGAATATGTGGCGTTTTCTTTTTATGTTTTATATTATTTCAGGATTAATGTTTGAGACAGTTGAAGGTGGTTTTCTGGATATTGACGTTAAAATTACCGGGCCTGATGGCAAAGTTATATATGAAGGCTTTCGTGAATCTTCGGGCAAATATACCTTTGCCGCTCATTCAACTGGTATATATACGTATTGCTTCAATAATAAAATGTCTTCGTTAACCACTAAAGTGGTTATGTTCTCAATGGATATTGGTGAGGCACCAAAAGGTACCCCCGGAGCAGCCAACGAAGAAGATGCAAATCATGTAAAATTGAATGATATGATCAAAGATTTGGCCGAAACACTAACTGCAATTAAACATGAGCAAGAGTACATGAACGTAAGATGTGTTGTAAAGTTATTTTTAGCTCGATACTAATATATTGATATTAATTTTTATAGATTCGCGATCGTATTCATCGATCGATTAATGAAAGTACAAATTCACGTGTCGTCCTATGGTCAGTATTTGAAGCCGTTGTATTGATCATCATGACCGTGGGTCAAGTTTATTACTTAAAAAGATATTTCGAAGTGCGTCGTGTAGTATAAATATATTTTAAACTATTAATTATAAACAATCATCTGATTTAATTTAAATTTTAATTATTTATACGAAAAAGAGATCAGAACAACGTCGTATTTTTTTGCAGTGATTTTCGTTATTAATTCATTACAAAACCAAAACAAATCTTTAGGGAAACATTTCATGAAACCATCTCAAAAATGAATAAACTAATAAACATTTGATAAGAAAATTATGAAAACTTTTTGTTTATTAATCTTTACTTATTATTTATTTGGCCAATGGACCCTCATTTCATCAAAATTTTTGTTATGTTGGCAACATGAAGTTTCAAAACATAACCTACAATAGAACCTATTCGCTACTTAATCGCTTTTCTAGGTGTACTGTACAGTATCTGAACCGAAAATGCCATTACCAGCAAGAGTTAATACAAAAATTAAACAGTTGACGCAGCTTAGTGAGAATGGAAAATATTTGATAAATCGGAATCCAAGGAATTTGGAGCGTTTACGGATTGCTTATAAGCCAAGTGGTTATCATTTAGAAAGACCAGGTAGAAGTTTTTGGCACAAGTAAGTTTTCTTAATTTTTGGTTTATATTATTTATTAAAATGGTGAATATTTTAGATTAGATCTATCCAGCTCCGGACGGTATATCACTGCCAAACTGGTACACTATCAAAATGGTCCTGTAATCGAGGCTAGCACATCCGAATGGGCTATTAAAAAACAGCTAGTTGGAACCAAAAATACATCAGCATATACGAATTTAGCAAGGATTTTTGCTCAGCGCTGCCTGGAATCCGGCTTAAATGAATTTAATTGTGATATAGAGCCAATTAAAGACGGTAAAGTTGATAAATTTCTCGAAATTTTAAAACAGAATGGTTTAATACTCAAAGAATCTGAACGATTTATGGCACCGCGGCCATGGGATGAGACACGAAAAGAAAAACCATGGGAAATAATCGAATAGACATCAATTTTCAATCTAGCATTTTATTTTATAATTTCTTATAGTTATATTAAAAGTATTTAAATATAATATTGAACTACTAGCAATTAATTAGTTTTCATATTTGCTCTTCATATCATTCCATAGTTTCTGAAAATAGGAAATAAAAATTAGATTTGCAATGTTATGTAATATTCGAAGGGGTCGGTAGTTTTACTTACTCCTTTGTTGGCATTCTCAAAAATTGCATCAGATGCTAAATCAAACGATCGTTCGAAGAAAAAAACGGACAGCATAATACCAGCGGCATATGTTGAAGTTCTTTTGAAAACCATATCATACAAGAATTTCATTTCGCTGCTGTCTTTTACTGGTTAATTTTTAACTCGCGAACTTTTCAAGAAATTTTGTAATCGATGAAACTTTTGACAGACGTCAAACGATTGAAGCGAAGTGAGAGCAATTAAAAATTATAATAGGTTTAACCAATGTGTGTTTTGTACTTATGTATTAAAGAACCTTCAATAATTTATTCAGAATTCAGCAAGCTGATTAAAGAAATGTCACTTTGGATTTGTTTTTATGTCGGCTGAACACATGTTTCCTGCTTTGCCAGTTGTTTGAACAACATAAATAAACATACCAATATGGATAACAAAAATCCTGGTAAGCAAAATTATCATTTAAAAAACTTACTTATTCCAAAAAATATATATAATTTATAGATAAACTTGAGGAAGTTATAAAAACCATTGATGGGCTGATCGATAAGAAAAACGGTCCGTATCCACACAACACGGATTACATTCAATCCTTGTTGCCCTCATCAAAACCTAAAAAAATATTAAATAATAAACGTAAATTTATTAAAAAGAAAACGCTTACGCGGAAAGAATACGCCAAATTGGGTTTAAATAATATACCAACCAAATCACTTAAGTACGTTGAAGTCTTGCCACTCAATCAACTCTGGACGGAGTACATTATTAAGCACATTGGAATGGATAAGCCCAACTTTAAAATTCCAAAACAAGAAGATTTTGGTTACACTAATTTTTGTTTACTCCTTTGCAAAGCTGATTTTAGTGGTGCAAATATAACTGTGATACGATCGAAATGCCCCAGCGTGGTTCATAAACAAGGAATTGTTATTTTGGATACGAAACAGACTTTTGTTATTGTAGAGCAAGATAATAAATCTCGAAGTGAGTTTTTTTTTTGTAATTTAGGTAATTTCTTAACTAAACTTGTTTATTTACAGCAATCCCAAAATGTGATTCTGTATTTCGAATTATTGTACAGAATTTGGAACTAACGATACTAGGGAAATATTTTAATATAAGATCTGCTGAAAGATCTGTTAAGAAGATAAAGAATTATATGGTGCCAGATTTATAAAAGAATATCTAGTGATTGAAACAAATTAGACAATTTCTTTTATTTTGTAAAAAGTAGCACAAAAATTATCCATTTCATGCAATGAATTGACTATTTCACTGAATATGTTATTCTTCCGTTTTTACGGATCATCTTTCTGAATTGGTTGTCGTTGATGTGTGCGTCGCGGTCTGAAAAATGATTTGCTAGTGCCATTTATTGAATATGTAACTTTTGAAGTGGTAATTAAATATTCCTTTTTTGGCCTTATTGCCAGCTTTATTTTAACTTTTCGCAACTACCTATTTATAAAAATTGTATCAAAATTCAAAAATGAAATACTAAATGAATTTGTCTTTACAACCGGTTAAGTTTGAAGCAAATAAAGTATGTATGTACCTACTTGACCAATGAATTGGAACTTGTTCATTTTTTAATGTTTGGAAAGTACTAATTAAATATGAATGTTTATTTGCTATTTTTAATTTTGTTAAAAAGTACTGATTTTATTTGCTTGTTGGTTAGCTCAATTTGTATGAAGAAAAAAGTACTGTTTTTTAGAGTTGTCAAAAAAAACACAAGGAGTGAGTTAAAACATTCTTCGAACATACAGTCTAAAATAAAATAAAATAAAAATTATAAAATTAATCTTCGTAAATTAGTTTTTTTTATTCTTCGAAAGTTACTCTCAATATACGTACAAAAACTAGTTAAATACTTCGGAAAATCAAATTAATTATTTGGATTAAATCGTACATTTTGGTCCTTCAAACCGTGATATTCGTTAACATGTGGTTCTTGTAAAATAATAGATGGAACGGTACATGAGAGTCTTTGTTTTTCGTTTTAACTATTATGGAAGCCATTTTGTGAAAATAATATTTTTGTGAAATATACAAAAAATTACCTATGTCTTCGTTTGAGTATAATTAAATCAACAATAAAATAACATTCGTAATTGTGTAGTGATTAACATTAAACCTATTTTGAAAGTGTACTAATTTGTAGGGTATAACATTTGATTATTAACAATGGGGGATAGCGATAATGAAGTAGAAACAATTAACCTTGGATTATTGGTTAAGCAACGTGGTGGTATAAAGTCGCGTTTCACATATTTTTCTAATTTATATAAAAAAAATGAAATTAAAAATATTGGTGAACTAAAATCAACATTAAGCAGAATCAGTGAGCTTTATAAAAAATTCGATTCAGTGCAGTCAATAATAGAGGAAAACAGCGAAGATGAAAATATTTACGACGAACGTTTTAAATTTGAAAAATTGTTTGGTGAATTGGAAGCTGCTTTATTGAATGATGTTCATACATTAGAAGTCGAAAGTGAAATTGAATTTAAAGCAAGGTCGCAAGAATTATCTGATGATGATAAAAGTAAATCATCAAAGCCGTCGTTGTCCATCAAGCTACCTGAAATAAAATTGCCGCAGTTTAGTGGAGCAGTAACAGATTGGTTAAAATTTCGAAATTTGTATCAAGAATTTATTCATAAGAAATCGATTGATGAAATTACAAAGTTCTATTATCTAACCGGAGCAGTAAGAGATGGAAAAGCATATCGATTGATTGAGTCCATTCCATTGAGTTCAGAAAATTATAATGAAGCTTGGCGTGCAATATGTGAACATTACGATAATAACGTGGAAATTCAACGAAATCATATGAAATTAATATACGATATATTCAGTCCAATACCAAATTCATCTGAGTCATTGCAAAAATTTATTGATGAATTAATTAAAAATCGGACAGCGTTAAGCCTTCTAAAGATAAATGTAGAAAGTTGGGACTTATTTTTCTTTCATCATATTTGTGAAAAATTGGATAGTCAATCAAAAGTATTTTTAATTGAAAATACAACAGCTAATCGACTTCCAGAATTTGCTAATGTAATTAAAGTGTTGAAAGAGCGCGTCCGAATATTAGAATCAATTGGCAGTTTAAAAAATACAAATTCATCGACAATGTTTTCTAAAAATAAAAAAACCAATAGAAGCAATTATTCATCGTCACCTGGTAAATCATACGGGATTTCAAATGTAAGCCGATCGGAAAATACATCCAAGATTGAATGTTATTACTGTAAGCAACATCATTTATTATATAATTGTCCTAAATTTTCGGATGCAAAAATGACAGCATTAGAACGATTAGAGTTTGTTAAAAGTAACAAGCTGTGTACAAATTGTTTATCTGCTAGACATAGAGTATTTGAATGCAACTCAAGACCGTGTTCGCTATGTTCCTTAAAGCATAATATTTTATTGCATTTTAATCGAGTTCAAAAAGTTGTACCGAAAGAGGAATCCGAAACAAACCCTGTAAATAATTATAAACCTTTAAATATTGCTGAAATTTCTCATCATAATTTATCATACAACAGTAAATTGCATGAACTAAAACCTTCGCTTCATCACAATAATAATTTGGTAAAAGAGGATGGTGTTATACATAAAACATCATGCGCGTCAAAAATAGTTTCTCATCATAGTCAGAATTTATTAGCAACAGCTGTAGTTTATGCCATATCATCAGATCATCGTCAAGTACCTTGCCGAGTCTTATTGGATAGTGGCTCCGACTCAAATTTTATAACCAAAAGTTTATATAATTTATTGAAAATAAGATCAAGAACGGTTAATATGTCAATCAATGGAATTGGTGGAAAATCTAATTCAGTAAAGTTTGAAACAGAAGTTGAAATTAAATCAAGAAATTCGAATTTCAAAAAATCTATTAAATGCCTCGTTCTTCCAAAAATTACCGAAAATCTTCCTTCAAAGCCAATAAATATTACATCAATACAGGATGTATCTAAATTCGAATTAGCAGATCCTGCATTTTATATGCCAAATAAAATAGATATGTTGATTGGTGCCGAAATCTTTTTTGAAGTGTTACTAAGTGAAAAAGTAATCGTAAAGGAATTACCGACCTTACAAAATACCGTATTCGGATATATAATTTCAGGCAAAGTAAACGAAAATTCAAATCAAAATTCAAATGCATACACAGTTTCAAGAGAAATAAATACTGTTTCTAACGATGATATTTCATCACAATTACAAAAGTTTTGGTCATTAGAGGAAGTTAATGTAAAACATAATTATTCGCAACAAGAAATGGAAGTAGAGCAACATTATAGTAAATATGTCTCTCGTAAAACATCAGGGCGTTATTCCGTGAAAATGCCTTTAAATATTAAAATATTTGAATTGGGTAATTCTTACCAATCAACTCTTCGGAAGTATTTATGGTTAGAAGCTAGACTTAATAAAAATCCAGAGCTAAAGCAGCAATATGCCGATTTCATAAAGGAATATAAGAATCTTGGGCACATGGAAATCGTGACTCAGCCTTCGAAAGTTGCATCGTCAGTTGGTAAAGCTTATTACTTACCACATCATCATGTAATACGAGAAAACTCTACAACAACAAGGTTACGTGTAGTATTTAATGCGTCATCGAAAACCGATTCAAATATTTCACTAAATGATGCAATGTTTCCTGGTCCGATCATTCAACAAGAGCTAATTAAAATACTTCTTCGTTTTCGTAAGCATAAAGTTGCTTTGACATCTGACATTACAAAGATGTATCGTCAGATACAAATTGAAGACGACCAAAGAGATTTATTGCGAATATTTTGGCGTGACTCATGTGACGAAAAGATAGAATGCTATAGATTATCTACTGTAACATACGGTACCACAAGTGCTCCGTATTTAGCAACTCGTACGTTGCTACAATTAGCATGTGATGAAGAAGCAGATTATCCCGTTGAGTCACAAATTGTTAAATCGGACTTTTATGTAGACGATTTACTAACAGGAGCTCCATCCATCGAAAAAGCAAATCAAATTAAAAAAGGAATTACAAGTCTTTTATCTAAAGGAGGATTTGAGCTTCAGAAATGGGCCTCTAATCGTGAAGAAGTTGTTCCAACCAGCAATGAAGACACACAATCAAGCAAGGCAATTACAATTTTAGGATTAAATTGGAATACTAGCGAAGATACGTTTTATTTTGAATTTAACCACATCAAAGTTCAGCCGAAGTTAACTAAAAGGTCAGTGCTTTCTGAGATAGCGCAGCTATTTGATCCTATGGGAATTTGCGCTCCAGTTATATTTATGGCCAAACATTTTATGCAATTATTATGGACACATGCTGAATTATCGTGGGATGATACATTGCCTTCAAATTTAGAAAATCATTGGAAGTGTTTTAGGGATCAGATTAAAGAACTAAAGGTTACTATACCCCGTTGTGTTGTTCTTCCGGATTCAGAAAATGTTGAACTACATGGATATAGTGATGCATCTGATAAGGGCTACGGTGCAGTCATTTATATCAGGACAGTCGATAAACATAAGAATTGTTCGATAAGGCTATTATGTGCTAAATCTAGAGTAGCGCCATTAAGCAAATTGACGACCCCACGACTAGAGCTATGCGCAGCACTATTATTAGCAACATTAATTGATACCATTATAAAAGCAATGGATCTTTGCGTAAACCGAGTTGTTTTATGGTCTGATTCACAGGTCACCTTACAACGAATAAATTCCGATCCATCGAGATTTAAACAGTTTGTTGCTAACCGTATTACTCAAATATTGGAATTAACAAAAAAGGATCAATGGATGTTTGTTCCATCAGAGTACAATCCCGCAGATATTATTTCAAGAGGCATTATGCCTAATAAGTTATTATCGTCATCCATTTGGTGGAATGGCCCAAGTTATTTGAAACTAGATTCAGTCTATTGGCCTAATCAAAATTGGAAGAATCAAACTGAAATAGATGTCGAATCAAAGAAGGATAGTATTAATGTATATTTTACTATGAACAAGGAGAATTGGGATGTGTTTTCCAGATTTTCAGACTACAATCGCTTAGTTGGAGCCATTGCAATCTGTTTGCGTCTATTTAATTGGTTCCATGCAAAATCAGAAATTCGAAATTATGGCAAAGCAACGCCAGAAGAACTAGAAAGAAGTGAAACTCGAATTATTCAAAATAGTCAGTCAACTAGTTTTCCTGATGAATTGAGGTGCCTTAGGATTAATAAGCCTGTATTAAAGTCCAGTAAAATCTACGCGTTAAATCCATTTGTTGATAAGTGCGGTATCATTAGATTGGGCGGGCGACTTGAGAATGCTAATTTGTCATATAATGTCCAACATCCAATTGTGCTATCGAAATCGCACAACATGACAAAGTTAATTGTAAAATCAGAGCATGAAAGATTGCTGCATGCGGGAGTGCAGGCGCTGCTTTTTAGTTTGAGGCAGAGATTTTGGATAGTTGGTGGTCGAAGTCTGTGTAAACAGATTATTTTTAAGTGTGTTACTTGCTTCAAGGCGAAACCAGAATTAACAAACCAATTAATGGGAAGCCTACCTGCCTTACGAGTTAATAAGCCACCAAAAATATTTTATGCAGTTGGAGTAGATTTTGCCGGTCCTTTTCTATTGAAAACTAAGTTGAGAAAGCAAATCGTAACCAAATTTTATATTGCTATATTCATATGCTTCAGCACTAAAGCAGTGCATATTGAACTAGTGGAGGACTTAACCACTGATTCATTTATAGCAGCATTAATTCGTTTTGTTTCACGTCGAGGATTCTGTACTCACATTTATTCAGACAATGCCACTAATTTTATTGGAGCAAAGTCGGAACTAAAAGAATTACAAGACGTGTTTTTCAATGAAACTTCAAGAAATAAAATAATAAATTATTGTTCAAATCATCGCATACAGTGGCATACGATTCCACCAAGATCGCCACATTTCGGAGGTCTCTGGGAGGCGTCAATTAAAAAAGCAAAATTTCATATGAGACGAATCATTGGGAAGGCAACATTCACGCATGATGAGTATCACACTTTATTTTGTCAGATTGAGGCATTGTTAAATTCAAGACCATTGGTGCCTATGTCTGATGATCCTAATGACTTGAATTACTTAAGTCCAGCGCATTTTATAATTGGAGATGTGCTAACCGCTCTTCCTAATGCATCATTGGAACATTTAAATTTCAATAAATTGAAAAGGTTTCAACGAGTTCAGTTTATACAACAACAATTTTGGAAATGTTGGTCAGGCGATTATTTACTAAGTTTACAACAGAGATACAAATGGCGAACAAAATCAAATAATGTGAAAGAGGGTCAATTAGTATTACTGCGAGAAGACAATATCCCTCCTCAAATGTGGGTATTAGGAAGGATCAACGAAGTCTTCTACGGAACTGATGGTTTAGTTCGTGTAGTCAAAGTTAAAACTCGAGAATCTGAGTTTAAGCGAGCCATCCAAAAAATATCGGTGTTACCGCTTTATGATGACGATGATCAGATATTAAATAATTAAATTTCATTTATTTAATTTAATGAAAATTACATTATTATTAATTTTTAATTTTATTTAAATTTTGCATTATATAAAATGATACTTATATTGAAATTGTTTAATCAATTTAGAATAAGAAGTTTATTATTCATATTTCTGTTAAGACAAAATAATTTGAATTTATTATACATTTTTATTGAAATAAGTTATTTCAAGGGCGTCGGTATGTTCATTTTTTAATGTTTGGAAAGTACTAATTAAATATGAATGTTTATTTGCTATTTTTAATTTTGTTAAAAAGTACTGATTTTATTTGCTTGTTGGTTAGCTCAATTTGTATGAAGAAAAAAGTACTGTTTTTTAGAGTTGTCAAAAAAAACACAAGGAGTGAGTTAAAACATTCTTCGAACATACAGTCTAAAATAAAATAAAATAAAAATTATAAAATTAATCTTCGTAAATTAGTTTTTTTTATTCTTCGAAAGTTACTCTCAATATACGTACAAAAACTAGTTAAATACTTCGGAAAATCAAATTAATTATTTGGATTAAATCGTACAGAACTGAAATTGGAATTCAATTTTGGTCAAATAAAATAGCGATGGAATTCAATGTTTGGATTGGTTTTCAAAGGTTGGTAGCATTTTGATTTTTTTTGTGGCGAAATACATTATTTTTTCGCCAATAAAATATTAAGTCGTATTTTATTTAACAATTTACAACAACAATTGCACTATTGAATTTCTCAGTAGGAATTCATCGAATTACTACTAAATTTACGGAATTCAAAATCCAATTCCTCATGTAGTTTGCCTACTTCACGCTGGGTGCGCTAGACTTTAGTCGTATTGTTACGTTTTCACCTTGTTAATCAAGGTTCGTATCACTGGATTGTGAATAAAACACAACACTTCAATTTATCACCAACGATTTTATTTCTTGATTATAAAAATTATTCCAACACAATTTATTAACGATAATTCACAAACTCACTTTTTATTACTGTCGCACAATTTTACTGATCACTTTTAACTTTTATTTCACACTAAAAAATTTCCTTTTTAATCTTCAATATCGCTTACCAAAAACTTAAAATGTTCTAATTCGAATTGGTTCGCTCCTTATATACTCAAACCAAAACTTGTCAAAATAAGAATAGTTTAGAAACATTTCGAACAGTTCTTATCATGAAAAATTCCATTGTAGTAGGTACAGTAAATTTATGCTATTAATAACTTATTCTATTCTCCCCTAGGTGTCACCGTAACACTACTCCCCACCTAAGCCTGTTCGTCCCGAAAATTCCATTGTAGTAAAGTAAATTTGTGCTATTAATAATTTATTCTATTCTCCCCTAGGTGTCACCGTAACACTACCCCCCACCTAAGCCTGTTCGTCCCGAAAATTCCATTGTAGTAAAGTAAATTTGTGCTATTAATAATTTATTCTATTCTCCCCTAGGTGTCACCGTAACACTACCCCCAACTAAGCCTGTTCGTCCCGAACAGGACTCAAATCACCTCCTCTGTATAGAGCCAGCCTTTCTAAATGCACCACCTTCAGCATACCTCGATGTCCCTTTTGTATCCGATAAACCACGTCATTCATCCTTGTGATAACAGGATAAGGCCCTTCCCATGCTGGTTGCTACTTCGGTGATAATCCCTTCTTTGTTTGTGGGTTGTGAAGCCATACTAATTGCCCTTCCTGGAAGCCTTGGTTATTTGCTCGTATATCATATCGAGCTTTCATCCGGTTACTTGCTATCCGTATTTTCCCCTCGTACAAATTGATGAATCTCATTAAGTTCTTCTTTCATCCGGCCTACGTAATCCTGTCCACAAAAACCAATGATGGAACAGCTCCAAACTTTAAATATCCAGGTAATCGTAAATTATCTCCAAATATGATTTCAGCCGGTGTCATGTATTGCTGATCGATAGGCCATCAGGAACATTCGTATATGTCGATTCCAGTTGCGTTGGTTCTTCTCCACGACCTTTGCTAGATATTCCTCCAATGTGCCTTTGAATCTTTCCACCATACCGTCGGACTGTGGATGCAAAGGCGTTATCCTCGTTTTATTAATACCGAGCATCTGGCATATTGAAATACCACCGATTCAAAATTCCCTCCTTGATCGGTATGAATCTCCATCGGCACTCCAAATCTACTAATCCAGTTGTTGACAATGACCACGGCAACAGCTATTGTTGTTGTTTCTTGATTGGGTACGGGGTAGAACTCCGGTCATTTGTTGAAATAATCCTTTACCACTAGGTAGGTAGCGCATATTTATTGCCGCTCTCGGTGGTGGGAAATGGTCCCGGTATATCCATTGTAATTCTCTCGAATGGTGCTCCGACGTTATATTGTTTCATGGTTCCACGGCTTTTGCGTGTGAGTCCCTTCACCGCCACACATTGGTCACATTTTTGACACCATTTTATCACAGATTGTCTTCCTAGGTAGCCCCCACTTGCTCCTCCGTGATACTCTCAGGATTTCCGTAATCCGGTTCTTCGGTAACACTAGCAACAATTGCTTCACTTTGCCATCTGTGCTTTTCCACATTCGTTTTAAACACCCATTCTCTATTCGGAGGCTATCCCATTTAGCCCAATAAATCTTAACAATGAGAGTTTACTCCGCGATCTCGCTTCAAGTGGGCCAGTGTTCCTTTTCCTTCCATTCAATGATAACCGACAAATCCGTGTCATCTAATTGCTGTTTCCTGATCATTTCGTCATCCGCTCCTCCTCAGGCAGCACTTGCGTAAGCCTATCGTGAGTCGTGACCACAATGTTTGCATTCTACTGGGCATGGTCGTCTTGATAATGCGTCGGCATTTCCATGTGCACTTCCCTTCCGTTGTTCAATCTGGAAATCGTAACTTTGAAGACGTTCTATCCAGCGTGCTACTTGTCCCTCTGAGTCTTTGAATTGCAACAGTCACCGTAAAGTGCCATGATCCGTCTGTAAATGAGACTTTTGGCTATAAAGTTACTTACGAAAATGCTTAATGCATTCTACTATAGCCAGCAATTCTTTCCGAGTCACGCAATAATTACGCTCCAGTTTTGATAATGTTTTGGAGTAGTACGCAATAACTCGTTCTTGGCCATTAGTTTCCTATATGATAACACTCCTCCTATACCGTCATTACTTGACTCGAAAATATTCGAGCACCTGATAATATGTCTAACGTGTTATCGATCCTTGGCAGTGGTATGGGTAGCTATCTTTTTTCGTCACAGCATTGAGTTTTCGGTAATCAACGCAGAATCTCATGCTACCGTCCTTCTTCTCGACCAATGCTACCGGTGAGCTCCATGGGCTGGTAGATGGGTTCGATTACTCTTGCCGCCTGCATATCTGTTATCATCCGATTGAATTGTTCTTGTTTTGCCAATGGTAACCTTCTGGGTAGTTGACGAATCGGCATCTCTGTTCCTGTATCAATTCGGTGCTTTACATTGAAGTCCTTCAGTTATTATCCCATGTGCTGCAGAATATGGACATGTACCGTTTGAGTTGTTGATGTACAGAATTTTTCTGTGCCACGGTAAGATCTTCGGTTCATTTTTGCATAAGTTGTTCTACCATTACTTTCTGGCCTTGTACGTCGGCTTTTTCAATCGGACTTTTCTGATCACGTTTTACTATCGTTTATTCCTCGTCACATTTGCCGATGACTGTCCCTTTCTTGATGGTTTTTGTCTTATCCGAGAGATTTAGAGTCCTAATTGGTACTCTATAGTCGTTGTCCGGTTTAACTAGGGCTTTCCCGATTATAATTTCCTTGGCTCCGATCTCCGCCTCATTAGCTTTACAACTCACAACCTGGGTGGCCCAGAACCTCCCTCCAATCTTTCCCACACGATCGTTTCTGAGTTTGGTGGCGCTTCTCTCGATGATCAACAATAATTCGCCTGGTAGTTGCTCTTTTATTGCTAGATTGTAAGTGACAACTCGATGTTATCGTAAGTTAATACTCCTCTTCCAATATCCACCACGAAGCCATTTGCCTTCATGAAGTCCATCCCTAAAATGACTTCGTCCACAACATCCGCAAGTAGTACTTCGCGTTTGAAAAGAGTTCTTCCAATCTTTATTTTTACAATCTTTTTGCCTTTTATTATTGAACTATCTCCAGTTACCGTTTGCAGCTTCAATCCATTAGCTGGCTGTATAACTCCACCTTTGATTGTTAAGCTGTTACCGCCTCTTGCTACTTTCGAAACGCGGATGAAGATTATGGGGCAATTGGTTGTGTGTGGTGGTCAGCTTCTGCCCCTTTAAGCTGACTCTATGTAGTTTAACGGCTCCGTTGTCATTTGGCCACCCTCTTGCTTGGCCACTGCCTGCTCTTCACTTGGTCGTTGCTGCATAGGAGATGGTGATCTTCCCCTTTTCCTTCTTATTTCGCAGCAGTCCCGCGAGATGTGGCTCGGTGTGTTTCATGCTTTAGAATTCAAAGTTCGTTAACTTATAAATTTTACTGTACTTTAATTGAAGCTAGGTATACTTATAATATTGACTGGAAAGATATGAGGCATTTATTTTGAAAGTGGCTTAAGCCCATATTTTGTTCAAACGAGATAATGAAAGAATTGAAAAACAATAAATGAGAAATCATATGGGATTTTGAATTTTCTTATTTTTTGCACAGGTGTTAGAGATTATTTTTTTTTTGTTTTGACAATAAATTATTTACCGTTAGAAAGATTATACTGTTATTTATCTATTGTTATCATTAACTTGATTTTTTGAAAAATGGACTTAGGCCACTTTCAAAATAAACGGCTCATATGTGAAACTCCACTCAAATTTCTTGGTTGTTACGCTGTCTTCATAATGTTCCATATTTTGTTTGTGGTTAAAGTTACTGTTAAACGTATTCAAATTTTACTTTTTTTTATAGATTCAAGATTAATTAGAATGAAAAACCCAGGAAAAAGCTTTGTGGTTTTAAAATACAACAAACATAATACAATAACGCAAAACATTGAAAAATTGTAGATTTCGTTTCGGTTACTTTTTTTAACAGTATAGCTTATAAACAAAAACCACTTCATTTTAATTAAAACCTTTTTATTTATTTATTTGTCCTCTCTATTACTTTGTGCCATTTTGTTAAAAACAAGAAAATTAATCTTGATTTTACTTCATTAATTGTTGTTTTTTGTTTTAGATGCTGGCAAATAAGAAAAAGGACAAAATAGTGACCAAACAATTACCTATACGCTATACCTATAAGTATTTTGAATCCGTTATTAAGTGAAGTGGTTTGGTTTTATAATTTTAGTTTTCAGATTAAAGTTTGTTTTCTTATAATTGCCACCACCTTGAATCTTGGTTAATTAATTGGTGTAAAATATAATCCGACAAAATGTTCAAGATTATACCCTTTTACATTTTTATGTATGTTTTGCGGCTCAATGGCCCATTGTTGAATGATTTCTTTTGTATTTCTGCCTAAATGAGTAGTTATATAGATTTCCTTAATTGGCACTTAACGTATAATTTAATTTTTTATTTCCGATTTTTTATGTTTTGTTCGTATAAAATCACTTTGTAAAGTAATACCGTATAGCAAACACCCATTTTTATTTTAGATTTATATGAAAATTGTTTTGTTCACAATTTTGCGGAGTTTGATTGGCATGTTTCACAAATTGGTTTGTGTTTGAATTTCCCTTGGTCTCTTTTCTTGAAAAAAAAAAAACAATTGTGCGGTGATTTGTTCAAGTTTGTAACGACAATGTCAAATGGTTTTATTAAGATTTCCTATCGATCGAAATTTAATTACGTTTAATTACGAGCTACACATAGTTTTTTTTATTATAATAAAAGGTGTAAAAACTTTTAGGCTACTAATTTCAGAGTAAAAAATTAGACATAATTATCTTTAATTTAAAGCGAAAGATCTAAAACATCTCTAAATTTGACCAAGTTACAGAAATTTGAATCGTGGTCAATTTTTAAAAAAATGCTTGTGTTCCTTTAAATTTGTTGAGGAGTTAACATTTAAGAGTGGGGTCAATAAAAGCTCCATCTATTCTAACAAATATGTTCAGGTATTTCTTGTTCTTCTATGAGGTTCTTTTGTTATCGGTGGTTTAATCGTAAGTTGTTCGTTCTTATTTTTCTTTGCTAGTCAGAAATTGGTTGGGTATTTAAAGAAATCTTCCAATTTATTATTCAAATATGTATACAGACCTGACGAAGATATAATATATATCGAAACGTCGTCGTAAAAGAAAGAGTTACTTTCAAGGCTGTAAACCCGAAGGTAGCATAATATACAAATTGAGTATAACTCTTAAATCGGAATGTAACGCTAGATACAATTCCAAATATAATAGTAATACATACTACCTACCTATATCTGTAGTAATTATCTTTTTTTTTTGACTCTATCTCTGCAATCTTTTTCTGGGGCTCAAGGCACTCCTAACTCTTTCGCAGTTCTTTTTTAACGTCCTACCTAACGGCGTTTCCAGCCAACTCGAGGACGTACGGTTATAGACCCGCTTTTGTTTAAACCACCTGCACATTGCATTGCTTCATGCCAGCCTATATAGTGCTGACATGAAAGGTGGGTCGGCCCATGGTTTCCGTACTCTCAACAGAACAGGGGGTGATAGATGTATTCATCGTTATCAAAGATCGTAATCAGATGATGAAACATCTCTTTAGCATCCCGCCCCTATAGGGATTCGAACCCGGTTCCTCCCGATCCAACCGCCGTACCTTTAACCACTGCGCCCATTTTATTGGCCCATAACTCGGCAGAGTAAACATTTTTCGACATGATTTTTTCAGGAAGTACTACTCCGATAGCATCTATTTATCTGCAAGAATTCAAGATGATTTAATTTGTAGTTTTTGAGATTTTCACTAAATAATTTTCTATTAAGATTTTTTTGTGTTCTTAACGAATCAATATACGTGCCCTTGATGGGGTCTGTAATTCTTATCAAAATAACTGTTTTTCTTCAGACTTTTGGTAAAGGTTTATCGTTATTGTAATGTGTTCCGGAAAATGTTTGATACATAAATTAAACACTCGAATTTTCACACAAAAAGATTCACAAATTTCTTTTAAACTTGATGCGAATTTTTATTATAAATTAAAATTACACTTTGATTTATTATTTTCCACCACCGATATTATTTAAAAAGAGAATTAATTTTTAAGTTTTTTTAGAAGTTGAGTTTATGTGTTTCCTTTGTTTGGGTTTTATGTGATACGTCGAAAATGTTGGTTGTGCTATTAGAAGTAAGATGGCACCAAAAGCAATTGAAAGCTATTTGACCTTATACATAGTTGATTCAAGAAGTTTTAACTATACAGTTAATTAAATAGATAGGAATGAAAATGTGATATTGTTGTTGTGGTGGTGAAACAAATTATTTCAGAAAACAATATCTAAACTCATATAACTATACTTTTGAGAAAGTGTTTAGATTCTTGTGAGATTTCTTAGCCCCCATGACAATGGTCTATGAGACGCCATAATGCTAAAGAACGCCTTGCCACCGGCAATCTTTAACGCACTCTACTAAAGTCAAAATAAATACCTTACAAATGCCAACAAACTGAAGTTATTAAGTGATCACCCCAGTTATCGTATTTGAGTGTGAAATTATAGGCTACATCATTACAAAAGATGGCTGTCGAAAAATAAAAAACAAGTATATGCATTAAGCATTATTTTTTGACGAAACCCGGATTTAATCTATGGAAAAGGCCCCGTCGGATCCTATTCTGTGAACCTGCAAAAAATCTCATATGCACATTCTCCATTGTCTACGTATAGAAACGGCTTTAAAATACCAGTGCAAATATATAAAAAGGGAAATTAGGAAAGAAACAAAATCAGTCATTAGCAACATTAAAGACAAAACAACTAGGAACAAGATTTATGGAATGCGCCAACTTAATATAGCGAAAGCTCTGAAACAAAAGAACATTCACTATATGAAAGCTGATAAATGAAATGCTTTAGTTGTCTTGGATAAGAACGAGTACCACCAGAGCCTTCTAGAGTATAGAGCCATAATCATTATGACGTATTTTTTAGAAGCTTTTTTAGTGGTACATATAACTTTTCACTAATTTCCATAGGAATCCATAGTAAAAATGGTGTTTTTTAGCTTCAAGTTTTTCATTGAAAAAAGCAAAACTGTTACAAAATTTTTATACAAAAGTGTTCTACATACCTTTAGCAGCAATATACATGCAGGGTTTATTGGTATTAAGTAAATATTAATTGCAGAAATATTAAAATTAAATTATTTCTAAAATATATTTTTCGAACTTTCATTTTGAAAAATACATCAAAGTTGGCTCTGACGAATTAAAATAATACTTGCTACATTTATTTTTAGTTTTACTAGTGTACGTTAGATGTCTCAGATTTATACAGAAAAATACGAAAAAAACTTGTTTAATCACAAAATTATCACAAGTTCTTAATATTTTGAGAATTTGTTTTGCTTTTCCTATAGATCATGTTTAGCACTTGTACTAGACATCAACTTCGCCACCATTTACGCTAGGTGCGCTAGTCTAAATTACCTCATTTGTTATGGAAAGGATAATTCACACTAGCGACAATTGCGGTACTAAAATGAACAAATATCACGATCTATAGATCGTGATATTTGTTCATTTTAGTACCGCAATTGTCGCTAGTGTGAATTATCTTTTCCATAACAAATGAGGTAATTTACACTAGCGCACCTAGCGTAAATGATGGCGAAGTTGATGTTTAGTACAAGTGCTAAACATGATCTATAGATCGTGATATTTGTTCATTTTAGTACCGTAATTGTCTCTAGTGTGAATTATCTTTTCCATAACAAATGAGGTAATTTACACTAGCGCACCTAGCGTAAATGATGGCGAAGTTGAAGTTTCGTACAAGTGCTAAACATGATCTATAGATCGTGATATTTGTTCATTTTAGTACCGCAATTGTCGCTAGTCTGAATTATCTTTTCCATAACAAATGAGGTAATTTACACTAGCGCACCTAGCGTAAATGATGGCGAAGTTGATGCTTAGTACAAGTGCTAAACATGATCTATAGATCGTGATATTTGTTCATTTTAGTACCGCAATTGTCGCTAGTCTGAATTATCTTTTCCATAACAAATGAGGTAATTTACACTAGCGCACCTAGCGTAAATGATGGCGAAGTTGATGCTTAGTACAAGTGCTAAACATGATCTATAGATCGTGATATTTGTTCATTTTAGTACCGCAATTGTCGCTAGTGTGAATTATCTTTTCCATAACAAATGAGGTAATTTACACTAGCTCACCTAGCGTAAATGATGGCGAAGTTGATGTTTAGTACAAGTGCTAAACATGATCGATAGATTGTGTTTTAGTACATCAGTTCAACCTTTATTCCACTCGGCGTCGCGACGTTACGGGGTCAAAATTTTTGTTTACATTTTCTTTATATGTAGTTTGGCCCAAAACAGGTCAAACAAAAAATTAAAAAAATGAATGAAATTTACCTCGACGCGAATAATAATCAAATGATATTTGTTAACAAAAGAAGGATTTGTTTATTTTTAACATAAAATAGACGGATCGCCGTTACAATTGTTAGTAAAACGAAATATAAAATCATCAATTATTTAAGTTTTGTACGGTAAATTTAATGTTAAAAGAACCATATGAGCTGCCTGGAATAACAAATTTCACAAAAACAATGATCAGCAACGAGCTTCTAATAGAAATGGAGCAAAAAAATTTAAATTCTTGAACAAAAATAAACATAAAGCATCTGACATAACCTCACAAAACTCAAATAATGTTCGGTGTTTAAACATCAAATTCTTGTAAACCAAAGGCTTTTCTATTTAATTTATGTTAAAAATATAATAATTATTCTTTTGTTAATCAATTATTTTAATTTGCATTTCGAATCATGATAATTTTCATTGATTTTTTTACAATTTTAATAGAGCTGTTTTGGGCCAAACTCTATATAAAAAAAATGTAAACAAAACTAATTGACCCCACGTTCATATACTCTGGTGGTAAGTAGACATACTAATCACACAATCTATAAGTTTTGAACTTAAAATTTCCCCAGGTGGCAATTTTTCGTACGATTTTTAAAAAATTTGTACTGCCATCACTGCCATCTATGTAATGTATGTTGACTTAATGCACACAATTTGTAGTAAGCTTTTCTTTTTTCTTTGACCAGAATGCTGTTGTTATGAACTTTTTTTTATATTTTGGTTTAAATAAATCAATTATTACAAGAAAATGAAAACGATTTACTTAAACGACATTTATGTATGTTGAAATTCAAACATTTATGAAAATATTTCAGGAATCATAATTAAGAATTTGTAACGTTTTCATTGACAAATTTGTCTTAAGAAAAAAAGTGATTTCTCATATGTTTTATGTGTTTTACTATGAAAATTTTGATTTTTTGGTCGTTTCTAATTCCCTTAAAAAAGCTTCGTTTTTTAGATTATGGCTTGTATAATCAAGGTTGCTTTGGTACCACACACGAATGGAGGAAACTATAAATGATTGAAAATTCCAAAAAATTTTCATGGCAAAATGATCGATACATATATGTTTCGTTATGGCGTTGCATCATGGGAAACCTAATATATGACTTACAATGACTTACAATCCAGTACAATGACCGTTTTATGATATTTGTAACTTCATTAGAAAATATTCGCCCAAATGCAAGCATTTCATTTTTAAGAGTCATGGAAATAACCGATTAATGATTCTTTATGACTTTGTGTCGTACAAGAAACTAATTTATTTTACTATGGTTATTTAACCACGACAATGGCAATTCGTATTGACCATCTGGAACTAAAAACGATGTATATCTACAGCTGTCTGGATGCATCGGAACGTGGAACAATTCCATTTCTTAAATTTATTGCATCTTGTAACTTGTTAAACTTGTCTTACCGTATAGAGTGACATCCTTCTAGGGTAGCGATGTCCAAGCCAAATGAGTATTTATGATAAACTTTCAAAATAAATAGCTGGACAATGTGAGTGTGAGGGCCACCGCAATAGTTATTTCATCTTGCGGTAAACAGCCCGCAGGCTAACAACAACAATTGTATTGTGCTGTATAAAAAAGAAAACATTCTCATTATTTTTGGTATGTGGGATCGATTGATTACATAAAACACCCACTCTCTTATACAATATATACCGATTATATTTTCAATTTATACCCAAAAGTACCCACAAAGAGCTCACCAACCTTCATCACAAATTAATTTCACATTTTAATATTTCAACTTTAATCTCTTGTAAATCTTTATTAAAACACGGAAAAGGCCAATAATTAATTGGAAAGTATATGCGTACGTACGCGCATATTAATCTCGTGGAATGGGATTCCTCTCCCTCGTCAAACGCGCGTATATCATCTTTCATAATTCTATTTGTTTCTATGGATTTTTTTGCTTGTTTTGTCTAACGTATTCTGTTTTGTATGATATGCAATGTGTAATTTAGACGTTTAGTCGTAGATACCTAGAACAGAATCACAAAAAAAAAAGGATCTGTAGCATTTTTGATTGTTATCTTAAGTTTTCGTTCTCAAGAGGGTGAAATAAATAGGCAAAAAGTATATAATCAATTTTATTTTATTTTTTTTTTAATTTTCTTTCAGGGATTTCTTGCTTCGTATTTTGAAATTAATTTTTTTTTGTACTTTTCGAGTCGTTGCGCTATTCTCGTAATATTAAATTAAGGGATATATTTTTGGGTGAGAGATATGTATTCCTGTTTTCTATTGTATATTGATGCGGAAAGGAGATTTCATTTTTGTGTTTTATTATACGCAATATAGGGTATTTATACATACCTAATACGTTTAGAGGGACATACAGAAATAATTTGAAACGGGATACGTTGTGTATTTTGATTTGTCGAATGGTTTGACAAAATTCCAGTAAATTCAAAGAGAGAGAGAGAGAAAGAGACAAGGTTTTTGAGAAAAAATGGGGTACCAGACTTGTGTTAGAGTTTGAAAATGAGTAGAATTTAGTTGCCCTATTTGAACTCCCATTACAGGGTCTGTCATTTGAAGTGTTACCAATTTAAAATGTTGTAGCTTACTAACTTGGCCAATTATGAATCTTTTATTTAATGTTTAAAACAATGGTGAAAATACATTAAGTTTCCTAAAAAATATGTCACCATTCGATATGGCGCGAATGGTCGCAACAAGTTTTTAATGTTTCCACGTTTTCTTATTTTTTGTTGGCACCTTAGCCTGCAAAATGGGCCATATGGAGATGTCCATCGGATTTCAGCATGGTGAATATGGAGACCATTGTTGTGAAAAAATGAAATGTGGACCGTGATTTGGAATAAGGGGCGGTTGGCAACCAATTGACTGTATGCTCAAAGGTTCAACGTAAATAATAATTTCACTATTACCTTTTGTTGGTATACTTGCTAATTAATATTAACACTCTGGTCGATAGAAATAAGCGTAGGGCGACCATTTGCAGATCAGCCCAAACCATCGCAGAAGTATGCGCATGTTTTCCAATAGCAACTCGGTTGTTCAAATTGTCTCTGTACTTGCTCTTCAACCAGAAAATACCAAATTTACCAAAGTTTCAAATTCGTGCAGCGTGCAGTGGCTTCGAGCAGTAACATGTTTTTTATAAAATTGTTAAGTTCCAGCGTTCCGTCGGTGGGTGAAAAAGTCAAGAGAGGAAGAGGGACTAATATCCGAAATCAATCGGCATGCTCTCTAATACGCTTTGTATATTTTTATTAGTTCTGGTGAAATAAAATAAAATTTACAACGGCATAAATATCCCAAACATTTGGCAGCACTCACCGCTGCTTTATACATTTATTCGGTCCAAGAGAACTTCATGGTGATCGTCAAACCTAGCATCTCTATTGAATTAGAGTTGTCCACACTAGAACCGTTTATCGTAAAAGATGGAGAATAGTTGTTGTTTTTACCAGAGAACACGCAGCAATCCTTTCGTTATTAGCAATCCTTCCGGCGAGAACTTTGTGTCGCGAGTACCTAAGCAGTACAAGACGTAAAAAAATAAGATGAGGAAAGACTGTCATCAGCATAAGAATGAATGGAATCGAGAGGTAATGATAGAAGATCGTTAATAAAAATTTAGAAGATAGTTGGAGACAAGACGGATCCCTGAGGGATACCAGCATTTAATGTGTGAGCTGCGCCGCACGATTCACCACCACTCACATATTTACAACAGTAGAGATAAACTTAAGATTAATAATAATAATATTTCAATTTCAATATGTATAACAATAATTAACAAATATAAAACAATGTACATAATTAATTACAATATGTATGCAAGAACTTTGATTTTAAGTTACTAATTTTAACATAACCTCTTTAAATTTATTAATGGAACTTATATTTTTTAATTATAGGCAAACTGTTCCAAGTGATAATCGCATTTATTACTCCAAAGTTATTGTAAACATTAGTTTTACTAACAGGCAAATGAACGTTCTTATAGTTCTTAATGACATAGAAAAGTTTAATTTATCATGTAAGTATAATATTACACCCGATATAATATGTATTCGGAAAATAAAAACATCAGTTCTAAAACAGTAAAACTCAAACAAGTTGCATCCAAGGATTGAATCTTTAAATTCGGAAACATGATCAAACTTTCTAAGGTCATGAACATATCTCACGCAATTATTAAACGTAACCTCAAGTTGCTTTGAGGAACTATCACAATTAGAAAGTATCATATCACAATAGCTGAAAATAGGTATAATTAAACTTTTAACAAGATATATGCGTAAGTCAACTCGACAAAACTTTTTTATTAGTCTGAGCGAATATAAACTGTAATTAACACGCTGGCACAAAGAACTTACATGGTCATTCCAAGTAAGTTTTGAATTCAATAGTAATCTTAGGTTATTAACCATTGGAACAAATGAGATTGTGTCATTGTTCAAAAATAGCACAGGTGGAATATTCAGCGAATTATTTCTAGTGAGCATAATAAAGCTTTATTTTTAGTTGGATTAATGGAAAGTGAATTATTTTTGGCCCATGACGAAACATTCCCAAGATCTACATTAAGTTGCTTAACAATTTCCTCCAATTTTAACAAGTCACCTTATTATACAGTTGCAAATCATCAGTGTAGAGATGAAATCGACAATTTAAAATATGTCAAGGTAGGTCATTTATATAAATGGAAAAAAGTAAAGAGCATAAAATTGATTCTTGAGGCACGCCAGCGATTACATTACTTATGCCAGAAAGATCATCACCAAGCTTTGTTGTTGTTTACGATCACTCAAATAAGAATGAAGCAACAAAATAGCAGAATTGGAAAACTTGTAATATAACTTTAACAGTTGAAGCAAAATGATATGATTAACACAATCAAACGCTTTAGAAAAGTCTAATAGGTAGGACTAAAATTGCAAATGAGTTATCTTTGTCTAAAATAGCAGATAGATCATCAACAATATTCACAAGTGCAGTAATAGCACTATGGCCAGATTTGTATCCAGATTAAAACTTGCTTAGATAATCAAAGCTATTGAGGTGCTCAAGAATTTGAAGTTGTATAATTTTTTCTAGGACCTTGGATAGGGCAGGCAAAATACTAATCGGGCCAATATCAATATTAGAAATCGAATGCTTTTTAGGTAGGGGAATATAATCGACGCCACTTTCGTCAATACCAGAAGGATTCGTTAAGTTTACTGATCCCTGCCAAAATTTCATCAGCAGAAAAGTCAATGACTGCTTCAGACTTACACGAGATACCAAGTTTTTTTAAATTGCTCCACGTTGTTTTAGAGTTATGCAAATTCTCAAAATAAAATATATTTTTAGCTTGATTGATGCATTTGTTGGTTTTATTTCTAAAATATTTAAATGATTCAAAATCGAGCACTAATCCAAATCTTTTATAATTTTTGTAAGCCAAATTTTTACGTTGCATAAAACTCAAAATATGTGGATTTAATCCCGGAGCACTGGGACATTTATTTATATAGTACTTGTTTTACGAGGCACACAAATATAGTAGTATATAATATAATTTTAAGAAATTTTAATTGAATTCTTCAAGTATATCATTCACATCAGGGTAAAAATAAAGATTTAACAACGAAAATAAACAACTTTGGTATAAAATACTCAAGATTGATTACTTTATAATAAGAACAACAGTTTGTAAGTATAAAAAATTTTATCTCTCGTACGACTGAACTTATAGCAGGCAATACTTATAGCCTCATACAAAATTATCAAATCAAATAGGCTGCTATCCAATCTAGCCGGTTGATAAGGCAAATAAAATAAATTATGTAAACTCAAGCAAGCACTTAGTTTATTGCTAATCAATATATTAAAGTTAAAATCACCTCAACAAATAATTTTTTCATACTGTGACAAATATTTCGAAAAAATTGTTTGTAAATTATTAACGTCATCAGTACAAGCAGGAGGTGGGTTATAAATAACTAAAATAAGAATTTTACCAAATCGCTCGACAAGTTTAGATGCCAAAACTTCAACCTGACCAAAGACACGCGAGAACAATTTGCCGACTCTTAAAGTAGACTGAAAATAAATACCAACACCACCCCATCGCGTATTATTAATACGATCAAAACGTATTCGTTTATAATTATTGATAAGGAGCGACTTCTTTGTTATTTTACCTTTAAGAAGAGTTTCGGACATTACTACGGACATTTAAATGGCCAAATTTTATAGAACCATTTACATTTACCTGCAGATTATCACCCGGAACAAATTTACTACAATATAAGTTATAATGACTGTTGGCTGCAGCGGTTGCCCGAAACTGCACTCATAGAGGCAATGTTGTCCCAAAATTTTTAACTATATATTCCCGAATGTGTACCCCAGTCGGTCAAGTATTTGGATTAATCGCCTTTATCCGTAAACCAGCTTTTATGCCTAATTTATAGCAAACAAACTCCAACGATTCAATGTTGCTCTGTTTGGGAATTAGTTTTTATATTTTACAGTCGTCAATCTCCAAGCATGTTGTAGTCATAATTGATTATTTTCATTTTCATTAGAAATAGGTCCAAATTTGGAAAGGTGTAACCATACTATCGGTTCAATGACCTTCGGCGAACTGTCTGGTACCACAAATCGATTTTTTGTCCAGTTGTTGAAGATGTTTCTTTTCAACTGCTGGTACACCAACACCAGCAACACTGGAACTCATTTTGGTTGAAGTCGCCTCAGCAAAGGTTCTGATAGATGACAAATGGATTGGGGATGGTAGAGGATTCAATACAGCTTCCTTGATTCACCATATTGGCACAATTTGTTCGAGTTTGATCGGCAATAGGCATAACAAGCGAATCTGAACCGTCATCAGTAATGATGCGATCAGAAATGTGAGATAGCGCTGGTTTATTAATGGTATGCTCAATTTTTTTCATTGGGGTTTATATTTTTCTTAAAGGACCCATTATTTCACTTAAAATTTTCACTTGTTCACTGTAAATGTCTTTACAATTGTTACAAAACCAGAAAATACTGTCCGAGCCACAAATTAAATCGAAAACGTTTTTTCTCAATCCGACACATTTATAGTGGGCAACTTTTTTACGTAATCCACTGCACACTAAAACGTTCTCAGTTACACCAGGAACAGCACACGTCATACAAACTTTCGACGCCATATGAATATATAGTATGTATGCATAACTAAACCACACAATAACACAATAACAAGCTAACAATAAACAGTGAACAAGGGAACTTAAGGCGCATTTTATTTGACCATTTGCAAAAAAATTGCTTGTATCCAATACCATTTTGGTACTCGTGAATACTGAATACCCGCTGTGTACTTGGTTTTCAAAAATCCAATAGTATTTTTTAGCAGAGACGCGATTCCGAAATGAATACCAATTTTGAATTTGGCAAA
Source organism: Tipula helvola (assembly GCA_963556165.1). Taxonomy (NCBI): domain Eukaryota; kingdom Metazoa; phylum Arthropoda; class Insecta; order Diptera; family Tipulidae; genus Tipula; species Tipula helvola. The sequence continues at coordinate 309,394,631 of OY744481.1, forward strand.
TAAAATAGGCCTTAAACATTAGAGTCTATTCTATACACTATACACACAAAATATTTACAGACACATTCAATTGAATTATTATTTGTACAAATCATACATTTCTATTTTATTTTATTTATTAAATATTATTTTTATAATCTACTGAATTTTTGTAGTTGTAACAATAAAAAAATAAATATCGCAAATTAAAAAGAGATTATCAGTTCAGTGCCGCTGGGTTTTGTTTTCAAATATATATACCCATGGACAAAATTATTCGGTACCCCTATTTTTTCCGATTTTCCACCAATATTGGCGACAATTTTTATTTAAAATTTTTAAATATTCATGTTTTTTGACGATACAACTGGTAACCTTAATATTTTGTTGGCCCGCCTTGTTTTTTGATTATTTCCGCAAGAGTCTTATTAAACTATCCACCAAAAGCTTGGAGATCGATGGATTTAAAGCTGTCCAATTTTCTAGTACTACTGCCTTAGTATAGTCAATCGATGTTCATTTTCTTGTGCTAATCTTCCTCTTCGGAATATCCCAAAAAAGTTCAATTCGGTTTAGGTCGGGGTCTGGACCGGTCATTCCAGCACATTTATTTTATTTTACCGAAACTACGCCCGACTACTTCGTGTTGTCTGATATGGGACAATATCTTGCTGTTAGATTACCAGCTCACGTCAATATAGAAATAATTTTTCAATAGACGACTAACTCTATAAATGGTCTGCTCCAACATGGTAGTGTACGTGATTGAGTTCATTTACCCAGAGCATATTAAATGAATTCCAGTACCAGCAGACGACATACACAAATTGGTTAGAAATATCACATAAAGGTAACGATAATTTGTATGGCTATTATTGTGGATTGTCAAATGCTGTGGTTTTATAAATTCTCAGTATATTTCAACTGACTTCAACAGTACTTTCGCCCGACCAAACAACTTGGCTCCATTCCAAAGTAGTTCAATGATGATACCTTTTTTCGTGTAATCAGCTAGTTATGATGGTTTACCACCATTCTTTTCTACTGGTTGCCTTTGGGTTTCTACCCCTTCCTGGCCTATAAGTAGAAGAAATTGTGAATGAATTTTACGGTATGATCGTTGTTTTCTCAGCGCAACGCAAATATTTAATTTGGTTTGATATCTCCACTTAGCAAAATAAAATAAGTATGTTGGAAAGGTCGGCCAAGGGCTCTGACCTAACCCTAACTGAATATTTATGGGATCTTTTGACGAGAAAGATCTGGACAAGAAAGAGTATATCGATTGCCCATCTGTAGGAAGTTATGCAAAAAGAATGGGAAGATTTAAATCCTCTGATTTGGAAGCGACTTGTCGATAGTTTACAAGACGAATTATTAAGACGAAATATTAAGGCTATCAATTATATCGTCAATAAAAAATAATATTTTTGTCGGTTTAATAATTATGGATGTGATTTCGTGTTGTTAGATTTCGAAAGCAACCCATTATTTTTGGTATTCATAAGCACTCGTAACTAAATTAACATTTTTTAAATAATTTAAGAGAAGGCAGTTTTGTCCAACACATAGAACAAGAGTTTCGCCCCTTGGGAGGCTCAGCCCTCTTGTCTATTTCGATTTCTATAAACGAATAAGAAATGCTGAAGGTTATTGTAAGCTAAATTTCATGTTTAAAAAAAACCTTTTTATTACATTTGTGACAATGAGACACAATGCCTAAGGGGAGTAAACACAAATGAAATTACCTCTATTTTACGTTTGCACAATTGAGAATCGTTCTTACCTACCGTTTGTAATGTTTTGTTAACTGGCACATGATTAGACCAAAAAAGGATCCTTTTGTAGAATATATGTAGTATAAAATGTGTTTTATTTGATATCCGAAATTGTTGATATGATACATTAAAATTTTGTAGTCGGGTTGCATATTAATATTAAAGTTATTTTTAAATATCGAAGATAATATAAAGGTGGAGGGAGATCTTGTTAACTGTATTATATACTCAAAGTTATCCGACGTACTATTATATTCAATGGTTTTTAGATCCATTACATTTCTCATATTTCATTGTATAAAAAATGTTTTATTAAATTAATACTGTATATCCTGAGCTTATGATGGATATTTCCGGACAGATTCATAACAATTTTTCATTTTTTAATTATGTACATATGTATATGGTACACCGATTTATAATTAACTTAAACTACCAATCACATTATTTCGATTATATAAGTAAATTATTTTTTTTGTACCTTAGTTAAATGTCCTTTTTATCCGCTTCTTTGTATATAACGAGTACCACACATTATAGAAGACGTACGAAAGAATGAAGATAAATCGTTTAACTACCCGTTTTAAATGACTTAAGTTTATTTATTGTTGGTTTTTTTGCTTGGTCTATTGTAATACTAAATCGTTTGGTCTTCTAATCAGTGTTTAATGACAAAAGAGCGGCTACTTTAAGATGTATACATAACACAGGTAGGTAGCTTTAAATCTTTAAATTTTACATTTTACTCTGTGTCATAGTAATTGGATATCCATTAAAATGAGATTTTAGATTTTTTATTTTAATGTATTTGGTAGACGAAATGAAAAGGGTTCATATCAAATAATTCTACCGGTCACTTGTTACTCGTTTAGACCGATGCAGTATTTTATGGCGTAAACAAACAAAAAGTTTTATAAATTTAAACCAAATCATAGAAGGAGCAAAATCTTTAAAACAATCTGCAAATGTAAACTAAGTAAGACCCTTATTATCGAAAAACGTTATCAGTAATTGGCCGGCCACTCTGGAGCACGTGAACTAAATAACTGTTTGACATAAGCGTGTATCTAGGTGATCGATTTGGGCCAACGATGGAGAGAAGAGTGATGCAATTTGCACCTTGAGGTTAAATATTCTAGAGGTCAAATTACTAGAAGAATAAGATACTTGGTTATTTTACCAAATTTCAAGTTGTATACGAGTATGTATGTATATTTACAAATCGTTAATTTTCAAGAGAGGTGTGTAAAGTTTTTAGTGTTAAATTTGGTTTAATTTTTTTTAGTCAAATTCTTGCTAGATTTCTTGAAAAGAATTTTATTAAAAAAAAATTCAACTGAAATTAACATTAAACAATGTAAACGCTTCTCCTAAAACTCAACGATTTGTGAATATAATAGGCTTATTTGGACACGACCGGATAGAGCAACAATAAAGTGGGCATTCTTGGTGACGCATGATTTGGCACACACGTTAGCGTTTTAAAAGGTTGAAATATTGTGCTTTTTACAAAACGCACTAAGCAGGCAAGAAAATAAAAAGTCATTTTGTGTTTGCCCGTATTTCAGAATGTGCTACAAAATTTGAATCTTTTAATGTTTAAATTTTAAATCATAAATTTCAATTTTTAAATTTTAAATTTTAAATTCTAAATTCCAAATGTTAAACTTCAAGTTTCAAATTCCCAACTTCAAATCCCAAATTCCAAACTCCAAATTCCAAATCTAAAATTTTAAATGTTTAATTCCACATTTTAAATTTCAAATTCCAAATTTCAAATTTTAAACCCTAAATTTCAAATTTCAAATTCCAAATTTTAAATTTTAAATTTCATATCCCAAATTCCAAATTTGAAAATTCCAAATTCTAAATTTTAATTTCAAATTTCAAATTTGAAACTCCAAATCCCAAATTCCAAATATCAAATTCCAAATTCTAAATTTTAATTTCAAATTTGAAACTCCAAATCCCAAATTCCAAATATCAAATTCCAAATTTCAAATTCCAAATTTCAAATTTTAAATTCTATATTTTAAAAATTTCAATTTTCAAATACCAAATTTCAAACTTTAAATTTCATTCAAACTTCAAATTCCAAGTGTCAAATTTCAAATTAATTTAAAATTCAAATTCCAAATTCTAAATTTCAAATACCAAATTTAAAAATTTAAAAATTTGGTATTTGAAATTTAGAATTTGGAATTTGAAATTTAAATTTTAAATTTCAAACTTCAAATTTTTAATTTCAAATTCCAAATTCCAAATTTTAAATTCTAAATTTTAAATTTTAATGTTTAAATTTCAAATTCCAAATTCCAATTCCAAATTTCAAATTCTAAATTTTAATTTTTAAAATTTCAAATTTTTAATTTTTAATTTCAAATTCCAAATTTTATATATTAAATTTTAATGTTTAAATTTTAAATTCTAAATTCCAAATTTTAAACTTTAAATTTCAAATTCCCAACTTCAAATTTCAAATTTTAAATTCCAAATTTTAAATTGTAAATTATAAATTTCAAATTTTAAATTTTAAATCCCAAATTCCAAATTTCAAATTCTAAATTTTAATTTCAAATTTTAAACTCAAACTTTCAAATCTCAAGTTCCAAACTCCAAATCCTAAATATCAAATTCCAGATATCAAATTCCAAATTTCAAATTCCCATTCCAAATTTCAAATTATAAATTCTAAATTTAAAAAAATTCAAATTTTAATTTTCAAATTCCATATTTCAAATTCCAATTTTCAAATTTCAGATATCAAATTCCAAATTTCAAATTCCCATTCCAAATTTCAAATTATAAATTCTAAATTTAAAAAAATTCAGATTTTAATTTTCAAATTCCATATTTCAAATTCCAATTTTCAAATTTCAGATTCCGAATTCCAAATTTTAAATTCTAAACTCCAAATTTTAAACTTCAAATTTCAAATTCCCAACTACAAATTTCTAATTGAAAATTCCAAATTTTAAATTTTAAATTCCAAATTTCAAATTTCATATCCCAAATTCCAATTCCAAATTTCAAATTCCAAACTCTAAATTTTAACTTTAAATTTTAAACTCAAAATTTCAAATCTTAAATTCCAAACTCCAAATCACAAATTCCAAATTTCAAATATCAAATTCCAAATTTTAAATTCCCATTCCAAATTTAAAATTCCAAATTTTAAATTTGAAATTCCAAATCCCAAATTCCAATTCCTAATTTCAAATTCTAAATTTTAATTCCAAATTCCAAATTTTAAATTCCAAATTTTAAATTCTAAATTTTAAGTTTTAATGTTTAAATTTCAAATTCCAATTCCAAATTTCAAATTTTTTTCTAAATTTTAATTTCAAATTTCAAACTCAAAATTTCAAATCTCAAATTCCAAACTTCAAATCCCAAATTCTAAACTTCAAATTCCAAATCCAAAATTTTAAATGTTTAATTTCAAATTTCAAATTTTAAACTTCAAACTTTAAATTTCAAATTTTAAATTTCTAATTTCAAATTTTTAATTAAAAATTCCAAATTTTAAATTTTAAATTTTAATGTTTAAATTTTAAATTCCAAATGTTAAACTTCAAATTTCTAAAATCTAAAATTTTAAATGTTTAATTCCAAATTTTAAATTTATTCCAATTTCAAATTCCAAATTCTAAATATTAATTTCAGATTTTAAACTAAAAATTTCAAACCTTAAATTCCAAACTCCAAATTCCAAATTTTAAATTTTAAATTCTAAATTTTAAAAATTTCAAATATTAATTTTCAAATTCCAAATTTCAAATTTCAAACTTTAAATTTCATTCAAACTTCAAATTCAAATTTTGAAATTTCAAATTCCAAATTTCAAATTTCAAATTTTAAACTTTAAACTTTAAATTTCAAATTTTTAATTTTTAATTTCAAATTCCAAATTTCAAATTTTAAATATTAAATTTTAAATTTTAATGTTTAAATTTAAATTCTAAATATTAAACTATAAATTTTAAATTTCCAACTTCAAATTTCAGATTTTAAATTCCAAATTTTAAATTGTAAATTCCAAATTCCAAATTTCAAATTTTAAATTTCAAATCCCAAATTCCAATTCCAAACTTCAAATTCCTAATTCTAAATTTTAATTTCAAATTTTAAACTCAAAATTTCAAATCTTAAATTCCAAAATTCAAATCCCAAATATCAAATTCCAAATATCAAATTCCAAATTTCAAATTCCTATTCCAAATTTCAAATTCTAAATTTTAAAAATTTCAAATTTTAATTTACAAATTCCAAATTTTAAATTTCAAACTTTAAATTTCATTCAAACTTCTAATTCCAATTTTCAAATTTCAGATTCCAAATTCCAAATTTTAAATTCTAAATTTTAAATTTTGAATTTTAAATCCTAATTTTCAATTTTTAAATTTTAAATTCCAATTTTTAAATCTTATTTTCAATTTTTCAATTTTAAATTCCCAATTTCAAATTGTAAATTCCAAATTTTAAATTCCAAATTTTTAATTCCAAATTCCAAATTCCAAATCTCAAATTTCAAATTTTAAATTCTAAATTTCAAATTCCAAATTTTAAATCTCAAATTTTAAATTTCAAATCCCAAATTCCAATTCCAAATTTCAAATTCCAATTTCTAAATTTCAATTTCAAATTTTAAACTCAAAATTTCAAATCTCAAATTCCAAACTACAAATCCCAAATATCAAATTCCAAATTCCCATTCCAAATTTCAAATTTTAAATTCTAAATTTTAAAAATTTCAAATAATTTTAATTTTCAAATCCCAAATTTTAAATTTTAAATCCTAATTTTCAATTCTTAAATTCCAATTTTTAAATCGTAATTTTCAATTTTTAAATTTTAAATTCCCAATTTCAAATTTCAAATTGTAAATTCCAAATTTGAAATTACAAATTCCAAATCTCAAATTTTTAATTTTTAATTCTAAATTTCAAATTCCAAATTTCAAATCTCATATTCTTAAATCTAAATTTGAAATTCTAAATTCCAAACTTCAAATTCCAAACTCCAATTTCCAAATTTCAAATCCCAAACTTCAAATTTTATATTCTGTCAACGAATTTCATCAAAATTGTTTACAATCCATGTCCAATCATACTTTTACTTGTGAGTATTTCGTGTGTGTACTCGTCTTATTTAACTACAAAGCGCTTATAAATATTTGGATAGAGGAGGAACAATAACAACATGATCGTGCTTGATGCCTTTGTACAGTAAAAATAACGAACAAACTATCATCCCTATTATGATTGTCGAATCGATCGACAATCGACACGACTCTGTATTGCGTTTTCGTTTTTTCATTTGATAAAAACAACACAAAAATGAAAAGGCAACACAGAGTCGTGTCGATTGTCGATCGTCTCGACAATCATAATACGGGTGTATGTATTCAAAATACGACGTTTAGGAACAACATAAAACCAACGAAAATTCTTCCTATGCCCTAGAAGAAAAAGTTCATCAAGTAACCAATACAAAAATGCATCAACTCACACAATTCAGCAAAGTATATATAGAATTTTGGTCAAGTGTATAATTTTCAACTGTTCAAGTTTAGTGGTAGCTATTTGTAAAAAATGTGAGTATGTGAAAATATTGAAGAATAAGTCAGAAACAGTTACAAATTTCAATATTATATATTTTTCTCCCTTGTACCGATTTTATTTTCGCTGGCACTACATCCCATAATTCATTGATCTTACATTAACCAGCCGTAATTTTTTCGTCACCCGCCGGGAATCGAACCCGGAACCTCCGGAGGTTAAAGCAGGCATGCTAACCATTTTGCCACCGGGGCGGTCTTCTACCGATTGTACCTCAATTTGTTTTACATTTTGTTCAGTTTGTTTTTAAACATTGTGTTAATCAGTCGCAGTTAAACAAATTTGTTTGATGTCAAAAAAATCTGTATCACCTGTCAAGGTGATCATCTAAAAAAATAAAATCATCGCAATGTTTTTACCACGTGTGTAAATATGAGACCGGAATTTACCAATAAATGGCGCCATCTGGCAATGTACCTTTCAACAAACCACGTAATCGGCGCCATTTTCTTTTGACATCTGTCAACAACATCCAATACATAACCATACAAGTTTCAAACAATAACGCATGTTTTTTGCGTGCTAAAAATGTCGAATTTTATTCCTAAACATTACGATTTGCGGGCATCATTGATTTTTTTTTATCATTTGAAGGAAACTGCTGTAGAATCACATCGAATGCTTGTTAAAGCTTACTAATGGTAAATCACAATACTATGAGTGGTTTAATAAATTCAAAAGTGGTGATTTTAATGTGGGAAACACGAAGTTTGAAGACAGTGAATTGCATGCATTGTTGAATAAGGATGACGCTCAAACGCAAAAACAATTCGCGGATCAATTGAATGTGTCACGAGAAGCAGTCTCCATACGTTTAAAAGCCATGGGAAAGATTCAAAAGCAGGGGAAATGGGATCCGCATAAACTGAATGAAAGGCGACAGGAAAATAGAAAAACCACTTGCGAAATGTTGCTTGTAAAAGAGATTAATTATGAAATTGGGAGTTTTGTAAGAAAATAAGAAATCAAATTTAAAGTAAGTTGGAATCCGACATTTTATTGGAACTATGTAGTTTTAAAACTGCATAGGCCGAAAAGAGGGACTACAAGGATGTTAAAGTAGGGGATTGGTTAGAGGGAGGTTAGACAAATTTGAGATTAATAGTTGGCACTATAATTTTATTTTGTTTCTTTTTGTTAATAACTGAGAGATAATTGAACTACATATGACTGATGTCCGGAGTACAGTCAGCAATGATGAAAAACTACTTTGCATTGTGAATACATGAAATTATTTTTTCGATGACTTTCAGCCATCAATTCAATAATTTCACAAAGATAACTTGTTTTTTGGGATTCGACGAATGTGTTCCTGCATGTCAAATTTGGCAAGTAATTCAATTAGGCCTAAATATTTTCCGTTGTACTTGGTATATAACTTATCAGAAGGACCGCGGAATGCATATTATTTTGCGCAAGATATAGAGCGATACTCATCAATCTATTGAAATCATTTTTCCAACGCTCTGTTTTCTTTTAAATTATAAATTGTTCCGCTCGACCGATTGTTGATCCTGATTTCAGTCTTGATTCCGTTTCTATCGACGTTTGAGAACATATGATTTGAACTATTTTAATATGATTTAATCGGTCAGCATTATCGGAATATAATATCCGTCGTCGGAGTGCATATTCGTTATTAGCAAGTACACTGAAGAAATGATTATTGGCGAAATGACGGTTGTTTGCATCTTGAGAATATCGTGTAAGTTGAACTTGCCTGAAACCTTCAACGACCAAGTAAACAATAATTTTATTGTTAAGGGTTTTAGGCCATCGAGATGGATTTGAATTTTTTTTTGTACCTAGTCTAAGTCTGCGGAATTGTCGACATTTAGTTGGTCGGATACAGATGGAGAAATCAACTGATCTGCTATTGAAGGGCTTTCATTATAATTTTCGATCGAAGGAACTTTTGACAAATTCCACATACAACTATTAATACATACTAATGCCACACAATCCCAAGATTCTTGTTTTTATTTGCTTTTTGAAAATACTAATATTATCTGAGAAATGTAAGATGAGATGGCGTGGTTCAAATATGCTTCTACAGATAAGAGATAATCATAAAGTATGACCAAAAAACACAACACGGACACATAAAAAAATGTTTGTGTACGAAAGAAGTAGAATGCAATACAGGATGATACAAATTTTTCTTATTTTATACTCAACATTTAGTAAGTTCCATTTGAGTGTAAATTTGCATCTACAATTTTGCATCCCTAAAAGTGTTGCGCCCTGCGTGGCCGCGCACCTCGATCACACCTCGAGCCGGCCTTGTTAGCTACACAAAATACATATTTCAATAAAATTTTTAATCTTGAAATTTCAAATGCATGTAGTTTGTACTTAAAATTAGTGTACGCAATGAATTTTCTTCAAACAACAAAAATTTTTGCTCGTTATGTTGAAAATTCATACAAACCTGTAAGTCAAAAGTAAAAAGTTTTTTCATTGTGAATGCTCTGTTATTCGGATCAAAAGTGGCTTTGTTTGACTCGAAATAGCGACCTATTGGCACAATATACTATTTTTGGCATACTGGAAAATTTTCTAAGCTTCCAAATAAAGTTAATCGAATCCATTTAAAAAGGAAACTCTAATTATTTACAATTTATTTATGAAATGAACATAGTAACAATTCAACAAACACAAAATTCTATTTTTTTCTTGCTTTTCAATGGAATATAACTTTTTAACCTAACTGTTTTTTAACTTTGTTTATATAAAAAAATATATACATTACGATTACTGGGTATAATCGCAATTAATTTTCTAACAAAATCGTTGTTGTTTTAACATTTGTGAACTTTTGAATTAAAAAATTTATTAGCAAAAAAATAAACTGAAAATAAAAAGTTCAACAAGCATGACATTTTTTAATTTATATAAACTTTTTGATCTTTTTGTTTTACATTTTTAATTAAACCTTAGAAAACTATATTGTGTTTAACAAGCGAATTGGAATAAAAAAAATATAAAAAAACAAAACGATTCCGCTTATTAAAGATTACCACAATTCTGGGTTTCCTAAATATGGCGGCATATATTCTGTAGAGATGATATGTGAAAACAATTTTTATATTTCCATAGCACTTTGATGTGTGACATTTTTTATCATACCCGTTATATTATATGTATAACAACGGAGATACGGATATAAGTATGTTGAATAACGTAAAATATTTAAAACGAATTATCTTCTGCAAAATGTACATATAAACAAAAACTCTACATAAGTATACATCTAAATTCTTCTTGTATATACAACAACAAAAAAAACGAAAATTAAACAAGTTATTTATTAAAATCAACAAACACCCTAAATATATATTTTTTGGTGTACATATGTACTATATATTAATAAATTTTGTTTGTGACAAATCTACATTTCATCTATTAATAAAAATTTTTTTTTTGTATACGGTACGAGTTTATAAAATGGCAAAACTCGACTCGTATACAGAAATAAAATTACAGAGGGTAGTTTTTCCTTTATTATTTATATAACGCGCACAAAACACGGGGGGTAAGATATGACATTTTTGGTTCGTTTAGGATTTTCTATACAAATAGCCCCTCCTACCATATATTGTCACTTGTTTTATATGGTGTATGTATAAATAAATAATGTACTCGTATATTATAAAGAGAAAATGTTTTTTTTATGTACTCGTACATCTGTAGATAGATGGCATTATGAAGTGTATACACATACTACATACGCCACTTGAGATTTCCCGTTCATATTCGTTTACTAATGGAAACAATTTTTCCAATAAAACAAAATGACTTTAAAAATTCATTTGATCTTTCTTCCATTTTAAATCACGTTTTAAATTTAACTTTTTTCTTTGTTGTTTTAAATCAAATTTTCCTTTGTTTTAAAATCTAATCTACAAAAAAATTACATAAAAAATCAACGTGCTATAATATAATGCTGATTGTGTCTCTTGCTCCTTTTTAAGTTCTTTTTAGGTGCTTACTAAATAGTTTATTTATCTATTGGGTTCGCAAAATCTGGAGGCTATTATGAATTATTTGACATCGAAAATATACTACAAGCAAAAATTTAAAAAAAAAAATTAATATTAATTTATTAATTAAGCGTAAAATTAAAAAAAAAATCCAAAATTAAAATATACATTACGAACTAAATAACTGAAATTTTATTGTCACGATTTATTATTGAACTAGCGTTTGAATTCGTCAGTCGTCACCTCATAGCAGTCGCATATTGTTCGACTTTTTGTCTAAAACAAAGCGCGGTCGCCAACTTTTCTATTCCACGTTTACATTAGTAGAATAAAAGTATCATATGTAGCAAAAAAGTATCATCATGTGAACTCAAATTTAAATATTTAAATATTTTATAGCATACTTTTATGATATTTCGGTAAAGTATCTATCAAAAAAGTATTAGTATAGTACGTTGTAATGTGAACCCTGAATATCATTCATATATTATTGTGGTCAAAACAAAAATTTAATACGTTTTTTGTTAAAAACAAATAATTTAAAAAAAAATTAAAGATTAATTTTAAGAATTCGCTTAAAAATTTAAATATCGTAATTATTAATTCATTAAAAAAAGAAGTTGGTGAATATAAAACTATGGAGAAATGTGCAAGAAAAAACCTAGGTAGAGGTCAGAAATGGAATGACCAAGAAATAAAAGAAATGCTGAAACTGGCAGTTGAATTAAATGTAAGTTCCAACAAATTTACTTATTTGTTGTAAATAGTGGTCCATATAGTAGTTTTTTCTGTTTTTTTTTGTGACTGTAATTAAGGTGAATCAACCATTCGCCTCTCATCAGTAGATCAGTACAGTTTCACGGACATTTTTAAACAAATCGCAGCACGATTTCCATCGTAAGACGCTTAAATATAACGCTTTGAGGCGAAATTTTACCGCCGACAAATTTACAAAAGGAAAAAGGGGGGAATCTGGTCAAATACCCATGATTTACGATGCGATGTAGAAATGGGGCTATTATGGGCTAATCGCAAAAAGTTTACCGTACCCCAGGACTGGGCTAGATGTCAGTCTGATGCAGGTGAACCCCCAAATAATCAATGACGTGATAAGTGATGACGATAAAATTCAAAATAAAATCTTTTTACCGGTAAATTAACCATTTTCTTTCTAGAGACTTCTAATGCAGCGAATTAAGGTATAAACAGAACAAGAGCGTCGACGTACGACGAGCGATACGCCTATCAAATTAAAATACACAGAAACCATACGATGCTAACAGAACTAATGTCGCTGGCGACGACGACAATATCGCCGAACTTTTTTTAGAATCTATTTCTAATTTTATCGCCGGCGATACAATGTTGCCAACTATTTTTTTTTTTAAGTAGGCTATACGATAGCTGTCATATTATTAACCATTATTTTCAATCATTTTTTATTCCTTTCACAACATTTTGATGACATTATATAAAATAAAAATATTTAGGTTTTTTCAACGGAAATGCAGCGTCACCCACAAAATAAAACGGAAAATCTATACTCACCAACATCTACTTGGCAATATTAAATTATAATATTTATGTGCCAAAAACACAAGATTTAGGTTATATCGTTTGTTGTTGTTTTTTTATCGCCATGCGCCCACGCTTTTGTTATGTTAACTACAGCGATATTTTTTTTTATTTGTCGACGATCATCGTTGTCGCTCTTGTTCTGTTTAAACCTTTAAGATATTGGAGCGTCAATCGAAAACGGAAGGAAAACAGCGACAATGCAATTGAAGAATTTGGTTCGAACCGGCGCGGCGGTGTAAGGTATTTTTAAAGAATCTCCTTTGATTGAATCGGCACCAACTCTATTGTCTGCAGATTACGAATTTACGATGATTCGGAAGATTTTACATACGAAATGGTGTGTGAACCAATATATCTCGAAGATGAGGGAAATATTTATTAACAAAAAAGAATTTGAGTGTCCCTCATTAAATAATTATAGCAATAAGAAGTAATTTATTAGTTCAAATGAAATATCAACCAATATACCTCGAGGAAAATTTAGTTACAAATAAGGAATTTGACTGACCTCAATAAATAATTAAAGTATACATTTACATAATAAATTTTCTTTTAATCGATTTATAAAAATGTGTTTTCGAATTGGAAGCGCATCTGTAACCGAACGAACCGCGTTCCGTACTGCTTTGCCTTAAGAATTAGTGCCCGAACAATTTATTATCATATCTTGGATAATCGGTCGTTCTAAATCATACGTGGGGTCATCTGCAGCATTAATAACATCCGAAAGTGAATTTTTTTGGTTTGAATGATGTTATGTAGCATGCAGCATACAATTACCACCTGTAATTAATTATTATTTTATTATGATGTTATTTTTGAACCAATTTACCAATTGCCTTTGGTATGAATTTGTAATCAATCTCATTTAGTTTTTTAAGACGCGCCATCTTGACTTAAGTTTCCCAATCGTCTGCTCAATTATAATACGAGCAGAATTCATATAAGCACTGAATGACTCCTGAAGGGGATCTATAGGTTTCCCGTATAACCCTTCAGGACCCAGTCGAGCAGAGGATACGCCAGATCACCTAAGCCCAAATAATTCACGTCCACCCAATTAATAAATTGTGTTTTCTGAAATATAATGAAAAATATTACCTCCGATTAAAATACGTTACAATTATAGTAGCGGTTAAACCAAGTAATACTTACTTTTGGGAGTAAATCGTTAATATATTGGAAAAACCGTGATGCTCCAGGATATCTGCAGCTTAGCTTACATCCGTTATTCTAATGATGGAAAACAAAATACAATTAGCCTTACATAATAAAAAAGGGAAATACTTCAGATTTTGCACTTACATATAGTTGACATCCGCCACTATCTGCACATTATAAGACGTCCAGCCTTTTCTGTTTATAAAATCGCCATGGCTTTCATGTGGGGCCAAACTTGGTATGTATTCAAATTTTTTAGAAATTTGTTCAGCCTCCTCCTCGGGTGGCATTTTAATCACGTCTCGTACGTGCTTCAACATAGCATTTGTAAATAAATGGATGCTCTTATATGCACTGAAACTGAACCTTTGCTTACCTAGAAAGAAAAACAGTATATGCTATAATCAATCAAAAATGGTAAAAAAATGTTGAGCTTATACTAACCCCCATATTATTTCCAATAATACGGTATTCAGCACACGATGCGAACTTGTAAATTTGGTGAAAGAGCATAAACTTCTGATGGTACTTGGCAATTCATTCAATTTTCAGTAAAACTGAATCATTGAGAATGACTTTTATATTAGTTGGAAACATCAACATATTTGTCCTTTGAGATTTGGAAAACTGAAGTTTAGCATACAAATAATTTAGCTCACGAAAATTAATCAACTTATAAATAAAAATTATCGCATTAAATAATTCCTTGTACACCCTGAAATTTTTTAGCCAATCGCGATCATCAAATTTCTTCAAGACCACATCGGTCCACCAATACGAGTTTCGAGGCTTCGACCAAATTTTTGGTTTTCTCCTGGCACTAAAATTTTTCTTAGTTATTCTAAAATAAAATGCGTTGTTGTTAATAATTATTCTATTTCCGATAACCCGTCTATTCCCCCTTTGCACATCGTCTCCCATGAATAATTGTAAACATTTCCCGACTACCAAAGCCAGGCGGCTAAAATGCTCCGCATTCATTTTACTTTTACAAACAATTTTTTAATTTTATTTACCCACTTTACAGTTCACTCTCGAAATACCTTTCTATTAATTTATCCACAAATCTAATAGAAAATAAGAAGAAATTCACAACAAATAAATTAAACTGAATTGAAAACTGAAATCTATCTGCCCAAAACAACAAACTTTTATAGTATACGTTCACACTACAAATCGCAAAGCTAGTGGGCAAATAGCAAAAAAGTACGTACATATATGTATGTATTTATATTGTATATGCTGCGAGTCGAGTCGAGTTTAATCCTAGTTTAACTCGCACTATATACGGAGTCGAGTTAAACTCGACTCGACCAAATAATTTGTCGAGTCGAGTTAAACTCTACTCTAAAAATGCGCTATGTACGCAGAGTAGAGTAGAGTTGAAAAAACAACAACAAAATTAAAGAAAAATTAATACACACACCAATTCGTCATTTTTATTTTAAATTAGCTATGTTATTGAAGAATAAAAGCGATATACAAATAATATATTTAAATATATTAAACAATAAGATTTTATTTAATAAATTTGCATAATATTTTTATTTTTTTCAAAAAAGATTATTCAGAAATATCGGTGGTCTATATCCTTTAATTTTCAAGGATTTGAAAATTACAATTTTTTTGACAAAATATCGCTGGAAAAATTAAAATTACACATATACGGAGATCAACAAAAAGAATAATCAATCTGATGATCATTTAAAATGATTTTTTGTTAATTTTTTTTTCGATTATTTTAACTCGGTTTCAATCCTATTTGAACTCTGCATATTTTTAACTCTGCAGTATATACACCAAGAGTTGGTTAGAAAATAACTCGACTCTGTATATAGTGAGAGTTAAACTAGGATTAAACTCGACTCGACTCGCAGTATATACAATATAAATGTAACGTGGTATTAGTTTAATAATAGGAAAATTTTCGATATACATATGATCGCCAAAAATCACGGAGAATAATTTCATAATAGCTCATTTCCGACGTTGTCGAAAAAAAGCGCGTGTCGAAAATTTCATATATCCCTCCTGTATTGTTTCTGAGGTTAATTCGTCGAACACGCCTTTGCGTAATAAACTCGGAACTGAATTTGTTAATACACAGCCAATTATTGATAATACCCAGGTCACTTTCCATTTCACTTTTAAATTTAGTACGTCAATCTGAACTGTATATAAGCGCAGCATCATCAGCGAAAAGCTGAATCTTACCCTTCAAATTTAAATTGAAAATAACGTTTATGTAAATCAAAAACAAAACTGGGCCCAGAATGGATCCTTGTGGAACACTAACTGAGACATCAATTCTCGAAGATTCATGTTTACCGATCTGAACAGTTTGCCTCCTATCATTAAGATAACTTTGTATTAACTTAAGTGTATTACCCGAGATTTAAAAACTGACAATCTTATGTGCTGTGTTCACAATCGAAAGCTTTCTTTAAGTCAAGAAATAAATATGAATTTGCACATTTGTTTTCCAGAGACTCATAGATACCTTCTACAAGATTTAAGGCAGCTGTAGTTGTGCTAGAACGTGCCATGAAACCATACTGATTGTTATTTATAAGTTTATTAAAATTTAAATGATCAAGTAGTGCTGTGTGAATTATACGCTCGAATATTTTGGAAAAACTGAAATCGATCACCAGTCTTAAATATCGGGGTAACACGAGCAACTTTGAAAAAACCAGGATATACTTCTTCATTGATCCAAAAGTTTATGGTTTTAATAATTGTGTTGTAACATAATCATAACCAGGAGATGAATTGGATTTCAAATTGTTTATTATGATGTTGAGATCTTCAATATTGACAGTAATAATTGTAGACAGATATCTATGCACATCTCGCCTTACAGAGACATGATAATTTAATGATGGTGAACTAGATATTTTTAATCCTATATACAGTATCAAAAAATGTGTTAAACTCATTAACAATGAGTTGTTGGTTAGTGATGATGATATCATTGATTTTCAATTCTACTTGAAGTTGCTGTTCATTATACGCTTATGGGAAGACGCATCGTTAGTTAAAATCTCATTTATTAATTTCCTCATTTGCTTGGGATTTTCCATATTGTCCTTTATGTTGTTAGTATAATAAGGTTTTTTGACTGTGTTAAGGGAGAACACCACTGTGAGATTTTCAAAAAATCGATTTTTTTTTGCCTTTAAAAATATGATACAAATTCGTTTATGGCTAAAAAATTTTTTTTTTAGAATGTTTTCAAGCATTTTCCTGAGAGCTCTTATTGAGAAGTTATTAATACCAAAAACTTTAAACTCGTTTTTCTCGAAACCGTGTTTTGGAAATCTGCACGCAGCAGAACTCAATCAATTTTTGTTCAATCGACTTGAAATTTTAACTGTAGCTTCTTAAATAGATTTAAAGTCGAAGTATACCTGAGTTTTTTTTGATTCCTTAAAATGAAACTTTTTCTTTAAACTTGTCTCTATTTTTTTTTTTTTTTCGAATTTTTTAATTTCCTCAGGTGCTTCGATGCTAAAACTAATATATTTCATGAAAATATTTTATTTTTTGTTCCAGGAACAAATTTAAGTCACTTTTACTGCGTGCAGTGGAGCGACTCGAGTCAAAATCACTTCTACTAAAGCTACTCTTGCGCCGCCATTTTGTATTTTTTTTTACATAACAATTTTTTTTTGTTTACTTAAATATATGCCAAATTTAGCCTAAAAGTTTTTTTTCCTCTAAAGCTAACCCATTCCTCAAAAAAAAAATACCAAACTAAGCACTTGAAAATGGTAGGTCACAGTGGTGTTCTCCCTTAAGAATTTTTTTAAATTCCTTGTTTAACCTTTTATAGTTTTCAAACAAAAACTTATTTAACGGATAGACTTTTTGTAATTTATTTTGATCAATAGGTATTTCCTAAAGATGAACTGCGGGGTTATTAATGTATGCATTAATTAACATCCACATTCAACATTTCTAAGGAATTAAGTAATCAATCAAAGAAAATCGAAACCAATTTGTTCGCATTATTCTTTTAAATAAACAATGCCAATGGCTCAATGCTGTATCTTCATCCATGCCTTTATACACAAGATCATCTTTCATGTTAACTTTGAAAGCATATGATAGCAAGCCTTTGATTTTAAATAGTATTCCACTCTGCTCTTGCTGCTTCTTTATAAATTGGGCATGGGAAATTATTGAATAGAAAGTAGAAGTAGCCTCATGCGCCATAGTCCAGCACATTACCACCACAATATTTTATATTTAATGTTTTATACGAAACTTAATTTGCAGAACTCTAAACAATTTCTCCTCTTCGTAAAATATTTATCTGTCTAGCTATTTTCGGAATAACTTAATGTTTCACATAGAATCCGCATGTATGCGTTAAATACAATAAAATTAAAATTATTAAGCATTTAATTGTAAAGCAGAAGGAACCAATGCTAAGCGACTTTGGGGAGCTCTCTATTTTAGTATGTGAATAATTATAAAAAAACACAAAATTGTCATAAATGTTCTAATTTCTATGAATGTTAGAATTTCAAAAAATCGTCAAAGCGGGGTTTGTACTATACTTTAAGGCAGTACTTCTCATACAGTGTACCGCGGCTCCCTAGAAAGCCGTGGAGCTGTTATCAGGTATCCTTAAAAACTCGCCTTAATATCTCTAATAAACCGTACAATTTCCTCGCACACAAATGTCTGAATCTGCCTATTATCAATGACCGCTACGGTTTCCTGGGTTAATGGTTTTTGTAAGATATTTGATGTGTATATGAATTTCACAATCACGAGGATTTTGGTAGGCAAGTTCTTATTCTATAAAGAATATGAACAGGAGTTTCAGATCGTAACCCTTGATCTGCGAGACAAAAAAATCATGGTTAACATGGATGCCTTTTATGAAGTAACAACATTTTTAATTCAGAAGGCGATATCTGAAGTAATTTCTCGGAAATTTAGGAGCTAAATTTAATGTCAAAAACTCAAAACTATAAGAATCTAGGTCTATGAAAATTTGCGAATTGAAAATGTACGTATTTAGCATGTAATATTAAAAAATTACTAGTACTTTAATTTAATTTGAAATTTCAAATGGCAGTTTGTCAAATTTGGCTTCAAAAACTTCAACTTGGTTAAATTGTATATCAGGTTAGTGTTGAGAACTTCAAATCGAAAATTCCAGGATTCTAATGCCGAGTTTTTTGTAGCGAATCCAATAGCAATTTTCGGTAAAACGGTTGGTTACAGAAATGTTGGAAAATTTTTCGAATACTTACCGAAAATTTATGTAACTATCTTTAGACAAAATGGCCTATAAAACACAAATTATTAATAAGTTTTATAAATTTTTAGGGTAAAAATCATTTGATTGATTTGTAAATTTACCCAAACCTACCAAATTTATCATAAAAGTTGACAATTAACGCAAAAGCTGGCATTAGGTTTGAGGAATAAAACCCCTTACTATTCAACGCAACAAACGTGCTTGTCAACACTTTTTAACTATAAACCTCCGTGGAATTGAAAGTGTTTTTTCGGCCGTGAGGCAGTTTGCACAAAACTGCACTAACTATTGATAAGTTTTGTTTGAGATCATATGGTCGTTTTATCAAAAAATTTAAATTAAATATTTATTTTTAGTTCTGACGTATGCTAGCTTATAACATTAATAAAAAAAGGAGTCGGCCAATTTTCTAAAAATGAAGAACCAAAATTTGAGCATCAAATCATTAATACAAATAATGGAAAAATTCTGACAATTTTTTGGTAAAAGCGGATATTACAATTAAAAAATTACCGAAAACTGGTAATTCGAAGTTCGGTAATTTTCGAATGCCTGGGACCAAATAAACTGAACTACTATCATATACTGGGAAGAAACTCGTCATCAATAAAATTTCAAAATTGCTAACTCTGAATTTTCTACAGAAAACTTAAATTTTTTTTTTAATGTTTCAAGTATGTACATATTTCCATAATTTTCATATTTCGATAATTCAGAAGAATTAAATCCAAATTTGGTCTTAAACACCTAACTAAAAACCATTTGACACTAAAATTTAAAACAAAGCAAATTCGGGTCTGGGTATCCAGAATAGTTAGCACAAAAATGTTTAGCTTTAACCTTAGTTAGTCATTTCGTTATCTGTTCTGCTCCGCTCATATGTTTAGTTAAAATATTTAGTACCGGAGTTTATACAGAAACATCCAAATTTTAATACCGTAGTCCTTATGCCGAATCTTTTCAAGTTATTCAAAATGTTTTACAATTTTTGCGTAAAATAATTTTTTATTCCTACAACTTGGATGAAGATGAAGCTGAAGGAATATTTTGGGTTGGTAGAACATTTTTTTAAATTGCGGAAAACGGATATGAATTACAATTTATAGTGTCCCAGCTGCCCATGACATCTGAGATTCTTGAACAAGATTGCCCAAAATGCTTAGCTGATGGAAATTCATTATTATTGAATTCAATTTTTTGGGGGGGCCCTGGCTTTCATTTCTCTGATTTTGGGGGGCTGCAGTATGAACAAGTTTGAGAAGCACTTCTCTACGGTATAAAACAGATTAAAATAATATTTCAAAAAAAGTTATATTTAAAATTTTTTAGTTTTTGGGCAGATTATTTTATATTTTGCGGGGATGTTGATCTTCTGGAATATGATGGTATCCCATACAAATACAATATAAAATATTTTATATTTAATATATTGTATTTAATGTTTTATATTTTTTATTTTAAATTTTATTTTGTTATTTTATATTTGATTTTTTATATTATAATTGATTATTTAAACAGTTGAATATAATAATAAATCGTATATCTAGAAGAGATAGTTTAAAAAAGAAAATTAAATGTAGAAGTAAAACAGAAACGAATTGAATTTGTATACGACCAATCGAACGTAATTAATTTAACCAACATTACTTTACGAGAAGAATGTTTTATGGTTTGGAGTTTTGGGCGTAATGCCCTAGACAGACTATGGTTTAATAAATCCGATTTAGTGAATTTTCGAAATTTGCCATAGTTACATTTACGGTATTTATGCTTTATTTTGAGTTTAATGACTAAATTCGATGTAATGGGAGTGTATTAGATTGACAAATATTATGAAAACAATAACAGTTTAAGTGTATTAACCGTAATTTAGAACGGGTTTAGCTAAATCGGATTTAATAAATCGCAGTCTGTCAAGGGTATAAGCTAGTTTCCTCATAGAACATAATAAAGTTCCCATTATACCGTAGACAGACACAGAGTTAATCGCGATTTTCAGTTGTCACTTTTGTCAAAAATCGCGTTGTGGAAACAAATTAATCCGGTTTAGGTGAAAATCGTGTGATGACAGACGACTGTCATTACACAATCTTGGCAAAAAACTGGATTATTTCATTTTCAGAACGCGATTTTTGACAATCGGGATAAATGAAAATCGGATTAACTTTATGTCTGTCTAGCGTATTATGGATATAATACCACCCATTGAAAAAAAAAAAATGAAAAAACAAACCTTAATACTAGAAGAAGACGTAAACATTGATAATAAGAAACGGATTAAAATTACAAATGATATAGTATAACACAACTTTTACAATGCAAACCAAAAATATCTAAGACAAAAAGGATTCTCCTGAATGCCCATAATGTGACTAATAAGTTTCTAAAAGATAATATAAATTTATGCATATCAAAATCGGACAAAGGTAAAAAAACTGTAATTATTAACAAAGTAGATTATCAAAATAAAAAGTCAGAATTATTAAGCGACTTAAACACATATGAGGTCATTCCTAATGACACGATAAAAACAATTAATAAGAAATGCTTTAAAAGTATTGACACTAACCAATATAAATTATTTTTGAAAATTAATAATCCAATACCCCAAGACTTCCTAAAATCCATAAATCGAACACCCCATGTCCAATAGTCTCGACTATAAATTCGCTAGCATATAAATTGTCAACATTTTGTTGTGATATTTTAAAACTGTTAACACAAAAGAGTAAATACAATTTAAAAAAATTAGTTCATTTTTAAAGATATTCTTAAAAACATCAAAATTGGCGATAATGAGATACTCGCTTCTTTAGATGTTGTGTCTCTATTCACAAATGTATCATTGGAATGGCAAAATTACCAATTTGTGAAAGATGGCAAGAAATTGAACAAAATTGCATTTTAACAACAGATGAATTTTTGAGAGTGTCGGATATAAATGTTAGAGATAATAATTATTTTATGTATTAAGGTAATTTCTATAATCAGAAATTTGGACTAGCAATGGGTAACCCGTTATTACCTAGGTATATTGTCAGATATAGTTTTGTAAAAAACGTTTTAACGTAAAATTACTTTTGTTACAACTACAACCAAATTTCATTTCTAAATATCAATGGCTTAGTAAATATTGGCCCTAACCCACATTTTTTTCAAAAATGACATTTTGATACCAAAATGTAGAATGCAAGTCTCTTTGCCAATGTCTTTCTGTACGACTGGTCTAACCTACAAACCAATAAAAAACGTTCCACATTCAATTTTGTTCGGCCCTAAAGCGTATGGTATTATCTATCAAAAATCTCGTTTTTTGCATTTCTTGAAAAATGTTAGAAATGTGGGTTAGGGCTCACTAAGCCATCGTTATGTTGATGAAATCATTTTGCCCACAACTGAATCAAACATTGACAAATTTACTGGTGAAAAAGAAAATAACAATACACTGTCATTTTTAGATGTAAAACCACGAGATCAAATTGTTAAATCTTAATGGCATAAAAAGGATATAGCGACAGATAAGTTATTAAATTTCATTTCGACACATCCTTACCAAATAAAAATAAATATTGCTCATGCCTTTATTAACCCATTTCCGCCCGCCTTACTCGTTTGAGTACACCACCTTTTAACGTAAATTCTTCGAATCTAACGGTTTTAAACTATTTTTGTTTCTCGATTATATTATTTGCCGTTCGATTAAGAGAATCGGCCGTGAATTCGGAAAAATATTTTCATTTGACCAACAATGATGAAATTGGAATTTCAAAAGATCGAATGTTCAAAGTAAGACCGCTTATAAACATGCTTAGGAAACAGTTTTGCCAGTAAGTTTTTTTTTCACAAGGATGATTCAATTGACGAATTCCAGCGGTAAGCCAGTGTGAGGCACGGGTTTACAAAAATTGAATCATAAGCAGTTCGAGTGGATCTTGTTACGTTTTCGACATATTGTTACGGTTTCATTATTGTGGAAAACCAGCAGACGAATCAGGGTTAAGGACGCTTATTTTTGCGCGAAAATAAATAGTTTTTCTTTGACATTTTTGTTTTATTTGTGTTCTTTACTTATTATCACCCACACATTTGCGGAGTACCATCTAAGTAGCAAAAAAATCTCTTTGGCTAAAGCCAAATGACCATCTCAAAATTTCCAAGAAGAAAATAGTTCCAGTTTGACATTTGTCCTCACCCATAATAGAAGATCCATCAAATATATTTTTTATTTACTTATATCTGAAAGGTCTTTAATTATCACCTAAAAAAACAACAATTTTGACATTTATATGATTCAAGTACAACCGGAAGGCCATTAACATAACATTGAATCACGTTTTCTGATAAATAGTTAAATTACAAATCTTAATTCATGCTTGAGGGTGCTGTGTTCCATACAAATACATTTTAGTGAACAATGATTTCATGAGAAACCTTTGAACATCTTATAACTAAATGTTATGCCTTATTGTGGAGTTAATAACAGTAAAATAGTTGTATTAGGTAAACAATACCTGAACCCTTATTATTATTATTATTTTAGTACATCGAGCACACATATATTACGTGTACATAAAACATATTTTCATCATCCATGTTAAATTTGAAGTAATTTTTTTTTTTTTTTTTATAAAAACACCCATCCTTGTTGCCCTTAAACTATATATCCGTTTTTTGTTGTGTTTTATTTTGTTTTGTGCTCCCTATTATTATCCTTTTGTATTGTACATACATTACACAGGAGAGAGAGAGAGTACAACGAAAACAAAAAACCTTATAATATGTACATATTTACATAACGTGTGCAATTTATATAAAATAAATAAATAAATTCCTGTTTTTTAATTTATAATATCCCGTTTTTTATGTTGTGTTCCTGTTAAACTTTTTTACATGTGGTATAGTTGTTGTTGGTTTTATTATAATGCCAATAGATGACGCGGAGGAAACACAACAACACACAATATAATATGCAGCAAATAAAATTGAGGGTGTTTTAATCAGGAGCAGCAAAAAACTAATAAATGAAATCTGAGCACGTGTTTGTGATTTTCATTTTACTTTAGTTGTGTTATGTACCGTATGTACACAAGTTTATATAAGCGAGATGTGAAATAGATATTTCCCTTGACGCCATTTTTTTTTTAAATCGGGGTTTCAATTCCCTTCAATGAACATTTTTATTGTAATTCTACTAAATGCAATATGTACATTTAATTGGGATTGGGATCATATTCTTATCTCAATTTGTGTGTAATTAATCTGCTTTTAATTAATTTTTATTATCTTTCTTGTGTGTGGGTATGCATGGGCATCTACCATCTACATATTCGTCATTTCGTAATTTATTTGGTGAAGATAAAGTAGGCATGAATTATGTACATATTATCAAATACCATATTATGATGTTTGATGGTTCTACCTACAGCTATGGCTAGTTAGGTAACATTTATGTTTAGAAAATGTTATCTTTTACGTATCAGATTATACCCCAGTACAGTGATGGCGATTTTTCACCAGAATTTTGCTAGCCAAACTGCGAACTGGAAAGTGAAATTCAGCGGTGAAATTTTCATTTTCGCTTGTGTCATTTTTATATGAGGAAACTCATTTCACTTCAGCAGCGTACTGAGCTTAATGCTAAAAATATTCCTCAAGCTGCGTACATGGTACATTTCGGGTGAAAAAAATGTACACCACGAAGTTAGCTAAATGAGTTGAATTATTCTCAACTAGAACAAAAATTTAACTAGCGTTACCAACATTATTAGCATGTTCAGAAAAAGACCAAAGTAAATTTGTAGTAAAATTCGAAGATAAAATTTGTCAATCTTTTTCCGAACATGGGTAGTAAATTTATAGTAAATTTTTATGTCGTTGTTTTTATTATTTTGGCATTTTTAATCTTAATGACCGGATTTATGTGACGAAAAATTAACTTTATATCGAATTAAATACAATAAAATATGTTTTAAATGGCAAGCGATTTATTATTCATGAAAATGCGTGTTCGAATTTTTTCGATATTGGATTTTATATACCTATTTTAACTTTTTGTATGGGCAAGGTAATTTTAGTAAATTTTTTACCAACATAACAAAAATAAATTTTACTATAAATTTACTATGGTCTCTTACCGAATGTGCTAAATGTAACCAAAATGGTTCAAAAAGGGCATCAATTTAGGTTCAGAGGGCAGACGTTTAACTCGTAGGGTTACAAACCTATCGCAACCTAGTGTTTTTCGTTCAAATTCATGTTTGCGCTTAGAAGAGAAAATTTTTATATGCTTTGGTAAAATATGAAACGATGACGGTGCTATATTCAAGTAAAATTACACTTTTCGTTTTTGCACCTAAAACAAAGAAAATTGTTTGGATTTCTAAAATTGTAAGCATATTTTATTCGGTTGTGGTGACTATTACTGCGAAGAAAGAACATTTTTAGCACTTTAAAAACTAAGTGATAGCAATTTGAGTTTGTGGGCGTGATAATCGGACGGTTCAATTTTGCTAAAATATATCCCACCCCAACTGGATATACCATACATTATGACCGATTCAACGGCTGCCTAATAGAGTTTCCTAAGAGTGTAAAATAGGCGGAATTGACGAAAATTATAAAACTTATCCACAGCGGTAACAAAATTTTTTCTGATTTTATTGAGATGCGAGAGGTTACCAGGATCCCGAAACACCGACCAGAAAAATGTCGTGTCTGTCCTTCTGTCCTTCCATACTTCCGTCTTTCCAGTCGCACATTTTTATTACTTTTGGTTTGCCTCCTATTCTCACAAATATTGATAGTTTTGGTCGAAATTTTGTACAAAGATAGATTTTAGTAATAAGCAGTTTGTATTAACTTTTTCGTCCATTCGAGTGTAGAATAAAGGGGTTGCAGTGGAAGAGAAGACTGCTAAACAGATTTTCTCGAAAACTGGACCGATGATTTTTTTGTTATGTTGATGATAAATTTGATAATTCATCATCTATTCGATTGAAGCATTGCGTGGGGGTCATTTTGACAGAAACGAGAAATATAAATTTGTTTATCTGTTAAAGAAATATTTTTATATGTTAATACACTTTGCAAATTCTAGCAATTGTTGCCTAGGTATCTTCAAGATAAAATGAATAGATTACCGTGTAATATGAAATTTAAGTTTCTAAATTTACCTAAAATACTTTGCTGGTGGCAAATAATAGCCGCATTTCTTGACGCATTAGTGATCCGGATCAGATCAAAGTTTACATTGAAAACAACAACAAAAATTAAATTTTTGTTGTTGTTTTCAATGTAAACTTTGATCTGATCCGGATCACTAATGCGTCAAGAAATGCGGCTATTATCGTCAGAATTTAAAAATAATTATATCTAGTGAGCTTATAAATATAGTAAGATATTCCCGTTTTTATGACATTGGCATTTCTGTGACGTCTTATTGACATTTTAAAACATTTTAATGATTGAAATTTCAACGACATGTTGACCGATACAATATTTGTGAATTGCCTAGTGAGCAACTTCATCATGTTAAATTTTTTTGCATCGTAAAAATTCACTCTCATCAGTTTTTCATAACGCGCCTAAAGAAGTATAACTTCAAAAACAGTTAGAAGTGAACTCTTTAAAAACGAAAAAAAGTGAGGAAACCCGACCTTGATGATATTGATAAACTTCTGCTCGAATCGTTCACCAATTCCAGAAATCAAATTCCCATTTCGTGGCCAATTTTAAAAGTTAAAAGCTAATGAATTTGCCCAAAAAATCGGAAAATCAAATTGTACCGATAGCTGGATTTACCGTTTACGTCAGAGACAGAATATAGTGGGTGGACAAATTTCTGGAGAAGCAGCTGCTGTTTAAAAAGTGATTGCGAAAATTTGCTCCAAATTGTTTTTCCTAAACTACGTGAAGGTTACAAAGATTCCGAAATATATAACGCCGATAAGACCGGTTTATTTTTTAAAGTTACTTCACAAACCACAACCAAATTTAAGGATAAAACGTGCATTGGAGGTAAACTTTCTAAAGAAAGGATAACTCTTCTGGTTATAACCAATATGGATGGAACGGACAAATGTAAATTACTGGTAACTGGTAAATCTAAAAAAATCCAGGTGTTTTAAAAATATAAAATTTTATCAGTGTTTTACGAAACCAAAAGCTTGGATGACAACCGAAATTTAAACAAAATATTTGTTACGTTGAGATTTCGAACTTAAACAAGCCAATCAAAAAATTCTATTTCTTTTGGACAACTGTCCGGGTCATCCGGAGATACGAAATTTATCTTCCATCAGATTAGTTTTTTTACCTCCCAACACCACATCCGTCTTTCAGCCTGTTGACCAAGGTATCACAAAAAGCATTAAAAGTTACTATAGAAAACTATTGCTATTGAAAATGATGCATACATTGAATTGGATAAAACTTGTAAATAGCGGCAATGATAATGCTACTTGGAACGAATACATAAATGTCGATAATGATGTGATTACCGCTGCACAACCAAACGATGAGGAAATTATAGATTATGTCTTATAGGCATATCAGATGAAAACACAGTTAGTGATGGTAATATTGAAGCTGTAGAGAATTTAAATGATGAGTTTCAGCCGCCAACTATTAATGAGGTAATAGCTGCGATTTCCACTGTCAAAAACTATTTTTACTTCGGTGAAGCTAAGATGGACGAATATTCTATTAATTCTATTTTAGCATATAGAAAAATAAGTCCAGAGACTTACATTGCAAATAAAAATTTTAGCCAAACTATGATTACTGACTTCTATGATGCAGTTTAAATATGTATTGTATTTGTCACACCCTAATTACCCACATTTCAAGTATGTAATAGCTATTGCAGTATGTAAATGCTAAAAATTTTAATTAAAACAACAAAAATGAATCCTTTAAGTTAACTTCATTCTATCTATTCTTAAGGCATAAAGTTAAAAGTTTGTTACCTTTATCCTTAAAGAAAACCTAACGAGCAAAAAAAATGTTTTCCTTAAAGTATTTTTTTTACAATTCTGTGAGGCATAAGTAAAAAGTATTTCATTGGGGATGCTGTGTTATTTTGGTAACAAAAATCATAAGAAATCGAGTGATGATGCAATCATAACCGTGTATTCTAAATTAGCAAGTGCTCCAATAATAATAGTCTCAATGTCTCATCAAGAGTTGAGCAGATTTGTGTGTATATTAAAATCATCAAACGATATACTATATTTATCCACACAGTGTACGCTATATACCACCTCATTCAAACAGTAATCATTAAACAGCATGCATCGATCCGATTGAAGAAGACATTAATACCTATATCAAATTCATCCGGTTTAGTTTTTGTACTTGGTGACTTTAATCTTCCAGATATCTTCTGGAATTTTGAGAAGTAAACATTAATTTCTAAGCTAAACTGCACAGAAACGCTTTATTATCTGTAATTAGATATTGCGACCGGGCATTCTGTTCGAGAAATATTATATCATTAATTTGGGGAATTTTTTATCTCAGCAATTTTAAAAACACTACACTGAGGAAAAAATTGGGTCAATACTTTAAGTGTATTCCTTTAATACTAGAAATTTTATTAGTTTTATCTTTAAAATAGGTATTCAAATAATATCAAAATGTATAAAGTTTATCTATAAAATATATAAAATTAGCTTTGGAAAGTATTAGTTTACACATTTTGTAATAACAGTCGGCACAGCAGAAGTCGATTAAGCAGTTTATGTGTTCAATTAATAGAAAGCCGGTATTAAAAATATAAATTTATTATTATTTTAATATTTTTATTTTCAATTTAGTTTAATAATAGTATATTATTCAACGAGCATATAATGATAGCTGTTATTCACGAAGATGAAGTTTGCCGACACGAGGCGATAGGCGAGTGTCGTAAATCATCTGAGTGAATAACAGCCATTATATGCGAGTAGAATACGATACTTTGTCCACGACCGACAAATATCATTATGTTTTATAATCAAATCCTTTAAATACTCTTCGAAAATGGCAAGAGACTACTAGATAAAATTTCAAAAATCAAATAATTTACATGGAAGTATTGAATAATGAAAGAAGAGACTACTAGATATACTAGCAGTGAATAATGGATATCATTATAAGTGATGAAACAAACGTAAAATGTACATATTATACGTTAGTCGTGGACAAAGAGATATTATCCACTCGGGATAATATCCCACTCGGCTATCGCCTCGTGGGACCAACTAATCCCTCATGGATAATATCTCGTTTTGCTCACTAGTACCATAAATAACTATTCATACATTTTTTTATTTACTTAATTATGTAATTCAAATGTAAATAAATGAAAGTATTTTTCAATTTATAAAATGTAATACAATTATATTATAGTCAATTACTATACTATATACGGCGATTGTTATGTGGGTCGTGTTTGTACAAAAATCAAGGTAGTCCTGATTTGTTTTAAATTTTTTTTCCCTGTAAACAGAAAATTTTTATTGTTTGATTGCATAAGTAGTGAAAAATGGTGGTTTTCTTTTCTACCTATCCTACCTGAAAATGTAGAGAGATTTTCTTCTACGATTTTTCAATCATTAATTCTAAACATATTGAGGACGCAAATTACCGAATTATTATTCAATTCGAGTGAATTTTAGTTCATAAATACATATTTAAGTTAAAATTACCAAATTTGAATAGTTCTTATGGGAAATTAAAAGTAGTAATATTTACACCCGTATTACGAGCTTTTCCTTCTAGTTCATTAATATTAAACTTAAAAGAAAAACTTCTGTAGGTTTTATTTACTGTGACTGAATATGTTTTTATTTATTTATTTTTTTATCTATATTGGGCAGCGAACAGGTAAACACCCAATTACATGCTGCCTCACTAATACTAATATATAAACAGATTGTATTCTTATTTTTACAAAAAAAAAAAATAATAATAATAATAATAACAATAATAACAAAAAATTAAAAAGAAACAACAAATTAAAGAAAAGCAAATTTAAATATTTTAATGTTAAGGTCTGAAGATGCCTTACAATAATTCACCATTATAGTACTGCTGCACAGTGCAGCATAATACTTTGTTTTAAACTCCGACAGTAAGATGTTGAATAGGTCCAAATCATTAAAGTAAATTGCATGGTTAGACACAAGCCTGTTAAGACATGATGATACACCAAGATTTGTCCTGAATGGCTGTACATAAAAATTTATTATGTAAGTCGGTACATGAAAATTTATTTTCGCTAACAAAGTAGAGTCTAATAAATTGTTGACTAATTTAAAAAGTAAGTATTCATCCATTAAAGTTCTTCTATCTTCCAATGAGGTCAGACTGAATTTTTGTCTACGTCTCTCATATGTCATATAGCCAGTGGAGGGGATAAACTTAAAACACATAAACTTTGTGAATTTTCTTTGCACGCATTCAATCCTGTAGTTATAATCATCATAAAATGGATTCCAGACCTGAGATAAATATTCAAGATTAGTTCTAACAAGGCTAGAGTATAGTAATGAGAGAGTTGAAGGATCCCTGAAATCCTTACCTCTTCTGAAGATATAACCTAATGTTTTGAAAGAAGTACGACAAATTAGATCAATATGTTTATCAAAACGTAATTTCTGGTCGAAAGTAACCCCCAAGTCTTTGACTTTGTCCTGTTTACCTAAAGATTCTGGGCCAATGCTGTATGTAAAATCAAGTTTATTACCTTTTTTAGTAAACGACATAGTAACACATTTCTTGATATTAGGAGGTAATTGATTTACAATAGACCAGTTAAAAATGGCGGTTAAATCCGCTTGCAAAGCTTCAGTGTCATTAGTCGAAAAAACATTTCTGAAGAGCTTCAGATCATCAGCATACAGTAAGTGGCCCGATGTTATGACCTCTGAAATATCATTAATATAAAGAATAAACAACAAAGGACTCAAAATAGACCCCTAAGGAACTCCAGAGGTGGGTTCAATACCATTTGATAAGATGCCATTAAATTTTACAAATTGACAAATTGAACAAAAACATGATCGAGACCACAAGAATATCTTTGAGATTTTTTAGAAACAAATTAGGCAATTGGTCAGGGCCCGCACCTTTATTAATGTCCAACGTATTCAATATGGTCCAAACCTCAACTTCCGAAATTAATGACATCTTACCAATCACATTACAGAATAAATAATTGGCAGAATCATTAGCAACCGGTACATATACTGAACTGAAATGATCAGCAAAAAGCTTGCAAATCTCTGTTTGATTATTCGTTGTTCTAGATTGAAGAAACATTGATCTGGGATAGTCAGACTTAGTACTAAGTGATCTATGATAACTCCAAAAAGATTTCGGATTATGCTTTATGTTGGTTTCAATAAGGGAGATATACAAGTTTCTACAATGTATAATTTCAGTTTATACTTTAGACCTGTATTTTGAAAACATCAAATAATCAAATCGATTATTATAAAATTTGAGGCGCTTTCGATATTTTTCTTTAGTTTTTATCAAGCGCACTAGATTGCTTGAATACCATTTTGGGTAGCGGTCCCGTTTACTAGTAACACGGTCAGCACGATCGATCAAGGAAAAAATTGTATTGTAAAATAATGCAATCGCATCGTTTGGATCTAAGTTCTGAAATAATGAAGGCCAATCAATATCTCCTAATTCAATGGACTATTTTTGATAGTCTAATTTATGAAAATTAATTCGCGAGAAAGAAGTTGATGATTGCTTTCATAAAACAGTTGTATTAACCGAAGCTGTGAATGGTGGATATAATTATCAACTCTAGTTAACAAGTAGTCATATTTTCTGATATTCACGTCATGCGCATAAATATTTGTAAGAAATAGATCCAAAATTCGATTCTGAACATTTTTAACATGGTTGAATTGTGCTAATAGTTTTAGTTCTAGAGTATCTATTAAATATGCCGCAGTGCGCCCTTCATAATTCGATGCAAATATGTTCAAGGGATTATTTGTATTCCACTTTATTGATGATAGCTTAAAATCTCCAAGTATAATAAACTTGGTACCTGTATTGGATGTATTAACCACATCTGACAAACAGTCAAGGAATAACTTATAATCACGAAAAGAAATACCTATATTAAAATAAACAACACACACAATTAAAGACAAACCAGCTCCAATGCACACTTTCACCCAAACATCATCTATAACATGACAGTTGTTAAAGCCAGCCAGTCTAACAGGTTCCAAGTCTCTATGTACTGCAACAAGGGAACCACCTCCATCCCGCTTCTCATGACAAATAAAGTTACGATCTTTTCTAAATACATGGTATCTTCCGCGGAATTTATTGACTCATTCAACCATGTCTCAGTCAGACAGATAACATCAAAGCTGCTAGCCCGTACAGCAGTACAGAACGATTTAAGTTTCGTCTTCAGACCCCTGGTATTTTGGTAGTAAAACTCCATAAACAACAAATGTGTAAACAAAAAAGAGATTAATCTAAAGAGAGAAAGGAAAAATAAAAATAAAATTAGTAATAAAAAAATAATAATAAACAAAGTTAACGATCAATTATTGTAGTTTTAATAAATCTGCATGTGATGATATCTTAGCTGGGATGTTCGAATCAGATTTTTTGCAATAAATGTTACCCCATTTAGAGGTGATAGCACCCCTATCCCCTTAATCGTGTCACCTGTCACTAGATGCGACAGTCAATTTTTGGTATTCTCTTAGTCGATTCAAGCGACACTGTCGTTTGAAGTGACAAACATCACATCCGCCTTATTCTTTTAATCATTCTACAAGTTGTTTGTCACTTGATACGACGGATTTTCATCACCCAAAAATTTTAAGTGGCGCGATAGAAAAAAAGCTCGAAGCAAGAATATTACGCGGCGTGGGATGTTTTTGCTAAACAATTAAATAGTTTGGGGCCTCCAACAAGAGAAGGGTCCAAATGGCTAAAGGTAACATATTTCTCTAATTTATATGTAAATAATAATTTAATTATTATTTCAGGTATGGATTGATTTCAAAAATAAAATAAAAAAAAAACTGAGCCATAACAAAAAGGAAATATCGGCCAGTGGAGGTGTTTTCGCCCCTAGAGGAGAGCGTTATCAGTTTGTTGTGCTTAGAGAAAGTCAGTTCTATTGCTAACCGAACCTTTGGATTAGATATTACCCCGCAAGCAACATCTACAAACACTGAAAATATTGAGATATCATTCACTGATTTAGATACAGCGAGTTTATTCACAGAATTGGTGTCAGTGATTGTAGATGAAAGCGAACAACAAACTAACATACTAACAACGACCCGCTCTAAACGATCCGTACCGTCAAACATTCAAGAAGAAAGAAGGCGCCTTCTCGAAGATCAAACAAGCCAAATTAATAAGGAATGTGCAAGGTTATAACATATATCCCGGAAATCTTATGAAATAAAAGAAACAAATTAAAATTTGGAAGGAAATCCAACTGGAAAAAAGAAAACATCGCCAACAAAATATGGAGTACTAGCTGAGAACACTGGACTATAAAGAAAGAAAGCTGACACTGAAAGAGAATCGAGCTCAAAATTTGTAACGCGGATGACCAGAAAAAATATGTAAATATATGTATGTGATGATTGAAATTAGTATGTGATATTCATGTGACAAAAAGAAATTAATAACAAAAAAGGTCTGAATTAATTTTAAACATTTTTTTTATATCTTAACATCAAATAAGGCTTAAGAGCATATCCGGTATCACCTGCAATTAAAACAAAAGATAGAAATAAAACATTTTATACCTTGTTGAAAATTTCTTAATAGCCACGTATTAATTTCACCATTATCATGGCTGGACTTCAGTTGCGTATCAAGGTGGCTTGAGTTAAAAATAAAAGAGTCGTGACATGACCTCGGATGATTACTATCAACATTATGTGATTCGAATTCGATCGTCACAAACCTAAGAAAAATTTAATAAATAGAAACAAATTAGTAAATAAAACTCGATAAAATTACCACAACAATTTATAATCATAATGTTTAGGCTATAAAACCCTTTTCTGTTAATATATAAATGCCGCTCCCGTTTAATTGGTATTATAATTTTTATGTGCGTCCCGTCGATACAACCAATAACTCCAGGGAACCCAAATTTCTCGTAAAATCCAAGTTTTATTGTTTCCTTGTCGGTATTGGTTGTTGGAAACTTAATAAACTCAGGACAAATTTGTTTCTCGAGAATATCACAAACTTGGCGTAGACTTTTTGAAAAAGTTGACTGGGCCAACCCCGCTAGAAATTTGTTGCCAGCACCTGTCTGGTAGCTCCCTTCAGCAAAAAATCGCAATGTATAGCTGCTAATTTGATAATTGGTGAAACGGTACTCGATCTTGTTGTCAACTTTAATTTGTTTGAACTTTTTCAAGCAAAAAATTAAATGCTTGTTTATTCAGACGAAAATGCTTGTGGAATCTAAACAAACAAAACAAATTTTGAAATTTATGAAATTTTTATTTGCAATAACTTACAAGTTATTAGATAATTCAAATGGATTTGTTGTATCCCTAAGCTCTCTGCGCTTAACCGCCATATTACAAACATTATTCTCCTCATCCTCATCACTATCACTATAAAAAAATTCAACGCTGCTCATTTTATATTTCACTTGAAATTTAACTTTAAACAAAATCAACAAATTTTTTATTTAAATCGCAAATATCAATTTCATCATTTATCACGTCACATCACTTCGCACGACTAAGAGAATACTAATTTATAATTGAAGTGAGACCTACACACTTCTTCTAAAATATCATGCATAATATCAAAAGACCAATTATCTGCAACGTGAAAGGATGGAATCTCGTTAAATGAACATTTTGCGGCTACTCCAGTTTGCTTAGAATCGTTAGTATTGATATCTCATTCGAACGTTTCTTTGGTTCTGATAAAGCTCATTATTTCGAAACAGTCGGTTATCATCTGATTTTTCGGTCGCTTACATACTGTACAATAGTAGTTTTAATTAAAAGAAGAAGTAAAACCTAAAATGTTACTAAAACCAAGATTGTCGCCTAGCACTAACCCTAAAATGCAGGCATGCGGAGTCGGTAAAATAATTCTTCGACTCCGACTCCGATGTATAAAAATTGACTGTACGACTCCGACTCCGACTCCAACTCCAACTCCAACTTCTACATGTAATCAAAATATTATAAAATTCAGCTACTGCTCGTATTCAAATTCTATCAGCATAATGAAATAATTTAAACATAATACGAATTAAAAATCAAAGTAAAAAATAATTAAAGAAATTAGAGCCTGTTGTGAAACACTCTTTATTTATTAAATTTAATTTATAATAAGCTAATTTTCACGATCATACAACTTTGAAGGTGAATTTATAATTAGTAAGTCGCGTTTGCATAATATTAAATTACAAACAATAAGCGCATAATTGTATCATAAATATTTGTCAAGGCCATTTAAAGTTGTAAAATCGTAAAACAAGCATATTCATCAACATAACATTTTTCCATAATTTCCGCGATTCTTTAAAATTGTATTTTCCGCGTTAAAAATGTTATGTTCCGCGATGATATGTTTCCGCTTAGCTTGTAAGTTTTTCCAGATATATAATGGAAATTCTTACAAGTAAGAGTAGTAGTTATAAAATAGTCTTAAGTAGTTATGAAGTAGTTACAAAGTGATAGTATTATATAATTTGTAAGATAGTCTGATATAAGT
Organism: Tipula helvola; assembly: GCA_963556165.1. Lineage (NCBI taxonomy): Eukaryota > Metazoa > Arthropoda > Insecta > Diptera > Tipulidae > Tipula > Tipula helvola. The sequence continues at coordinate 309,430,752 of OY744481.1, forward strand.
TTTTTGATACAGTCTCATTACTCAAATTTGTACCATTATTATATTCTGAAACAGTTATTTATACATAATAAAATAGTTCCATCTCAAAATATATCTGTGTTGTATAAAGTCTAAAAAAAGTATATTTAGTGTGTATGTATTGTGCGAAACCGTGAATTTAAGTGCAACAATATAAATATTCGGTAAGTAAAAATTTAGGTATCTATAATTACATATAGATACCTAGTTACAAATTTGTCAATTAGTTTTAGTCTTAGATATATTATTAGAAATATAATATTGGCGCTGCCGCAAACAGTTCCGCTCGAGAACATTTGTTTAAGTAATTCAAAATTCATTCGAAATATTTCATTCCACCCGTTCCAACATACCCGGAAATTGTTAAGAGAAGAATGGCTGCCCAAATTCAAGAGTTAGTTGAAAAACGTGTGCCATTGTTTTATGGGCAAGTGGACGTAGATCCAAGCGATGTCCATTTTTTTATTGATGCCTGTAAAAAGGTTGAAAAGACAATGGTTGGTAAGCCAGAACAGCTTACGTTACTTTTGGATGAAGTTCTTTTCCGGCTCCGTGGAAGGGCTTATACCATGTTTAAAGATACTCAAATAGAAGATCTTAAAGACTTCTATAGTAATTTAACAAAGAAATTTTTGCCCGCCCACACAGTAGAGTCATTACAAGATAAACTAAGAAACGCCAGACAGGGAAAGTTGGAGAGTTGTGCAGACTTCGGTAGTCGAGTACAAGGTTATGCACTAGATTACCAAGCAGGAGTCCGTACGAAATTTGGTGAGGCGAATGCACTCCCGAAAGTCCTTATAGCCACACTAGAACAGGAGGCTTTCATTCGTGGTTTACACAATGAAGCTATCCGAACAAACCTGTCAATGGCCACAGGAAAGTCCTTGAAAGAACTCATAGAAATGGCAGATAGAGTGGAGCGTCAGCTTGGCGGTTCTAGAATAACTGGAACTAGTAGCCAAGGGGATACAATAACAAAGTGCCAGCTTTGTGATAAGTCGGGTCACAGTGCGAAAACATGCCGAACCAATACCTTAAATCATGCACGGAGGGAAATTGTAGTACCAAACGTGACATGCAGGTATTGTAAACGTTTCGGGCATGTTTTGGAGAACTGTGCTGCCAGAAATGCCGCAAATCAAAGGTACCAACAGTTACAATCCAGAGCGCAACTCTACCAGCCACAATTTCCAGAAAGGAACCAATATCTACATAGAAATCAACAGAATAATGTACAACAGAGTTCTCAACCGAATAGAGTTCAACAGAACCTTGAGCCGCGTAGGAACACACAAAACAGTCCTGTCAAGCAAAACTTTAATCAACCTACGGTTAATCAAACAAGGCCTTCACAACCCATGGTTAGTCAAAGACAACCAGCATACATTAACAGGGGTCAACAAGGTTTTCGGAGAGATCAGGACATCAACCAATTAACGAACGGACTACAAAGAATGAATATTAATTATATAGAAAACATTGATGAAGACTCCATTCATCATCTGGGAAACGAGGAAGGACTCGTCGAGCACCAGCAACACCAGCTATAGCTCAGGCGAGTCCAGTTCCCGTATATATTATTAATAATAACTATCAGAGTTCCGCCTCGATAGTTCCTACGAGTTCCGTCTCGTACCTTAATAAAAACTATCAGAGTTCCGCCTCGATAGTTCCAACGAGTTCTATCTCGTACCTTAATAATAACTATCAGAGTTCCGCCTCGGTAGTTCCTACGAGTTCCGTCTCGTACCTTAATAAAAACTATCAGAGTTCCGCCTCGGTAGTTCCTACGAGTTCCGTCTCGTACCTTAATAATAACTATCAGAGTCCCGCCTCGGTAGTTCCTACGAGTTCCGTCTCGTACCTTAATAAAAACTATCAGAGTTCCGCCTCGATAGTTCCTACGAGTTCTATCTCGTACCTTAATAAAAACTATCAGAGTTCCGCCTCGGTAGTTCCTACGAGTTCCGTCTCGTACCTAAATAATAACTATCAGAGTTCCGCCTCGGTAGTTCCTACGAGTTCTATCTCGTACCTAAATAATAACTATCAGAGTTCCGCCTCGGTAGTTCCTACGAGTTCCGTCTCGTACCTTAATAATAACTATCAGAGTTCCGCCTCGATAATTCCAACAAATTCCGTCTCGTACTCTAATAATAACTGCCAAAGTTCTACCTCGGTAGTTCCTGTGAGTTCCACCTCATCAAACCATGGCAAATATCACAGTTCTGTCTCGAAACCACCATTAAACACAAATTTAAGCAAACTAATTAGAACTCCCACCGAACCGAAAGGAACGGAGGAGGTTTGGCCACCAACGGAACCATTCATAGCCGTTGCTCAAATCCATAAATCCCCATATGAGCTAAAGTCTCATCAAATCAACCTAGTATCCAAACATAATCATTATCAAACATGTGAGTCCCCCATGCTTCTTCATATAAATCGAGGTAATATCCCTCCAAACCAAAACCGAAATAATATCGTTCATAAAGAATTAAAACCTAATATAAAGACGCTATTAAATTATAGACAACCATTTCCACAAGACACTACAATCCAATCAAACCGAAATTCTACTCCTTTTACTAACATTCAAACAGAAAATATTCGAGAAGATTTCATCCCTACTAAAAGTCAAACAGTCATTTCAACTCCAATCCGAGATACTATCCCTCACCGTGAAACAGAAACATTCACTCATATTATCACGCAAACCAACGAAGCAATCCTACAAAACACAAAGAATCCTCAAAATCTTAAAATGAGTTCTCCTAATTCTGCATCGGAAAACAATAATTTTAGTTATAAGTCACCGAGTTCCGCCTCGATCATTAATCCAAAAACGAGTATCACCTCGAATAGTATTAAGCAACAATCCAATATAACGAGTCCCGTCTCGACCATTCCGCCGAGTTCCTTCTCGAGCATTAATTATTTAAACGAATCGAGCATTGTCTCGAATAATTCAAAAGCAATTAATCTAACGAGTTCAATCTCGAAGAATTTAGAAATAAGTAAGAATCCTTCAAATTCCACTCCGATAAAGTGGTATAGCAGACAATATCCCAATAATAACCCGTTTTGCAAATACTCAAATTACTCTAAGAGAACCAATACAACTCATTCCAATAATCCATATTATCATTATCAAAACAATGTTCCCAATTACAAAACTAGAAAAAAGAAATCAAGCCGTTACCAAACCCATCTTCCTAATATATCACTAAATTCATAATTTGAACCTAAAATCCAGTTCCTATATAAAATACATAAATTACAATCAAAATTTAACAAAAAAAAAAAAAAAAATTGTTTATAAAATTGTAATCTAGTCGAATAAATTATCAACATAGAGTGATAACGGTAAAAATAAGTAAGTTTTTCTTCGTTTGGTCCACCTAACTCCAAGAAAAGAACAACTTACCTAATCAACCAATTTACTAACCATTTAGAATAAGAAAGTTAAAGATACATTTTTTTTAAATAAATTCCTAATGAACAATCATTTACACATTTAATTTAAAATCAAAATCATTATCGAAATTATTTTTATTTTTTTGCACAAAATAGGATCATTCCAATATAAAGTAATTTACTAGTTTTAAACAAATAACTTATTCAATCATCCAATCTGATCCAAAACAAAATTGCTTATATATAGCATAAATTTAAAATTGTTTAAAGTTGTTTTCTTAAATCATATCAAAGCATTCTGTCATAATAAGTTAAGAATTATAAATTTAAAAAATAGTTAAACTAAAATATTGTAATTAGAGAATTAAGTAAATCCAAAAGAGGCAGAAACTACAATGATCAACATACCAAGTGGAAAAGTTTCAAATGGAATTTTCAAGGTTTATCACACAGTACAAAGAAAACTATGATTCACAACAAAACATTATACCATTATCCAATGAACCGCACGTATCATCCAACTACATCATATGGTCCAATAATCTTTCTCAACACTACTTGATACAAAACATGGTTAACGACAAAGCATCACCATTATCCAAACATATTTGCAGATGCACTTCAACCATACAATCATGATTTTAATTCACCAAGCATAAATCAATGGATAAAACACATAAATATTTCTCGAATAAGCAATTGGTCACATGGCATGGCATCGGCAGTATATGAACAGCAAAGACAACTTAGACACTGATCCAATTACTGATTAAGCAAAATCTTATTGCTAACAACAGATGGATTTGGAATTCAGCAAGCAAAGTAAGGGCATTAATTTCGTAGAAGCGGAATGCCAAATAATACTCATCGTAACAGCCGATTCAACAAATTTAGTCTATTTAACGAAATAGCATACAACAACCTGATAAAATTCAACCTTGTTGTACTCGCTGGAGTACAATAATTAAACAGTATTATTGCAACAGTTTTACATAATGATGACTCCCGTTTTCTCATTAAAATACAGATGTCATCACATCACAGTTTCCGTTCAATTTCAAACATACGATGGTTCAGAGAAAACATATAAACCCACACCAACCGCATTAGAGCAACAGCTAACAAAATCGACATTATTTTTCGAAGACAATCAGCCGATTAATAAAATCATGAAACGTCAGGCCATTTGGAAAAAAACGTTCAGGTGTTCCATAACCAAAACTTCCAAGATGCTGTGAAATTCAATCCAAAAGTACAAAGCTGATGTGTTATTGAATCCAAAACTTCCAAAATATTGTGAGATTGAAGCCAACTTATTAAAATTCCAAAATGATTTGAAACCAACAGTTACAAATATAATCCGAGAGAACCAGAAATAAGATGAAAAGATCCACTGCAGACAACAAAGCCACAATGTACGCCTCAACAAATTAGAAAGTAAGAACAACAAGTAATTTATAACCATTATTATACTTAGTCCTAAGCCTATTTAAATACACATATGTCCCATAAGATTTTTCCTTCAGAAAAATCTTCATATGAAGGGAAGGTATGTTGTGAAACACTCTTTATTTATTAAATTTAATTTATAATAAGCTAATTTTCACGATCATACAACTTTGAAGGTGAATTTATAATTAGTAAGTCGCGTTTGCATAATATTAAATTACAAACAATAAGCGCATAATTGTATCATAAATATTTGTCAAGGCCATTTAAAGTTGTAAAATCGTAAAACAAGCATATTCATCAACATAACATTTTTCCATAATTTCCGCGATTCTTTAAAATTGTATTTTCCGCGTTAAAAATGTTATGTTCCGCGATGATATGTTTCCGCTTAGCTTGTAAGTTTTTCCAGATATATAATGGAAATTCTTACAAGTAAGAGTAGTAGTTATAAAATAGTCTTAAGTAGTTATGAAGTAGTTACAAAGTGATAGTATTATATAATTTGTAAGATAGTCTGATATAAGTTTTTTGATACAGTCTCATTACTCAAATTTGTACCATTATTATATTCTGAAACAGTTATTTATACATAATAAAATAGTTCCATCTCAAAATATATCTGTGTTGTATAAAGTCTAAAAAAAGTATATTTAGTGTGTATGTATTGTGCGAAACCGTGAATTTAAGTGCAACAATATAAATATTCGGTAAGTAAAAATTTAGGTATCTATAATTACATATAGATACCTAGTTACAAATTTGTCAATTAGTTTTAGTCTTAGATATATTATTAGAAATATAATAAGCCAAAGAAAAATTTCTACTATTTAAACTAATTACAAATTTGTTCTTAAAATTAGTATGGCCTCAATAATATTAAGATTCATACTTCTGTGGATTTTTTCCACTTTCTCCAAGCCATCAAAAAAATAAATCCTGAATTTTTGTAATCCGAAGTCGTTTTGATTTTTCATAGTCATCTAGAAATTTTTAGGATTTATTTTTTTCTTCTACTTCTTCAACAGGTTTTTCTTGGTGGTTAATAGATGAAGATTACGGCTGGGGCCACGATGACTGTGAGCTTTCCGGTAATATTAAAAAATAATTTTAAATCATTGCCAAATTACATAGCGCCGGTTTGCTCTATTTTGTCGATCATCACTTAATAATACTCTAACCATAAATTTCCGTAATCGATATCTCGTTATCAAGCAGAACAATTTTTCTATATGTTAACGATGATTTTGTGTGGCGAGGATTTTTGAGATTTTTCCTAAGTGAAACATTACGCTATGCCATCCTATATAAAATTGACTGGGGGTTAAATATGCTGAATGGAGTTTTTTTAACTATAAGGGTAAAGTGCATTTTAGGAAAGAAAGATAATATAAAATGCGGAGTCGGTCAGTATTTTTCCGACTCCAACTCTGACTCCAACTCCGACTCCAACTCCGACTCCAACTCCGCTAAAATAGTCCGATTCCTCGGCTCCCTGCTAAAATGGGATATTTTAATTCTAAAGAATAAAAAATTTTTGTAGAATGAAATGAAACAATCTTTTTCAAAGAAGCAACAAGAAAGCTGAAAAATATTTTTCAACATTTTTATCCGTAAAATTTGTCACAAATGACTAAAACACCTTGGTTTAGTGTAAATTTTTACGACAAATTCGTTTAATATTTCATTTTATAATTATGTATGTATGTATAGTTCTAAAATAAAATATTTGTGCTTTGGTGGCTGCTGGACGCTCCGTTTTGCTAACTTTTTTTACGCACCATAGGCAACAAAGTAGGTTACATCGAAGTCACATTTTGAGTAGTTAGGATATCTCCTTGCCGTTAATGTATTTGGTTTTATTTATGTAACTCTTTATTAGGAATATAATGCAAACCCACTGTAGTTTCGATTTTTGGTATATGTAGGTGTGAGAAAAATACAAGAGGGGATTAGTCACGCTAATTTTTTTTTGTGTAGCTTCAAAATGCTTCCGGAGACCCTCTGAATGACCCAGACGAATCCACTGAACATACATACATATATAGAATAGCTGAAACATTTAGAAAATTAAATTTTTGTTAATTTCCAACCCCCTACACATTTATGACGTACAATATACTTTGGATTTAATATTTCGTATCGATTTCGAACAAATCTACCAACATCCCACCACTTACCATACTTAATCCTCTGTAGATATAAACAATACACATTTTCATTATCATCTTTCTAAACAATGCACATACACACAGAATCGCATGCACACAAAACTATCAACAAAACTAAATCCTTGATATATAACAATTATTTTGCGTTTTTTTTGTGTTTCGTATTTTCTATTTACAAGATACGGTGTTGTGCTGCATAACGGTTGAATAAAGACAAAAAAAAACAGGGTGAAATAAAACGCCACCCCTTCAGGCGCTTAATTTTCTTTCCATCCCTTAAATATAAATTTCTTTTTTTTTCCTGTTATTCTCTTTTTGTGTATATATGTACATAAATATAGTTTACTTACTATATACGAGTATTCATACTCGTACCGGAGGAAACAAAAAGCAGCCATTTTGGTGACATCAAAATCACAAGCGAATACAACATTATTTTCTCATTTTATGATTACAAATTTTTTATTTTTTTGACACAATACGAGGGAATATTTAATATGAAAGTAAATATACACAACACGATACAGGGGTAGCTTTTCAATTGTTGTTGGTGTATAACGCTGATGCTGCTGTGTCGCAACATTACATCAAGAAAAAATTGTTCTTTTTTCGTGCGGAGCAGCAACTAGCGGAGGGAAAATAAAATATGTATGTAAATACCACCTATTGCTACATAAGTTCTGGAAATTTATGTGGATATGTCATTGATTATTATGTATGCGGGTATAGGAGAATTGCCAGCCAGATGATATGGTGGTATACTCTTTGTTTAAACAGACAATAAGATAGAATTCCAAATAGGCTGAATTCTAATGTACAAAATGGCGAAAGACTTATACACATTAGGTTTTGTTTGTTATTCGTTTTAATATGCAATTCTCGAAATTGACTTGTAAATATCCACTGCTGTAAATCTATTGCTTGGCAAATATTGTCGATGAAATTATTACCCAAGTTTTCTATATTTATATCACTTCTTTTGAATTGTGCCAATTGTGCGTTGATCAACGGTCCGTTGGGTATATTGATGGTTTAAAATGTTCGATAGAACACAACTAGAGCTCCTAAATATTTTCTAATTTGGCTGTAACACATTTTTGTAGGTTAGTAAAAGCTCTGAGAAAGTAAAATAAAATTTACAACACATTATAGACATCCGAGTTACTTGATTGCACCTACCGCTGCTTTAAGAATTCAATCCGCCAAAATTAACCGTTAAAGATGGGGGATAGTTGTTAGTTTACATTAGGTTAGGTTAGGTTTAGGGGCCTACCAATAGAACCAGGCATAGACACCAAAAGTTCCGTAACCATACCACAATTTACAAATTTATCCTCCAACTCATTGAAACTATTTTGAGCTTGTTACAAACCGCTGGATACTCCTGACTTCCATCGTGCTACGGTCCGTCAGGTTATTGAAGAGGAGTTCCCCTAGAAACTTTAGTCTGTTTCGTACCAGACGAGGGTAGGTAGGTGCAAAGAAGATGAAGTAATGTCTCTTCGTCCTCGCAGCTACGACAGTAGTCATGTGAGAAGAAACCAAGTCTACTCGCATGCCTGCCTATGAGACAGTGCCTCGTAATCAATCCATCAACCATACTGATCTGACTCCGCTGAAGTGAGATCAGCTGTTTGGATCTCGCCAAGTCCAACTTTGGTCAGACCTGTCGAGTTATTACGCATGAGGTGCTACTGGACCATCTATCATCCGTCAACTTACTAGCTTCCTCCTAAAGCAGCAGTTTGTATACCGTAAGAGACATTTCAGTATCCTTTCTGCTTTTTGAAATGTGGTCCGTTGTACCACGTCGAGCCAGTTCATCGGCTTTTATATTCCGTGTACTAATGAAATGTCCTGGCACTCATATAAGATGGATGTTGAACTGATTTGTCATCTCTTTAAGAGATGAGAGACAGTTCTATACTACTTTTGACATGAGGAGGAGTGATTGAAGCGCTTTAATGGCAGCCTAACTGTCCGTATATATGCGAATATCACAAGTCGATATTATATTATACCTCAACCAGTCCACGACTTCCTTTATCGCAGTTACTTCAGCTTGAAAAATGCTACATTAGTCAGGGAGACAGAAGGAGAGGTTTAACATAAGTTCCTTGCAGAACATCCCCAAGATATCTAGAGGAGTCAAAAATAGCAGAGTCTCCAGTGCCTGAGTGGATGTGCTCCTCAGTGCACCACTGATCCACAGAGAGATTGTTTTCTGAACTTTGGTCAACAACTTTAGGTTGACAGTTTTGTCCAGAGCAGGCCACCAGACTATTACCCCATACAGAATAATGAGTCTGACTACTGCGGTATAAAGCCTGTGGACCATGCGGGGCTCCAGGCCCATCCTTTCCCGATGGAATTTTTGCAAGAGTATAGCGCTACCGTAGCTTTTTTTACCCTTTCTATAATATTCGGTTTCCAGTTTAATTTACTGTCCAAGACGAGACCCAGAAACTTCGCTTCATCTATAAAAGTCAAGCTGGACCCATTTAAAGTGGGAGGATCGATATGAGGAAGTTTATGTTTCCTGGAGAAGAAACCAATTCGGTTTTGTGTGGTTTCACATTCAGCCCACAACCATTGGCCCATAATGAAAGAATGCCCAGTGCATTTTGCATAAGCTCAGTAAGTGTGCCGGAATATTTGGCACGAATACCAATAGCAACATCATCCGCATAGGCAACCACCTTGAAGCCACTATCCTCTAGTCTCAGCAACAGGGCATTTATGACCAATTCCCAAAGCAGGGGGACAGTACGCCATCCTGCGGCGTGCCTTAGCTTGCAAATCTTCTGGCGAAGGATTCCCCCAGACTGGGATTTATGATCCTGCCTCTTAGCATTTGATCTATCCAGTCCTTGAGTGAATCATCCACTCCTAGATTCGAAAGTGCCCGAGTTATAGCCTCTGGAATGTGGAATCACTATGGTTAAGGCTCCCTCAATGTCCAAAAAGATGACCATTACATAGTCCCTATACTCGAGAGATTTCTCAATAAAAAGTATTAGGGAATGAAGAGCAGTCTCTACAGATCTCTCCTTGCTTATTATGTTGAGATCTAGTCAGCTTTCCCGGCACAATTGCGCCTCTAATATGGGCTTCTATTTGTCTTTCCAGTGTTTTTAAAAGTAGAGAAGACAAGCTAATTTGTCTAAGGTCTTTGGAACTGCAGTGGTGTTAGCGTTTTCCCGCCTTAGGTATAAATACAACCTTCACTTTCGACCATTTACTAGGAATGTGACATAGTTCTAGGTGGCCTCTGAAAATTACTTCTAACCAGGAAATAGTTAGATCCGTGGTTTGTTAAATATTCGCAGGGATAATACCATCAGGTCCAGGCGACTTATATGGTTTAAAAAAATTTATAGTCCAGAGAATCTTTCCTCTGCTATAATAGGCTACTTGCCCTAGTACCTACTGATGTAGTAGGTTCAGATTCGGAACAACCAGGAAAGTGAGTCTCCAGTAGAAGTTCTAACGATTCCGCACTATTTGTGGTCCATGCTCCATCCGGCCTTTGAAGAAAACTTGGGATGGAAGGGAAGAGGCTCATGAATTTTACCACAGTATAGTCTCCAAGATCTGTTCTTGGCACTTCTTAATTGATATTTGTAAATCTTGAGGACTTCCTTTTAGGAGTCCCAGTCTACAGCGGTTCTTCTTTTCCTTGCTGTTTTGAACAGTCTTTTGCATCTTAGACATATTTTTTAATCTCCTTGGGCCACCAGGGTGGCCGAGATTTACCCTAGGGTTATAAAAGGACTAGATCCCAGTAACGTTTCATTAAAAGCGCTGGACAACTCGTCCACTAAGCCATCGAGTTCTTCCGTATTTTGGGATGTTTTGGCACCGGCACTGGTAATAAATTACCTAGAATAGTTCTAAAGGTTTGCCAGTCAGTTTCAATCCTGTTCCTGTAGATTGGACTTTTTGGAGTGGTCTTCCGACACTTTTCAGTTTAACTAATCGGCAAAAAGTTTGAGACAAGTGTAATGTCCAACTCCTCCTGCCTATTTCTAGTTATCAAAGTCAGCTGATTGCCTATGTTGCATATATCAAGGTTAGTACATACTTAGAATGTGATGAAGGAGTAGCACACCCCGTTCATTTATGTCCGTACTTCCCCAGATTGTGTGATGAAAATTTGCATCACTCCCCAGGATGACTCCAACCTTACGCTTTTGAGCCTCCAAAATTAGCTTACCTAGAATGACTGGTGGAATATTCACTTCATCGTATTCCGTTTATCGATCTCAATGTTGACCGCTGCTATATCTGCATTGCTGAAATTTGATAGCAGAAAACTACTTACATATTATTCTTAACGAGAATGCACGACCGAACCTTACCTTCTTTTTCCGTGTACATTTATCTATAACAGGGAGTCTTGAGCCCAGATACCCGGTCTTCAGTGACCCAAGGTTCTTGGATCAAGACAATATATGTCCCTTCCTTCCAATTTTTAAAAGGAGATCAGCTGCTGCTGCCTTTCAGTGGTGCTGGTTTATTTGCAAAAATGTTACCATTTTCGACCTTCATCTCACGGTATCATCAGAGTCCTCTCCTTATGTGATGTTCTCTGAGAGCTTCTTCAATGACTCCACAGACATTGTCATCTCCTAGATGAGTTTTCAAGCACAGCTTCCTCAGACTTCGGCGCCTTCGGCTTCTTCGCGTCCTTCTTTTAAACTTTGAGTCTGATTGCACTGAAACCATAGTTTACGGTACCATTAGGTTTTTCCAGTGCAGTCAGTGACTCCCTGTTTAAAATTAAAACGGCTTACCTGTAGTCAGCCTTTGGCTCCACGAGCTTGGCAACTTTCCAGTTGTGCGTTGGAAATTTGTGTTACCAATCTGCAGTAACTGGCGTATCACCTTTGGATCGCTAAGTTCTGAAGGGATCCATACCCTGGCTCTCGGCCTACAGAGGATTTCTTCCCTAGCTATAACAGCAAGGATGGCTCCGGGCCATACCATGCCAAACCCATCCACTGCCTTAGGCAGCAGAGATCTCTAATCAGAGATCGCACAAACAGTCAGTTTTACCTGATTCCTGTGCCAGCCCCCATCCCGACAAGTCAGAGCAGGTCCTGAGTTTTCTGACAGGACTTTCAGGTAGGTGATGGCTAAGGCCCCCTCCACTTTCCTCCAATTGGCGGGCGTATTGGGACTGGTCAATGAAAGCGACAACCAGCTGGCCCTTGAGTACCTCATTAAAAGCTTCGTTCTTTTAGCGATCTCAGGACTTTCCTCCTGAGATCTTATTCTTTTAAGCTGTGGACCAGCTGAATTGTCTTCCGACTTTTGTTCGGTGTTTTTCTTTGCCAACGCAAGCGTGGTTTTGTATTTCTCCGAATTGTCTTCCGACAGGATATTATTTATTTTGTATAGAGCCCGCCAGGCCTTTCTCCTAGTATTGTAGGTCAGTCTTGAGGAACCATCTACCTTCGCATTTTAATTCCGCTTTGTTAACTCAGGTTTGGTGACCCGAGTGGAGGGACCAGCCTCAGTTGAGCTTATGTCCCACGATTTGGTTGTAGACTTAGAGGGAGGCCTACAGGCCCAAGTCTCCTTGTCCACATTTCCCGAATTTGTTAGAAAGCCTGGCTCCTTTTTTGTTTTTGTTTAATATTGTGATCCATATTAGGTCCCATGAGCAGCGGAGAAAAAGGTGTCCGCCTGTACACAGATAATGCTACTTAATGCGGAGAGTGCCAGGTATCCGGATCCACCGTTAGCGATTGAACTAGTTTTAAACTGGGCCCCCAGTCTGGTCGATTATCGGCACGGTACGAGTAACACCTTAACCCAGCCCAGTGATTTATGTAAGGTTGCCTCCTTTAGCGCCGTGTTTTAGCCTAGAAGATAACAAATCAGCAATCTAGTTACCAGCGGTCACCACGAGTACTTGGGGAAGCTGCAAGTTACGGTGCTGACAACAAGTGCCAACCATTTATACATTACAATTTATAATATTCATTTTACAATCTGTTTAATTATACTTCATGATTTATTTGCTCGAACTCATAAAAAGTAAAGCCTATTTAAAGCCTTGCCGGAAATTATCCATCCTAGAACAGTGTTCTGCACCAATGGTCAGCCATCTGGATTTGGCCAATGGAGGGTGGCTGATGACAGATCTCTGTGCCAAACAGCAAATGAATATTTCTTGGATTTGATGGAATTCCACACGATTCGATATTATTAATTATAGCGATTGGCTTTGACCGATTTTATCTTCGGTAACACTTGGACGTCCAAAGTGGTGTAAATATTGGAAGAATTTGAGTTCACGGTAATTGTTGTGCTAGACAGCGAAACAACGGCATGTGCTCCAATCCAATTGTAGACCATCAAAAATTTCCCCTGGAGTCCATCTGTGTCTTTGTGAATGAATGAATGGTGCGATGAATTGCAGTATCGGCAGTGAAATGTCACTGAACATGCATCCATAGAGTGATCAGGACACAAACAATTGTGGCACAATTTCGAATTAATTACGAAATTGTGGCGCTCATTAGCTTGACAATGTACACAATGAAACTTTGAAGTGGTAATAATAAAATGTGAGCTTATTGCCGGATGGTTATAACGAGATGTCGGTTTGACCAGCGGCTTCGAAAATGTCGATGTTGCCTGCGTCAACTTTGGATCAGTGGATTGTCGGGGCAACATACACAATCAGTGAGCGAAAATGCTATCGAAAATGATCAACGTGACCTATACCACCTTTTTGGAGTCAGGTTTATCGAAAATTTAAATGAAAATAACTCTTCTTTGTCGTATCTGACCTTAAGAATTTGTTGGGCGACTTCATAATTCTGGTCCGATAGTTCGACAGCCGCTATGACACTACTACCAACGATTCCATTAAGTGACAATTTTAGGTTCTGAAACTTTGTGGGTGACTTAGGGACAGGTTATTGTGAATAATGGTAAGAACTTGCCAAATGCGCATTCCATTCAAACTCGTAGTTCAAACTCTTTAATAAAAATAAAACTGTTCTGCTATTTATGATTTCTTTAGGTAATAAATATACCTTTTATTAACATTATTATTACATATATTTTATTACATTATATTACAATATGTGTGTTATTAATCCTCGCAATAAATACCACGTATATTTGTCCCCTTCTTAACTAATTTATCCTCATCAACGGTTACTTTAATACCCAACCGTTTCAATACTTTTAATTTACCAACCAATTTCTGACAATCCCAATCATTATCCGATATATCGATCGATTTCAAATTTGGAAATAAATATTCGAGTTCATCCACCTTCCACCGATTTAAATGATTGCCATTGATCGCCATTCGTTTTAATTTATTCAATATTGATAAACGTTTTATTTCTAAATGTTTTAAATTATTGTAGGATACGTCTAAAATGTCTAATTCCGTTAGCTCCGCAAATATTGTATAATTTATGATTTTTAAATTGTTTGCACTAAAATTAAGGGTGCGCAATTGTTTTAAATTTACAAATGCATCACTTTCAATCCTAATCAATGGATTATTTGATAAGTTTAATTCTTGTAAATTTGGTAAGTTTTTTATAAAATCAATCATTTCTAAGCAATTATGGGTTAACGATAATCTAATTAAATTATAATCGGTTTCATTAATTTGTACAGTTTTCAAGCGATTATGATTGGCGCAAATATTTTGTATACGATTGCGATTCAATTCTAGAGACTCTAACTCATTGTTGTTCAACGATAGCGTTAGTATATTTCTGACATTGCTCAATGACACATTTTTTAATTTATTAAAATCTAATTTGAATGTTTTTATCGCGTTAATTTTACGTAGTGTAGTCGTAATGGTCGTCATTTGATTGTGACCCAAATTTAACTCATCAATATTTAAATCTGAGTACTGTTCACTATCGTATATTGATTCAATCGAATTGCGGCTCAAATCAATACTTAATTCGCGGTTAATTTTATATGGAATACCATTGAATGAGAAAGTTATAAAATCATTATTAGATAAATTGATTTCGGTTAAACCATTGAAATTAGAAAACATGCCTATGGGTACATCATTTAGCTGATTGTGAGATAAATTAATTTGTTGTACAGGGAATTGGATTAACGATGGGTCCTTGTGCATGAGATTTAAATTATTATGCGATAAATCCAACCTTCTTAGATTAGGAAACTTATTATAATCATTTGTTGAAAAGCTGAATAGTCCACAATTTGATAAATTAACTGTTGTCAATGATTGTTGCCCATAATCAAAATCACGAAAAAATTTCGGCGGTATATAAGGAATAGTTGATTTTTCATACGTTAATGTTCTTATCGTCAATGATGGCCAACTGAATTGAAAATCACTATCACTAGAGTTAGTTAAATTTATATTGCGCACTATACATTCGGTCCCAACTTTATCATCGCACTGGTAATAAACGGTACCTTTTGCTTTAAAACAAATCACCCACATGATGATTAACGTAAGGGTTAAATTAAAAAACATTTTTATTATAATATTTAGCACGATTTATTTATGTTTTTCAACTTTGTCGTCTGTTGTTTAACTAATTTAGTTCTTCTACATTTATGAGTGTAAACAAAATTCTTATCAGTTTATATAACTCAATTTATTTACTGGGCTGCAACAGGATGCAGACTTATCGGCATCAAATGAATTATCGTCTATTAACAATATTTTAATGTTTTTGTCGTTTTGTGATTCATTAACATAATGATGACAATCACAATATAATTGTTTATTACTTTCCAATCTGCGCATTCCAACATAACTGTTTCTATGGATAAGATTATTATTCTCCTTCCAAAATAATGAGGATGGTTTTGATGGCTGCTTATTTTGGAATAATGTTATTTCTGCGCTTATCCAAAAATTCTCCGTTAAATAAAAACGATAATGAAATGAAATGCGATTCTATGAAAACAGGTTTTTTTTTAAACCGCCAACTTCGTAAAGTTATTTCAGATTAATAAACTAGTATATATAATGGAAGAGTGCTGCCGCCAGCCATGAGTCGCCTGATTCATCAATAGTCAGTCTGCACAATTTGTGTATAGGTCGTTGGATAATTTTGGTGGAATTGGCTATTCATATATCTACCACCCGTACTTCGCCGTCGCTTCCTGGATCAACCTTGCCCAGACCCCAACATGTTGATGGTGGATTGGCCTCTGCAATTAGGACGATGTTATCGATAGCGAGGTTATTAGACTTGGTGTGAGATGCCACCTACTCCAAAAGCGCTGTTGCATCTGCTTTACCATTCGCCATATAGCCTTTGGGGAGACGCCTTCATTTTCCACATTTTCTTCCGCAATGCCAGTGTAAGCTCGCCCGATCAAAAGATGTGCTGGAGTTAGACAATCAATATCTTCTGCTTGGCTTGCAGCTAATGGGCTAGAATTCATTATGGCCTCAATCTTTGTGAGTAGTGTCGTGAACTCTTCCAACGTAAGTATTGCATCCCCGACTACCCTTCCCAGGTGAATTTTCGCTTGCTTTACTGCCGCCTCCCATATGCCTCCCATGTGCGGTGTTCCTGGCGGGATAAACTTCTACTCAATTTTGTATTTTAGGATTGCCGATGCTATATGTCAGATGCCTTTGATTTCAGAAACTGCAACAGCTCCCTTAAGTGGTTATTTGCTTCGACGAAGTTTGTGGCGTTGTCAGAATATATCGTATGACAGCTCCCTCTTCTTGATGTAAGACGTGCTAGTGCTCCGAAGAAAGCTTCGGTTGTGAGATCGCATACCGTTTCTATGTGGACTGCCTTTGTGCTTAAGCATACAAATATGGGCACGTGCACCTTCATGGGTATCTGACCTCTCCTTCTCGTTGGTTGAACCTTGAATGGCCCACAGTAATCGACACCGATATTATGAAATGGATGATTCAACTGGATTACCCATGATCTGACTTCCCAATTTTGGATTATGCTTGATGCACTTTATACACAACTGCTCTGGATAATACCTTAGCTTTGATGATCCAGTATCTTCTTCTTATTATGCTGGTTAGTAAGCTCACTCCCGGATGATTATGAAGCATATGTACATCTCTCACTAAACATTTGACTGCATGATGCTTCATTGGTAGTATGATACGAAGCATGCATCGTGTTGAATGATGCATACGATTTTTGAATTCGGCCGCCTACGCGAATGACACCTTTATCATCTAGAAATGGATTTAGACTTATTAGATTACTAAAATTTCTTCTCTACAAGATGTCTTCTCTATAGCGCGTCGATTGGGTTTTAAATTACTGATGTACCGCTTTATAAGGGCCAGTACCTTGGCCATCTTGTGAAAACTGGAGAGCTAGTTTATGAAATTATCCATTTCACTGTTTGTCGATGCTACGAATGCGTCAACTTTTGGTGGTCGTAACTCCTCCGTGGTTGTTTCTCCTTAATTGAACCTTTTTCAAATGTTCTGCGTCAGTTAGCCAATAGGGTCCTTACCACCATAACTTATTTTGAGATAATTCACTAACAGTGGCAACACGGGAAGCGATGTCGGCAGGATTGTCTTTCGATTTTACATGGCTAAAACTATTCCGGAATCTGTGAACAATAAAATTTTGGTTATTGCGATGTTTAAGGATCCCTCTACCACTTTCATCAAATTCGCTAATAGCAAAGCTCCCATTAGCTCTAGTCTAGGTAGACTAATTTGTTTAATAGGCGCTACTCGTGATTTGGCCATAACTATGATTGATTTAAGTCCGTCGGGTGTATCAACTACCGCATATATCACTGCGGCATAGGCTTGTTCGCTCGCGTCGCTAAATCCAATCAAGATGATTTGGTTGGTTGTTTGTAGCCGTCGTGGGATTTTAATCTTTGTTGTATTACTCATATCCCTTCTAATTGCTAGCCATGATGATAGTATATCTGCAGGTAGTTCATCATTCCATATTAGGTTCTGCATTCAAAGGTTTTGAAACAGCATTTTTGCCCGAATAATTATCGGGTTTAACCAGCCAAGCGGGTCAAAGTTGCGGCTGGCGTCCGTCAATAGCGTTCTCTTCGTATGTATACTGATCGTTCCGGCAACTGAACGGAAAATTTGAATGCGTCTTCATATGTGTCCTAATACAGGCCCAATATCTTCGGTGTTTCTGTGTTTTCTCCTATTTCTTTGATTTTTTCTCCAATCTCGATTTGGAGGAATGATTGCAGCAGCTCCATGTTGTTAGTTATAAACTTACGTAGTGGAAACCCATTGTTTGCTAACGCTCGTTTTACATCAGTTATGGAGCTTGCTCCGGTCATCATATCATCGACGTATATGTCGTTCAAGATTGCAGTTTAACACCAACTTCCTTTAGACAACGAATTGCTAAACAAGCAGCGGATGCTGTACCATACGTAATTGTTTTAAGCTGATAGACAACTATGGTTGTTGGTTTTGGGTTAGGTCGCCATAAAATTTTTTGGTATTGAAGATCCTGCTCGTCTACCCACACCTGCCTGTACATCTTCTCTGTGTCTCCGAATACGGTGAATTCATACTGTCGGAACCTCAGCAATATCTCGATAAGTGGTGCCTGGATTGTTGGTCCAACCATTAGCGTATCATTTAACGATAGCCCGGTGGATAACTTTGCGGATGCATCGAAAAAACCCTAAAGTGGCGACCAGCGAAAAATTATAAACTTAAAAATTAAGAATTAACAAAACTTAAAAATGTGATAGCTAGAATTTCTTTGTTCTCGCCCAGCGGAAAATTAACGTCAATTAACAAATTTAACGAATCTTCGTTAAATTAGATCTGTCACTTAAAAAAAATTAAGAACGCGCGATTTTGCGTTCAAACTTAAGAAATAAATGTCAAAGCCAAAAAAATGTTGATGCGATTTTTTATTTCATGGCTTTTATTTTTCATTTTTTATTCATTCATTTCAGTTTTATTTTTCTAGGTTTAACTGACTGAAATTAATTTATCTGTTGATTTAACAACATTTTTCTAATGTACTTTTTCCTAGAAGGATAAAAACATGTGATCATTTTGTGCTCGCAAGTTATGTAGCCCCATTTTGTATTGCACGTAAACAATAACAATTTGTAATTTAATATTTTTCATTTTGTTTGTGTGTATAGGTTCCTTTATTAAGTTTATAATTTTTCGCTGGTTCGAATGTCAAAAAAAATTAAGAAAAATTAGTGTCGTTAAAATTCCTTAATT
This sequence comes from Tipula helvola, assembly GCA_963556165.1. NCBI lineage: Eukaryota > Metazoa > Arthropoda > Insecta > Diptera > Tipulidae > Tipula > Tipula helvola. Next base: position 309,450,021 of record OY744481.1, read on the forward strand.
TATAATTTTTCAGTGGTTGAGCCTTAAGTTTAGTGGATTCGCTGCTTGCCTTCAATACTCCATGGTGTGGAAGATAATAATTATTGGTGTCCTGTTTAATGCCTTATACAATTTTCCAAATTGCATGATCTCGTTCAAACCTTCTCTCCATAGACCTTAATCGATTCAGAGCAGCGTGATATGTTGTGCCAATCAAGTTTTCATTTTGTGTAAATGGCAGCTTAACTATAAATTTATTTTCTTTGTCATGCTTGGTGGTTGATTGGAAGAGCTTCTCGCATTTCTGATCTTCTGGCGTTTCTTTTACAGTTGTCGGTAACTCTTCAATTTCCCAGAACTGGTGGAGAGATTTATCAATATCTAGTAAAAGATTTAAGTTGGTAGCTGCTGGCTCATTATCTATAGTTCCGCCGGCCACGACCCAACCAAAAATAGTTCTAACGGCTATTAGTCCACTCGGCAGATTTAAACTACGGTCGGATCTTAGTGCCTTAAAAATACGTCAGCTCCCAGCAGCACGTCAACATGCCCACGTTTGTTAAATCCTTGATCCGCTAGCTCTAACTCTTTCAGTATTTGTGGATCCACTTCTGACAGATTAAATTGGCTGTGAATTTCGGATACCTTGGGGATAATTAACGCCTTCGTTGCAACTACAGGCGTCTCATCCATATATGCAATAATTATTTCTACGGAACCTTTGGTTGTTCCCATTTTGACTTTGCCTAATCCTTTAACCAGAATTCGATTGTTATCACGATTTAGTTTCAGCTCGTGGATATATGCTTTGGATACAAATGAAGCTTGGGATGCAGAGTCCAATAGCGCGCGGTAAGTATGGAATCGGTCATAAACATCTTTAATCTTTACCAGCGCGGTCGGCAGAATTGTTTGTGCCATGGATTGTTTTCCAGCAAGTACCTGCACTTGGGTTATGTTGTTGATTTCATCAGTTTCTCTAAATGTTGATAGTATGGCCTCATCCTCATGAACCTGCGTATCCGCAAGATGATCGCCTTTAGTTTCATCTACGTCACCCGATGTTCTGTGTAATGACGTATGGTGCTTTCGAAAGCACTTTTGGCATCTTGCTCGAGATCTACACTCGTTAACCGGATGGTTTCCATTTAAACAATTAAAGCACCTGTTACTTTCTTTTATTGTTTCTGACCTTTGTTCTGCTGACATTTCTTTATACTTATCGCACTCATAAATTCGATGCCCACTTTGTTGGCAAATCGAACACATTGCCAATGATGATGTCTCCACTGCGCATGATCGAGTAATAGGTGTTCGAGTTAGATTATCTTTCTTAGAGTATCCCTTTATTGACTTGATCATGTCAATACGTTTTCCAAGGAATGTCAATAATTCTTCGAACGTTGGAAAATCTTTCTCTGCTGTTTCTTGCGCCCACATAGATCTAGTCTCGTTGTCCAGCTTGTTTATGGCAATATAAATCAGCCAAGGATCCCTTCCTTCGGCATTCGTACCCAATGCTTTGAGCCCTCGAATAGATTCATCTAGCCCATCTGTTAGTCTTCTAATGTTGGCAGAATTTCCTTGCAGTATGCTTGGTTGGTCCATACACGTCTTTACAAAAGCGCTGACAGTATGACGCTTCCTATCGTATCTTTGTTTAAGCTTCTGGATAGTTTCCGTGTAGTTAGCATCTGTTACTGGAAGATGTCGTTTAAGTGTTTCTGCCTCTTCGTTAAGAAGGAAGTCCTTTCAGGTACTGCAGTTTTTGTGCTGGCGTCAACAAGAATCTTTCGTGGATCGTCGAAGTATATATCAAAAATTGACTGCCATTGCATATAATCGCCGTCAAATGTTGGGATGTTTATTTTGGTAATCTGACTTCAATTGTCTGCTGTTGCGTAGAATTCATGGTACTATCTAGATGCAGTGATTTGGGTGCGACAAGTCTTTGCTTTTTTACGACAGCAGTCAACCTAGTAAGAACAGTATAATAGTTGTCTTCGAATTCAGAGAAATCCAAATCCACCTCGTTATCCAGATCCAGCATGGCCTTTTCAATTGCTTGGAAATCTATTAAAATTTTCTGCGTTCTCTCTTGTTTTACGTGAAGCTCTTCTATACTAACATTGTTTATATTCTCTCTTACAAACGTGAGCAGATTTGCCATTGATTTCTTGATTATAACACGTTGCTTCTTTAGACTCTTCAATGCGTGCGTATATGAATGACGACCCTGATTGTAAGGTAACTGGCGGTATCAGATTTATCGTTAGCGCGCCCTATTTTGTATCAGATTTATCGTTAGCGCGCCCTAATTTGTATGAATGTTATTTCACTGATAACTTCTACAACGGTAAGCTCACTGATCACAGGTAAGCGCTTTTGACTAAATCTTGCTTATAGTTCGTACGCTAAACGCACGTTTGGCACTGAAGCAATTTACCACACAATAACCTTTGCTAAATTGAAGCCCGATTTGACCGATAATAAGCTTGGATGTTATATCGATAATTTAATTCGTTCACTAGATTGTTTTACTGATTAGGTATTAGGTATAACTGTTTGACGGTTCAATGCTGACCGTTGTTCGCTGCACGTACATCTCCTTCTCTGACATACTGGAATTCCGTATGCTCCAAGATACTCCTCAGTTTTACCAGTGTTTCAAGTCCCTGTTTCGGCGCCAATGTTTCTATGGATACGATTATTATTCTCCTTCCAAAATCATGAGGATGGTTTTGATGGCTGCTTATTTTGGAATAATGTTATTTCTGCGCTTATCCAAAAAATTCTTCGTTAAATAAAAGCGATAATGAAATGAAATACGATTCTATACAATTTTTAGATTATTATTAGTATGATCGCACTTGTATTTCGCTTGGTAGCTTTTATTCAATTAACAAACAAATTTTCCTTGACTTCGTAAAGTTATTTCAGATTAATAAACTAGACAGTGTATATAATGGAAGAGTGCTGAATTAAGTTAATTACCGTAAACAACCCGTGCGAACAATAACAATTTTGTTGGAGTTGCAGAATTTATGAACCAACCCGTCTAATAGATGTGTTCATCGACAACACCGAACGTAATAATTTTTCGTTATGGAAGATTTGGAATGGGGAATTTTGAAAAACTTAACCCTTAGCGGTCACAAGGGTGAATATGTACCCCAGGCCAAATCACCTTAATTTAAGTTAACAAAAACTACGAAAATCATACTTGTCGCGCCATATATAGGTTGTCGAGGAATGTAGGTTACTTGCATAGTACATAGAAGGAAGAAAAAAGTATTAGTAGCGCTATAAACGATGAAAAACGTCATTTTTCCTGACTTTGCGCGTATATAATTTTTTTTTGTCAAATTATCTTGATATTGGCTCTTGTAAACCATATTAGAAATTGAAAAACATGTTTCAGAATGTCCATGAATTTTTTGGAGTCTCAATATTTTAAATTTGTCTTTCTAGACAGATTTTTTGACTGGGGTGAAAAATCACCCCAGTGTGGCCGCTATTTTACGGGAACGAAGTGTGGCCGCTAAGGGTTAAATAAAAATTTCTTCCAAATATAATTAATTTTTTTTTTTTTAGATGTAAAATATCGTAATTCTTTACATACTGGTAGTGTCAGCCGAAAACTTCGAGCCGAAAGTAAAAAATCGGTATTGCAGATTGTGTTACCCTAGACGAAAAAAAAAAAATAAAGTTATTATCTGTTATATTGTTTAGCGGAATATCACTATGGATAGCATTGAAGAATTTTGTTAATATTCTTATGTGGCAAAACCTGGCTTCAGTTCCTCGTGAAAAATTTGCGAACCTCAAAAAATATTTAAAATTGGTATAAAATCTGGAAAATGGCTGGCTGGAAAATATTCTGTTAAATTTCACCGTGGAAAATCTGCGAAAATTCGATATAGATATCAAGAATTGATGTGGTTGAATTAATGCCCACGGGTCTTATTTCCTTATTTTTAAAATTTACGTTCCATGGGCATTAATTCATTTCTGAACTGGTATTAAAACCCACTGTAGAAAGGACAAAAGACCGGCATCATTACCTGATCGAGTATTGACATTTAGGCCCATATGTGTGCGCCATTTCCGGAAAAATAAGATTTTTTTTAAATATTCTCTAAAATGCAGATTTCTTTTCTAATTGTAAGATTAAATTTCTATTTTTCAGACAAATTTAAAAATAAATCTTCCCTGTCCAGGATCAATTTCCAAATTCGCTCCAGGAAGGAACCCTGAATTAACAATAATAAGATCTGTGGCCTCAGAACCAAGAGACCCGACGACCCGACGACAGTAGAGAAACTGAAAGACTTGGTGGATAACGTCCCTAGCGCATACAACCGGTCCTACAGTGCTGCTTGCCCATTGGCTAATACTAAGGGAAAACATAAACCTGTATCAGTGGTCTAGGGAACTGGGCTTGTAGGACAGCATTTAAGTAATAGAGCCAAACATACAAGGCTCATGATTGTCACTCCTATAAGCAGATAATTAGAATTTATAAGAGAGAATTAAGAAATGCACAAAGGTGGTCCTGGCGACTCTTTTGTGATAAAATGGAAGCGGTCTCCGAAACTTCTCGGAAGATTCTTTCCAAAAGCACAGCAACTTCTAGTGGAGAGTCTTTGGAGCTTCTCTGTGAAACCCACGTCCCAGTGATCTTTGACGACCTGTTGCTGCATATCAATCATCAGGAAACACTTTCAGTATGATCAGAAAACTTTGTAATCAGGCAACGGATCCTATGACAACTAAAAGATTTTAAACCATATACGTCGGCTGTTCCGCTCACAGCTCACTTATCTATCCTAAGAGCCTAAGGCCAATAACTCTATCATCCTCTCTTTTGAAAACCTTGGAAAGATTGTCAGACGTTTACATTAGAGGGAAAATAGGACCCAGTAAGTGGGCACTGTCTCAGCATGCAAACATTAAGGGTAGATCTGTGCAAACAACTCTGCACGACTTGGTCCAAACGATTGAGAAATCGATTAACTCGAAGGAGTTCTGTTTGGAGGCCTTTCTGTATATAGAGGGCGCCTTTAATAATTTGAAAATAGAGGCAATCTCTGGTGAGAGTAAACAAAGCTACTATAGCAATGTACTCCTGTAGAACCGCCATTTTCGCTCAAAAATTCTGGTGAGAATAAACAAAGCTACTATAGCTATGTGCTCCTGTAGAACCGCCCTAGTGCGACCTGTTCTCATGTATGGCGTGAGTGTATGGTGGCCAGCTCTGGCCAAAGTGCCTGTATGCTTGTACATAAGTGTTGCATTGAGGTCAACACCGACTCGTGCCTTAGAGGTTATGTTGCACCTTCTTCCGATTGACATTTTTGGCAAACAGATGGCGGCAAATAAGGCTGTGCGCCTGGCACTCGTTGCTCAGTGGAACTATCTTAATACGGGATGCTTGACTATTGTGAGATCGTTGTAGGATGAGCTGGATCGATATCGGAAACTGAAGTTTTGCGATTTTTCACGGACGGCTCCAAGCTTGACGGCAAAGCGGGAGCTAGAGTATGCTATGATAAACTAAGTGTCAACATTTCTATGAGGCATAATATTGTATCCTCACGTGATATAGTAATCTATGTGGACATTCAAGCGGCAATCAGATCGCAGGAATCAGTCTCTTTAGCGTCACGGGTGGCGTTGAGTTGTCACTCGGCTCATAATAAGATGGGTGAGCATTTCAACATTCAGTTAATTTGGGTCCCTGGTCACTCGGTCACTCGGACAAAACACAATTCCAACTTCATACATTAAGTATGAGGCAAGAACGTAGTGACTTAGCGAATTATAAATTCACTAAATCAAAAAAACTCAAGGAAAACTTTTCATTTCTGTGTGTTTCATGCCCACACGAATAATAGAAAGGGAAGTTTGTTGCAGTATTGCCAGATTTCTGGAAACAAATTTCCCGTCACATTTACAGTATTTAATTAAAAAAAAAAAAAGTCATTTAAATTAATCCAATTTGGTTTAATACTTATATAATTTAATTCTAGTGCGTTAATTTGTTCTACTTAATTCCGATATTGATTATGTCAGAAGATGAATTACCACAAGACGAAGAGATAAATAACTCAACAAGTTTCTTACAATTACGTAGTATAGTTATAGAAATATCTTCCAGTTTTAAACCATCAAAATCCCAGGCGTCCAATCGTAGCCAATTTCCTGCGATTATTTTAAAACCCTAACCATTTGATCTAACAGAAAATTTAACACAAAACGTCGTAAACATAGAAAAGGTAATGGCTTCGGCACTGGATCCAAAATATTTACTGAGATTAGTTCCCAGTTTTTCTGGAAATTCTAACGAATTACATAAATTTATCTCTAAAAAAATCGATTCTGTCCGAAGATACTACAGTTTATGTCGAATCTGGTGTAAATTGAAACACATGAAACTCTTGCCGAGTGTGATGCAACAATTAAATTAGCTAATAATAATGAAATTAAAATGAATTTTCAAATAGTAGACGATTCATTCCAAATTAACGCTTGTGGCATAATTGAACAAAACTTTTTAAATCTTTATAAATGTAACATACATTTTCAAAATCTTACAGTTGAAATTCCTATTAATCATGAAATAATTCCTTTATCTTTAAGTTGTGATATGCAAGTTGAGGTTTTGCAACCTTTAGAAATACTTCCACGGTGTGAAAAGTACATTTCAATTCCTGTTAATTTTCCAAATGATTTTGAATTTATGTGTCCTGCACAAGAGCCAGCTTCATCCATATTTATTGCAAGTTCAATTCATAAAGTCCGTGACAGTTATATTACCTTACCTATTCTGAACTTTTCAGATAATATATATAAATCCGAATGTCTTAAATTTAAAATTGAAGCAGTCAATAATTACGAAGTTTTCAGTTTTCAAAAAGCAGACGCAACAATTATAATCGAATAAATAAACTTCAATCCTCTATCGATATTAGCCACTTAAATACAGAAGAATATGACACATTAAAAGAAATACGAAATGAATATAATGATGTATTCTATCTGGATGGTGATACGCTTACTACGACAGATCTTGTGCAACATGAGATTCGTACAATTCCGAATCCACTTCCCATACATGTTCGTTCGTTTAGACAACCTCACTCAATAAAAGCTGAGATACAAAATCAAGTCGATGATATGAGATCTCAAGGCATCATACAAGACAGTATGAGTCCTCTCCTATTGGTGGTCCCTAAAAATCTACAACCACAAAAAAAAATTGGAGAGTGGTTGTGGATTTCTGCAAACTGAACCAAGTTAACATCGATGATACCTATCCACTTCCCAACATTGCCGATATCTTGGACAAATTGGGCAAGGCTCAATATTTATAGAACCCTGAACTTACAAAGTGGTTACCATCAGATTGAATTGTTGCCTGATGGTCGACCTAAAACAGCTTTCAGCACAGATGAAGGTCACTATGAAAGCAGTTAGAAATTTTCCCGGACCTCATAATACTACAGAGATAAAATCGTTTTTAGGTTTAGCGGGATATTACCGTAAATTTATTCCCCAATTTTCAGGAGTCGCAAAACCTATGACCGACCTTTTAAAGAAGAATACACATTTTAAATGAACTTCAAAATATCAAGAGTCTTTCGAATCATTAAAAGAATCCCTTATTACTTCTCCCATTCTACAAATGCCTGATTTTAGTAAACCCTTTATTCTTACTTGTGATGCGAGCGATATAGCTATTGGTTCGGTTTTGTCACAAAATATCAATGATTTCGAACTTCCAATAGCATATGCAAGTCGCGTGCTCAATAATGCAGAATCTCATTATTCCCCAACTAATAAAGAGTTATTGGCCGTAATAGGTCAATGTCACACTTTCGACCTTACCTATATGGACATAAATTTCGTCTTGTGACTGATCACAGGGCACTTATATGGTTGCATAATTTCGAGCCCCAAAAATCCCGGGAAATTCGTTGGCAAATTTGTCTCGAAGATTATGATTTTACAATTGAGCATAAACCTGGCAGACTAATAACAAACGCCGATTCCCTAAGTCGTATAAAATTAGCTGAACCAAATAAATCTTTTAATAATTGTAATGTAATTAATTACTCGATCGATGACAGCTGATCCAAATTTTAAAAGTGACGGCGTAGATATTTTAAAATCAAATTCATGTGAATTAAACGATCAACAGGAGCCCGAAAGGAAAATGTATTCCCATAAAAGTCTTCCTGAAAGAAATAACGACCACAATTCCATAAACCGTGATAGTTTCTTTATAACATACATAATCGATGATTCTGAAATTGATCAATTGATCAATGAGTTTCACACATCTCCTTTAGGTGGATACCAAGGTGTATATCGTACGTATAATCGAATGCGGAAATATTATAATTTTCCAAACATGTACTCAAAAATAAGCCCTTTCATATTAAATTGCAAACTTTGCCAAATTAATAAACAAGGCAAAACTACGAAGGAAGCCCTAAAAATAACTTCAACATCTTCCAAATCATTCCAAAAAATTTTCCTGGACATCGTTGGTCCTATGTCATCTTCTTATAAAAATAACAAATATATACTTACTCTTCAAGATGACCTTAACAAATATTCCCTTGCTACAAGAAGCCAATACAGTAGCAGAAAAATTTGTTGAAAAATTTGTCTGTGTACCTATATGGTATTCCTGATGAGATCTTAACAGATCAGGGTACCAACTTCATGAGTAAACTATTTACACAAATTTGCAAGTTATTAAAAATAAAAAAAAATTCAACAACTGCTTACCATCTCCGCAAAGTAATGGTGCACTGGAAAGATTCCACAAAACCCTTGGTGAATACTTGCGCAACTTCTCACAAACAGATGCTTTGAATTGGGACATATGGCTATCTAACCTTACATTTTCATATAACACTACACCACATAGTTCAACCGACTTTATGCCGTATGACTTAGTATACGGATTTAAGCCCAATATTCCTTCCTCTATTTCTAAAGATCCAGATCCTATATACACCATAGATGACTACTACCATGATCTTAAATATCGTCTGCAAAATTCATTCACCATTGCCAAAAATAACATACTAGAAACAAAATCAAAGACTAAAACCTATTATGATCATTCCATTAATCCTGTTGAATTTCAAGAAGGAAATTACATAGTATTGAAAAATGAGAACATTCAAGGTAAATTATCCCCTTTGTGGCTTCGACCATACGAGGTGGATAAAATAATTTCTCCAGAAAATTGTTCCATTAAAATTGGTAAATCTTCAAAAATTGTTGTCCCCACATCAAAACAATTTTAATATTATTAATCTGTAAAGGTTATTCGATACTGCCTATTTAAGACATAGAAAACTTACGTTTTTAACGTTTTTTGAAGTGTATACATTTTTTATTTTCTGAAGATTGAGAGTTTAATATATTGAATCATTTTAAGGCTGTTCGATGAGCCTGAGCAATCTTTGCAGATAAACGTCTGTTGCTCGCTCAGTATAATATACATTATACGTTACATTTTTGGTTTGAGAAGTCAATAAATTATTCTATTTTAAGTTTGGTGAATATGAGCAAAGTACAGAACTATTAAGTTAATAACGTAAACCAGCCATGGCAAACCCATTAAACAAAACAAAGCGGCGGCGCTTTATCACCATTGAACAGTTTGAACTAAATGAAATAGAGTGGTTTTATTAGATGCGGGCGCTTTGTTGACCGTAAAATCATAGTAGCTAGAAAGGTGGTAGTTTGTATCAGTTTGGTTAATTCTAAATTTCTTTAAATTCTTTGTTTTATTATTCAACATACATATAGTTTATAAGCATTTCTTCTTAACTACTTTAACCGGAAATAACAAGATATATGATATCACTTTACAGTGTTATAATCAACAGAACAAAAAAAATTTAAATAAATGATTATCAACATCTTTATAAATTTATGTTTAATATTTACTGATTTGGATATTTAATTGAGAGCGAATTTAACACATTAGTGGATATGGCATATTTACTATTCCATGTTCCTATGTTTTTTGTTGGTATCTTCTCTGTTACCATCTGATTCGGTAACATATTCCCACAGTCTAGTTGATGCTACTTTCCCCACTTTCTGTATTTCTTTCTATTCTTTTACATCCCGCTTCTACATAGTGTTAAAAATGCCTTCATATTTCTAAGTTAATTTTTTCAACAGTGCAGCGACGAGAGCACACAACAGCACAAATTCGCGTCGTAGTTAATTTTGCTACCGTTGGATTGACTCGAGCCTCAGAACCGACAGATAATAGCAAATATATAAACAAACAAACATTGATCCGCTAGTAAGTTTTTCCAAAACCATTACCAAAATAAAATTGACAGGTGATACTCATCATCATCATCACAGTACATCGAAGTTAAATTATTTAAATAACAAAGCGTAGTTATCTCCTATTATTATGCTGCTAAATTAAACCCCTTTTTGTTGAGACATGCGATTATTGTCATTTAATACTTTGTTGTTATTACTTTTATATACTCGTACACTCGTACCTACATAGTATTCGTATTGTTTAAAATACAAAAAAGGTTTACTACTTATTTCGTAAATCCAAGACAATAAATAAACAAAACGATAAAAAAAAAAATCATTTTTATCTTAAAAATCAATTTTATTCTAAAAACTCAATATTTTGTGATTCTGTCATTTGTAAAAAATCGGCAAACATGTCATATAGAACAAACAGCTTAGACTCCTGTATAGTGATTGTATACATATACATATATTGTATGTACCTATAGACAGGATTCTGTACAAAAACAAAAATAACAAAACAAAAATTGAATAAATAGCAAGTATTTACTGATATTGTTGTGCACTGTTGTGAAAATCCCAATATTTTAAGCTTTCTGCAATATCTTAAGTTTTCCCATTTTATACTACTCAATGTACCTATATAGAGTCATGATGTATCTATAAAATTTTCCCATTTTGTTTATTTATTTAGAGTTTGAAGTTTTTCTTTGTCTTATTTTATTTGCTTTAAATAACAAAACCACCGAGTATGTCGTTTAGTGTACTGTATATATGTGTACACACAACAAGCCAAGTCACCCTTAAAAAGTCGTAAAGATTAAAAAAAAAAAGAAAATCGTTTTCAATTGATTTTAATACTTTTATTTTTTTGCTCATCTATAGCTCTATGCAATTTTTGTGTACCGATAGCTTCAATGCTAAGTACACAATAAAAAAGGTAAAATGTTGAATGGTTTGAGGGTAGGTTATGAGATTCCGGTTTTTTGTGTTGGGTTGTCGTAAAAAATTTCCGGTTTTTTGATGGCTAATAAGTCGATGGATTTTAATTGGATTTTAAAATAGTTTTGTCCTTTAAATGTGATTTGTTTTACTTTTAACAGCAAAAATGAAACCCGAAAGAAGTCTGATTCTGATGTATGGGATACCATCATATTCCCGAAAATAAAAATCCCCCAAAAAATGGAAAATAATATGCCCCATTAAAAAGAAAGCCCATATTAATTATTTGTTAAGTACAATATGAAACAAAAAGAAGCTACATAATTTCCTGTCATCCTTGTCCAGAAAGGACCAATGCTAAGTGGCTTTAGGTAGTTTTTATTTTATCATGTGAAAATTAAACGTAACGTACATAATTGTAAATATTTTTTTGCATCTTTTTTGTCGGTTTCCTGTCATCATTGCACAAAAATTCCAATGTTAAGCGGTTTTGGGGAGTTCTCTATTTGGTATGTAAATAATTATTATTTATTTATTTATTTATCTGGTTATGTAATTTATAAAGAATGATAATAATGCGACACAATATATCCACCACCACCACATGATTTATTTAATAGACAAGAGCATATTAATATAGCAAAAAAATAAAAATATAACGAACAAAATTTTAAAAGTATTAGGTAATATAAAATTAAATAAAATAGAATTTTTTTTTAACGAAATTGAATGGTCATTTGCTTTAACCCTATGTTAAACAAGTCCCTCGATATGCCGAAATTAAAACTGCCACAGTTATCATTGAAAGCATGGAAAACATTAATTAGCGGTTCAGTACCATTAAAATTGTTCGAACTAAACGGAATACGTAACAAGTCCGACCGCGATCTAAGTGCTCGCTGAGGTACTTAAATATAAAACTTCTTAAGGAGTTCAGGACTATCGATTTTAGAACATAACAAATCACGAGCGAACACGGTACAAGCGATATTATTTCTAATTGCTAAAGTTTATAACTTTAACAACAATAAACGGTTAACGTATATGGTTCACGAACAAAATCATGATTCGAGTTAGGCAAACGTCGCAGTGCATAAATCAGAAACTGTTTTTGGATACTCTCAACTTTATCAGAATGAATCTGATAGGACGGATTCCATATCACTGAAGCATATTCTAGAACTGATCTAAAATAAGTCAGTTAAAGGGATTTTAACGTAAACGGGTCACAAAATTCCCTCCCATTATGGTTGATAAAACTCAATAAAGAACGGCTATGAAGTTTTCAATAAAATCAGAAAAATAACAAAACATGGCGGTATAAAATTTGCCGAAATAACAAAATAATTGTGCATGTATTGGTACAGTTGGCAAAAGCAATGTAAGACATTTTTTAAAGTTTCGTTAAGATCCATAATAAAAATGGAATAAAAGTTTTCTTTTTAAGGCACATATTTAATGAAATAATTTTTAACAGAAGAGCCAATATATTTAACGTTCACTTTATTATGGATTGGCCGAAGCACAGAGATGTTTCAGAAATGTGAGATACATGGCTAGTTAGCTTATGATAAGGGTTATCAAATAAAATTACTCGCCTATAAATACGATGACCGAGACCCATTTGTTATTGACGATGAATCGGTATATTGATGATGAGACGTAAGTTTTGCAAATTTGAAATTTTGAGGTTCACTTTATTACGGATTGGCCTAGGATTGGAAAATTTTAAATTTGTAAAACTTACGTTCCTTCTTCAATAAATCGATTCATCGTCAATAACAAATGGGTCTCGGTCATCGGATTTACAAGGGGGTAATTTTATTTGATAGCCCTTATCATAAGCTAACTAGCAATGCATCATTCATTTCTGAGACATCTCCGTAATCCGGCCAATCCTTAATAAAGAGAACCTCAAAATTTTAAATTTGCAAACTTACGTTCATCTTCAATAAAACTTTTCATCGTCAATAACAAAAGGGTCTCGGTTATCGTATTCACATATGGGTAATTTTATTTGATAACCCTTATCATAAGCCAACTAGCCATGTATCTCACATTTCTGAGACATCTCTGTGTTTCGGCCAATCCATAATAAAGTGAACGTTAAATATATTTTCTGAACAGCTAACTCTTCAGTTAAGCATTATTTCATTAAATATGTGCCTTAATCAATTAAAAAGAAACTTTTATTCCATTTTTATTAAGGGTCTTAACGAAACTTTAAAAAATGTCTTACATTGTTTTTGCCAACTGTACCAATACATGCACAATTTTTTTGTTATTTCGACAAATTTTGTACCGCCATGTTTTGTTATTTTTCTGATTTTGTTGAAAACTTCATAGCCGTAATAAAGAGTATCCTTTACCTACTATATAATCTATATGCTTATTGAAAGACAGGTTAGACGTGAAAACAACTCCTAGGTCACAAATATCAGAGGCTCTACTGATCTGTGTATCTAACAAAACGTATGGGATCTCTGCACAAAGACAGCCGCGACCTGCACAACGTCATAACTTTAAATTTATTCGTGTTCAAGGGCAACTTATTCCTTACGCATAGATTTTTAGGTCGTCGGCATACATAAGATATTTACAAAACTTAAAAAACTGGGCAACATTATTAATGAATATCGTAAATAGAAGTAGTTCAAGGTTTCTGCCCTGTGGAACACCGGAAGGCATCTGAAAAAAGAAAGATCTAATTGGATCATTTAATTGGAATAAAATCGGATTCAAAGTTATACAATTTTTGAATTAGAAGTTTGTGATCTAACCTATCGAAAGCTTTCGAAAAGTCTGTATAAATAACATCGACTTGTCTACGTGGTCCACCAATATTGAATGCATTATTCGAAAAAACCATGAGGTTAGTAACCGTAGATCTGCCCTGTATAAAGCCATGTTGACGCGAACTTATTCTATGTCTTATGTGAAACTCTATTCTAGACTTCACTAAAGATTCGAAAAGCTTAGGAATCGCCGAGAGGATCGAAATGCCTCTATAACATGTAACATCAATTCTTCTACCTGACTTAAAAATGGGAATAACAAATGAATTATTCCAAATATCAGGAAATATTCCACTAGAAAGACTAACATTAAACAAATAACAAAGCGGTTTCCACAAAGAAACGGTACCCTTATTCAGGATCAAAGGTGCCACCACGTCTGGACCCGTTTTACCTGCAGAATTTAAACCGATTAATCCCTTTATAATTTCTGAAGGCTCAAACAAATCGAGTCACCATTATACGTCATAACCCTTGGGTAACCTTGTGATTTTCTTCTTCTATTTATAAACGCGAAAAATCGGTTCGGATGACAAGAAATTTCACTTTCGATTTGTATCAAATACATATTATAAAGAAATTCGTCGTTTACATTCCCAGATCGCTTATATGCCTTAAACGTTCTTGATTTTCTGTTGGCTATGTTTTTCAAGCGACGATTGAACGATGGCTCAGTATAAACGGAACACGCTTATTTCTTCGGAACAAATAAACCAAACCCGTATGATAAAATTTTATAAAATTCAGAGGCGGCGGCCGACAAATTCCAATCAACATTATCCAAAAACTTGTTTAATGAAGGAACATTTGTAGCCCTATAATCATATTCAAAATCGTTGTTAACAAAATTTCTTAAATCACAATCAATAAATTAATATTTAATTAGAAGTGGTGTGTGGTATATACTTGAGTGCCCCGCTAAATCCTGACATGCTTGAATGATGCAAGGTCTAAAATACGACCATAACTATTGTGTACTGCATTGAATTGACGAGTTCCTATTTTAGCAAAGCTATACAACACATAGCCGGACGTGACATCAACAGTAGAACCCACAAAACATTCGTCTATCTCTGGTCAAATAATAATAATAATACCTGGTCATCACCATTAAGTAACGGCAAAAAATTATTGTGAATAAATTCCATAAATTCATGATATACATCTGCAGTGCTTCCAAAAGGTATGTCAACCGTCACAACAAATATCCAAATAAAGCCACATTTGACCTTAATGACAAGTTACTCTCCAGAGATACAAATTAAGTTGAGTTGATCAAACTCCATATTATTCTGTACCGCAATAATAATGCCACCCCCAACGCTCTTTATATTGTTGGGCTCACGATCACGACGAAATACCGAATAGCAGGCTGGAAAATATTCCTCGCCGATTTGAAGTCAGCATTCAGCCAGGTTTCGGTAAAAATCACAATATCGTAATCATTGCATAACAATGATGCATATGTTGATTGTCCCTTGGTGCGCATCCCATTGTTGTTGTGGTAATAAATATGGATGCTATCCTTATTGAATTTATTGTTATTCTGGAGGTAATTCCACTGTTGTTATTATAATACGTATGTAAACAATTGTTGATTTTTTTGGTTGTATCGAACGTTGATGATGAATGCGAATTTTACGACTGTGTTAGACGATGTGTAGAATCACTTGTGTTAAGTTTTTTTGGACGCGGCTAGTGAACTCTCTCACCAAAATACCTGGTGGCCACAAACTGGGTTGAAGTAGCCGATGAAACAATGAGGATCCACACCAATTTTGAATGAAACATAATTGAGCCTAGTGACATCCTTATTAACAGAAACCAGTAATCGACATCAATAACATCTTCAGACACCTCCAGTTTTTTAGTTAAAAACAAAAGAAACGCAAAGCCTCATAAGTCGTAGTATTAGCGAACTTGGACGCGTAAATTAATTTTTTATCGGCAACAGACTTTATTGACTCATAGTGACATCGATGTGCCAGTAATAACAACCGGTTCAGGAATGCTTGGATGAACTTGTTGATGAGCTGGTGAAGCAAGAGTAATTTAATTATTATTGCTATTATATTATATTAAGAAACACAAATTGTTAAAAGACGTTCTAAGTTCTATTAATATTGAAATTTTAATAAATCGTCAAAGCGTGGGTTTGGGGCGGCAGCTCCCATCGTCATATACCTTGGGAAATAAAATATCTTTTCAAAAAAATTTTATAAATAAAAAATTTGATATTTTGAGTATCCATCCAGTTATCTAATTTATAGAATTTATAAAATTTATCGACTTTATAAAAATTTTAGAGTTTGAAGGATTTATAGAATTTAAAAAATTCATGGAATTTATGGGAATTGGCGTGTTTACAGAATTTTTAAGCTTTATAGAATTCATAGAATTAACAGATTTATATAGAATTTACAGAATTGATTGGATTTATAGAACTCTGAAATTTATAAAATTTATAGAAATTAAAGAATTTATTGAATTTTTAAAATTTGTAGAATTCAACAATTTTTTAGAAATTACGAAATTTTTAAAATAAGTAAAATTTGTATTTGTAGAATTTATAAAACTGGCATACATGAAATAATTTAAAGAACCCATAGAATCTATAAAATTTATAGAATTTATTTTTAATGGAATTTATATAATTCATAAAATTTAGTGAATTTATATGGCTTATAATCGTATATATTTAATACAATATTTATAGACTTCAGAATTTATAGAATTTGTATTGTATAAATTCGATAAACTTTAAAAATTCTATGCATTTTTTAAATTCTTTATACATATTGTGTAAAGTTGCAAATTGATCGTTTTCCTTGTCAGAATAACATCAATTTAAAAATATATGGTGAATAATTCGTTAAACATATTTTTGGAAGTCATGTTTTAATTTAAAACATTGCCTATTACTGTAACAGCTCTAAGCAGTATAGAGCGATGGAGGCTGTTGATATAAAAAAATTAGAATTAGAAGTGGCCGAGAACAAAAAGTTAATTTGTTCCTTAATGGATAAAGCTACTGGTATATCGGAATTGTTTAATCGGTCATCCTATGTGAATGATGCAAACCGTACTAATAAGTTTAGCTCTGCAGAATTGCTGTTACCTTTCTCTAATCAGGGCATTACTGGGACGGGGCAGCCTGTGAACCCATTAATTCCGGCTGTTGTACAGGCAAAGATGTATCTGTATATTAGTAGGATCCATCTGTCAGTGTAACAGGAAGCAATACAAACTTACACTTGCTCGAAACTACCGGACTGCTTAGCGGACCAGGTGGATTATAAATTATTGTGGGCAAAGTATCGTGCTGCGGATAGCTCTCTGACTTTCGTTTCTTTTAAAATTGGTTTGACTCAGGAGCATTACAATAAATTAAACATGTGGCCTCCAGGTATTCTAATTCGACCTTTTATGAATCATCCGCGTAGATCAAAAAACGAGATTGGTGTTCGGTTCGATCAGCACCACCACCAGATTCTACTATCTTACCATCATCACATCCAGTTAATACATCCCCTCGTATACGCTCTAAATCGAGGAATCTATATTTATCTTTACTTGAGGAAGAATATGAAGTTGTCTGTATATCGGAGACATGCCTGACATTTATAATTTTAAGACTGAAGAATATTTTCCGATATCATACATTGTCCATCGTCGAAGCAGGTATCTTCTTGAACACACATATGAAAAAGATGGAGGTGTGCTAATTGCTGTTGTGGATACATTTTCATCTGTACTTTTATCATTGACGGATTGCGATTTGGACATAATCGCAGTACGAATCAGATATCACTCATTTTCACTAATCGTTTGTGTCACGTATACATATTTCAAGCTATTATGAAGTCCACAATAACACCCATTTTGCAACCAGAGGATCGTTTATGTATATCTGTTGATTTTAATTTACCAAATGATAATTGGTTGCGAGTTGATGATTTTTTAACTCCGTTGAACTTGAATGCGAATTATGGTAACTTGGATCAATAAGTAATTGTCGATACGTATGACGATTTAGCTGGATCGTCCAGCATATACCATTTTCCGTGTCCCTGCCTTTTTTGGTATGGGAAATTGCTGAGTTAATTGTTAATTGTTGAAAATTTAAAATTTAAAATTGGGGACTATAATTCCTTTAATGCTTTTCTTGACAAATATAATTGTAACGATTAGTTAGAATGAAGTGTTGAATGAATTTTATAATGGAGAAATTTATTCCTAAATTTAAAACGTTCGCCACTCATCTGTTTTTTTGGTGTACAAAAAAACTCATGTGTTAAAATAAAATGCCACGAATATGGGCAACGACTGGGCTCTCAGAGAAACTACTTGGCATAAGTGTGTGTTAGATACTTCTAGAAACACAGCCACAACGCAAATAATTGTAACAAAAATACTAAAAAATTATTCTTTTATTTTGTAAAATTTTGCTTTACATATTTGTGACATGAATTTTTTTTTTTAACTAGCATGTCACATGTATGTGACGTTGAGTGGCTAACGTGTTAAATTCCCGCATCAGAAAAAGGAACATAATAAACAGCTTCTTAATCTGAAAAACTGTATAGACAAGGCCCATAAGAGATTTAAACTTTTCCCTACTTCTGATAGATACGCTATTTTTGAAACCTTGATGCTGTGTTTATGACATAGGAACATAGGAAGATAGGGAGTGTGACACGACCAACCAAATTATTTAAAATGTCACCAGCCCCGCCTACTAGCCTACTTTGATCAAAAGTAAGAAATTTTACAACCAGAGCATGGAACTAATAGGCGGGGCTTGTGATATTTTAAATAATTTGATTAGTCGTGTCACACTCCCTATCTCCCTATGTTCCTATGTTCCTATGTCATAAACTCAGCATGAGAAATGAATTCCGAATATTGAATAAATTTCTTTACAACAAATACATTTTGGAGATTGAATCGAACATGAAAGGTAGACCTTGATTGCTCCTGGAAATTCGTTAATCCTAAGAGAAAAACAAAGGGATATCCGACTACTATGTTTTTGGATGTTCGGGTGGGTCATAATTTGATTGATTGATTTGATCGCCGATTTTTTTATGAGTGCTTATGTAAAGAAATCGGTAATAACAGATTCGATATCGAGCTATTGTCCAGTGGCTGAAAAAAAATGTTACTATTTTGAAGGAACTATGTACTCTTGCTTGATACTATTTAAAGTGCAGGTTTTCAATCTATCCCCCCTTGGTTCTTAGGATGACATCCCATGCTGTCGCCAATCCAATCACCATTCTACTTAATAAAAGTCTTCAGCAAGAAAAAAAGTCTTCTCTTTAATTAAACCAATATTTAAGTCGGGTTCCAGAAGTGATATTAAAAATTACCGAGCCATTAGTATTCTATCCAATATTCAACTGTTTCAAATTTATTGTTACTGACCAATTTTATTTGAAATGCTTTCGAATTGGGGAAGGATGTACAGGTTGTTCATTCAGATTTTAGCAATGCCTTTGACAAACTTGATCACAAAGTACTATTGGATGAATTAGAGTCTTTGGATTGTAATAGTTTACCATTAGGTGGCTTAAGTTGTACTTATATTTTAGAACTCAAATCTTAAGATTGGGAACTATAGATTGATTCATGTAACGTCGGGGTCCCCTTTTATTCATTTTATTTATTAATGATGTGATTTTTTTTTATATATTTTTAATTGAGTGCAGAGCGGACTTATTAACGGTCCTAGCTCCTTGTAAAGATTAATAGCTACCTTAAATTTATTCATTTTGTATTCCTTCGGAAATTTGAAGTGTATTAGCGAATACCACTTTTTTGATGTTCCGTATAAAAATTCGCGCTTGATTTCTTCAGCTCGAGGTTTCGGGAGCTTCACCGTAAACCTATGTGCATTGGTTGTTCCTCTTGTTACTCTTGTTGTTATAACGAATGGTGGTATTTTCTTCGATAGTTTTGCAGAACATTTACCATGTAAGCATCTGTAGAAAATGCAGAGTTCTGCAACATCTCTGCGATGCTGTAAGCTGTCTAGTTCTTGAGTAAGTCTGGGATTTCGTATTATTCTGATAGCGCTGCGTTAAACCCTGTCCAATAAGTGGAGGGTGGTACCAGACGCACCTCTCCAAACTTGACAGCAATACTCTATACATGGTCGGATAAAGGTTTTCTGGAGAATTTGATGCGATTTAAAAACCTTCTGCATCGATTCAGGAACCCGAGTTTTTTTGAAGCTGATTTAGCCAATGCAACAATGTGTTCATTCCATTTGAGTTTTTTACTTATTTGAACACCAAGCAGTCGAATTGAGTCTCAACCCACAAGGATTTGCTTTTTACCACAAATGGGTAGTTGTTGCGACTTTTTTTTACGTGAAAATGTGCATATTTGTGTCTTTTTTTCGTTAAATTGTACTAAGTTGTTGTTACCCCACTCAAACATTGTACTTAAATCGGAAATAAGAGAAGTTACGACTGCTGCCCGTTTATTATTTAGATCTGTAATACTAGGCCTACTAACTGTATTGGGTATTCTGAAATTCTCATAGATGCTGATGATATTAAAAATTTTAAAACTATTTCGAATATTCGGGATGCAGAGGATTTACAATCTGATTTATCGGATTTTGAAAATTGGTGTACTTGTCATAATTAATTGTTAAATACTAAGAAGTGTAAAACAATGCGATTTTCCCGTAGAAGGAATGATTTGAACTTTAATTACGAATTTCTACTTAAAGGCCATAGAATTGAGGAAATGGACACTTTCAAAGGTTTGGATACCACATTCGCTTCTAATTTATCCTTCCACATTCACATATATGTTGGGGTTTGTTAAAAGATTCTCTAAAGACTTCTGGGATCCCTATGCGATTAGAATCTTGTATTTCGTTAGTGCGCTCGCAATTAGATTATGGCATAGTTATTTGGAACCCATTTTATCAAGAATCTTCGTATCTTATCGAAAGGGTATACAAAACAGTATATGCCTTGCGTAGATTATCAAAGGACAATAATCTTCCCAATTATATTCTTACTCCTTGTAGGGGAAGATGTAAACTATTGAGATTGGAACCTCTCTCTATTCGCAGAATTACGACGTGTGCCACGCTTGTTCGTGATCTCCTCGTTTGTAGGATTGATTGTAGTGAGATTCTCGATTTGCTGTATCTTAAAAACAACAACAACAACAAAAAATCATGTTCCATAAATTGTTTGTTTTACTCAGTGCTATACATTCAAAACATAAAAATTATAAAACTCAAACATGATTTCCCGTTCCATATAAAGCATTTGCGAATCCACGTAGTTTTCTCTATAGTATATAAACATCATGTGTGTCAAATAATTTACTGTGTAGTGCTATTGATTACAAATGAACTTTCTATTAATATCTAGTATAGAAAAAAAGTAAAAGAAAATATTTTAGTTCAGTTTGGTAAACAGCTCAGTCCCCCAATGCCAAAAGAGACGCCGATAGCGCACATTTATCAAAATACACACCCAATCCGAAAAAACCTGGATACGAATCCAACATGATTCCATGTAGCAACAAATTTAATGGAATAAATTCAGACAAAAATTTAAATGATGATTTAGCGAAATTTTTGAATGCACGTTGCTTGATCGAATAAACGAATATTTGGCTCATGGTGACATACTGCCTTGTCAACAGTTTGGATTTAGAAGTGAACATTCCACGAATCACCGAGTATAACGTCTAGTTGAATATATTCGTGAAAATTAGAATAATAGGGTGTCTTATAGTAATATACCTCTGGCCCTTGACCTGTTAGCTAAATTATTCAAAATCAAAATAAATAACTCCCAGCTGGTGTTCCCCATATTGTACAATATTTTATGTACATGTATGCTGATGATTCAGCTATTGATACAGCCATGCAAAATCTCACATGTCTAAGCATAAGACAACACAAAATAAAATTCTTAAAATGATACATGATCTTATCTCTACATATTAAGTTCCAAATCAACTTGGAAAATGGTTCAAACCCATTGATTTCAGCACTTTGACCATTTTTTGTTGTTTGTTTTAAAATTATTTTTGTTATTAAGTTTAGTAATTTTTTAACTAATTATCTAGTTATTTGTTTCGAACAAATATTTAAGATTTAGTTAAGGTTAGATTATTGTTCCAATAAGGTTTTTTGGAAATTTTCCTTTGAATTTAACAAACAAATGATAAAACCAAATTTTTTAATATATAAACTTGTATATTTTCCAAATAGAAGTAAAACAAAGAAGTTGATCTCTCTAATCTAAACTAATGTATTTCCATATGTATAATAATAAAAAAATTGGATCTTTCCGACTCCTCGAATGAAACTTTTCTCTGAAAGCGTCCGCTATAGTTCACCAAACCACTCATTTACATTTTGCAAACAATTTTCGTAATTTCGCGCAAGGTTCTTAAAGACGTCACAGTACTTCTTAAATTTGGAGATTCTTTCCTCAATATCACAATTGGTCACGACCACATAAATCTTCTACGACTCTCAATTAATGTTATATTATGTATTTAGAACTGACACGTGTTGTCGCAACTTTTCATTTTTGACCTTTAACAATTAGATCCGCAGTTACACATCCCTAGTATACAGTTGAAAATCCTTAAGAATTTAAATTACTCCGTTCAGAGAGAAAATTGTCAGAATTTCTTTTCTGAAAATTTGTGCCGTTTGTTCAGATCACAACATTATGTGACCAACGTGGGAATTGTGGCTGATGTAATTTTTAATCAGTGCTTCAATCTGACATTACCTCGGAAAACAGTTCGACATTACCTTGGAAAACAGATCAACAAATTTCTATTACTCCTCTTTATTATAATGGCTCCACGCAATGCTTCAATTATGACTTCAAATTTTGTGAACACATGATGGATTGTCAAACCCGATTGACTGATTAAACCGAAAATCTGTTTCGGAGTTTTCTCTTTCACTGCAACTCCATCTATTCAAGACTCGATCGTACCGAAAAGTTTAACACAAACCGCTTATTACTAAAATCTATCTTTGTATAAAATAATTTCGACCAAAACTATCAATATTTGTGAGAAGAATCAAAAAAAAAAAAATTGATGGAAGGACGGAGACGCAATTTTGTTAATCGATGTTTGGAGCCCTGGTAAATAGGGCATATACAATTTTGACCATAAAGTAATTACGGAATTTTCGAATTTGAATGTTTTCGATTCCGGATTTTTTTTTTTAAATAATCTCTGATTAAAAATTATAGATCAAAATTTTACAAAAAACAACAAATTTCTTTTAAGTCGTTTAAAATATTAGATAAGTTTATAATTAATGCTCATATGTATGAACGATAATAAATCGCAGGTACCATTAGGATATACACAATTTTTAAAATTAAAAAAAATTATAGAATTTATAAATTTAATTTCAGAACAATAAATTCATCCAAATTGTCAGCAGTGTTCTATAAATCGTTCAAATCTTTCAGCTCTATAAATTTTAGAAACTCAAATATGACGTTTTAAAAATTCAATAAATCCTATAAATTCTACAAATTTTAGTATTTTTATAAATTCTTTGAATTCTGTAAATCCTTTAAATTATACTAATTCGGAAAAACGAGCAAATTTGTCTAGTAGAAATTTTAAAATTAAATATTTTTTTCAATTTTGAACGTTTTGCTGTCACAAATTTAATTAAAAAGGCTAATCAGTAATTTCCTTAGAGATAATCAATAAAAGGATTTTAAGGAATTTTGTAGATACAATTTTGCATCATCACCAGCCATATGTTTATTCATTCCATTTTTGAACAACAGATCAAAAGATATATTTTTTGTTGAAGCAATGTTCAAGCAATGAGCATTCTGGACCTTGCATTCCTCTCACTAAATTTATAACTGGAATTGGATGACGAAGAAGCTTCTGAATTTGTTTGTGTAAGTCCGAAACCAGTATATATGTACGTATTTGGTAGGAGTATTTTAGTGGCGGATAAAATTAAATTTATAAATGGATATGGTTATTATCAGGGAATTTATTGTTTCGTAATCCGTTTATTAAGTGTCATGCCATACAAGACAGTAAATGGTTGGAAATGTACTACTACAGACAGAACAATGCTTCAAAATAGGATAAATGTCCTATGATAAATGAACCGACATCAGGAACAAAATCTACACTAGCTAACAGAAATTTTTCTACAAATCATTTAAGAATCCCATTTCCATCCCACATATCTAATCTCTTCAAGGAAGTGAAGGTAAATTCTATTAGTAAAGAAAATGCATCGTTTTATTGAAATATCCTGATTTGTACCAAAACTGTTTTGAATCGTATGTCGTGTTGCCACAATATTCCGTTTTGAAATATGCCAGCTCGAGCGGATCCAAATTGATGGAATTTTTTATGCTGTACTTTACAGTTTTATACGCCAAGATTGCACACTAGAAACAGGTAGTCAAATGTTAATAATGTCAACCTTTATATGTATGTGTAAAGTAAAAGTAAGTTTTGAGGTGGTCAGAGACTTCACTGTACAAAAGTATGGTCTAAAATTGATGTGTTTGTTATGAATTAAGTAATTAAATCAATTTAATTATTTGTGGCCAATGGAAGGTTATTTTAAACCAAAATCAATAAGAAAAATGTCAGATTATGTATTTGTTTAAGTTTGTTTAATATCTAGTACTAGATGTCAGCCAATTTTCGTTAAAAGGCATATGGTTTTAAAATTGTGTTTTGTATTCAATTTGATCATTTTGAGGGAAACCTTACTCGTTTATGAAACGAATCTACTCTACAATATAGGCTTGCAAATAATTCTTATTATAGCCTCTGGCTGCTTAAAAATATAATCATTCACAAGAGCCTTAAGATGTGTTGTTAGCCAAGTGTAGTTAGTCACCAAGTGTAGTTACCAAATGTAATCGTGAAGTGTACTCGTTTGGTGTAGTTACCAAGTGTTAGTCACCAAGTGTAGTCACTAAGTGTCGCCACCAAGTTTGGTCACCAAGTGAGTCTCCAAGTGTAGTCGCAAGTGTAGTCGCCAAGTGTAGTCACCAAGTGTAGTCGTGAAGTGTAGTTACTATGTGTTAGTTATCAAGTGTAGTCGTAGGGGTCACCAAGTGTAATCACCAAGTGTAGAACAAGTAGTCCGCTACGAAAGACCGAAGTAGAAAATCCAGGTCTGTTAATAAATCTTCTAATCAAAATTTTCAAGAAGCCGATGATTTTAAAACTAAAGTTCAGCATATCATCGTACTATAGTCTCGAAAAGGCACGAAAAAGAAAATACAATTTTCAATGAAAGGTTTAATTTATATTTTCATCCACCAGGGTCTGACAACTGAAAAAAGTGATGATTCTGCTAAATCTAATATGCTACTTTCGAAGACCAACGAAAATTTGAATTTGAAAGGGATTTGCATAATAGAACCCGTGACAGCAGCGATAAATTAGACGATATTAACCATCATAGCGTTCGACCTAACAAAAATGCTAGAAACGCCCGTACTTTCAACTGATATTTGCTATTACAAAAGACAAGATCAAACTTATTTCGTTGCTTCACTATTTTACTAGTAGTCGACTTAATAAAAAATTAAAATTAAAGGATCTTAACGATTTGTTGCCATTCATACCACCAATTCACCAAGCATTTTTTAAAAGAATTCAAGCTGCTCGGTGCTAAACCAGAATTTATGCAAACTCCCCACCAAGCAAAATCCGAATATTCTCTCAGTCTTTATAATCTCAAAAATTATGAAAAATGTTGGAAACATTTTTAGAAAATCTCGAATAATGTTCGAACAACTCGAAAAAACGGTCGAATCAGCCAAGAAATGTAACGCTAAGCAAATTTAGAAAAAAATCGAACTATCCGAAAGTCTGTGACAGTAAAAAAATTCCAAAATTCAATAATTCGTACAAAATTGGAAATTTTGGATACGGCGCGGCGCCGCCGTGCAAGTAATGAAAAAACTTTTTTCAGAAAGTTTTATTTGGCAAAAACTTTGATAATCGCAAAAATTCTTTATGACTTTCGAATGCGAGAAACAGACAGTTAATGTCAACTAAATCTCGAATGATCTCAAAAATTTTATTAAATTCTAATCGCAAAAATCTCGAACTAATTGTAATTTTCACGCAAATTACCCGCAAGCAACTCAAAACTAAGCAAAACTCGAACAGCATGTTTTAAGAATAATTTGCAGTAATCTCAGAAATCTTTAAGAACCTAGAAAATGAATTAACTTTGGTCGAAAAAGAATGAAGTTATTGAAATCCTATCGTAAATGTGAATAAAAAAAAATTTCCGTCCGTCTGTCTGGAAGTCTGTCTATTTGGATTTTTTTTCTCCAATCTGTTTCTAGGATTAACGGCCATACGAATTGACCCAAAACCACGTGGTGATATTACAACATTTACCAATTTTTTATATATTATGCTGGTTTGAGGATTGAGTTGTTTGTTGAGATTGGGGTTGAGTTGAGGGTTGAGTTGAGGGTTGAGTTGGGCTTCATTTGTGGGTTGGGTTGGGGTTAAATTGGAGTTGAGTCGAGTAGGAGTCAGCAATTAAGTTGAAAATTTATTTAATGTTGTGTTGAGGGTTGAGTTGGAACTTAGCTTGAGTTGAGTCCATGTACGAATGTAGTTGTTCGTGTCGCGTTGATTTGAGGATTGACTTGGATGATGAGTTTGGGGTTAAGTTGAGGGTTGAGTTAGGATTGGGTTGAGTTCATAGGTACAGTTTTCGGACGAAGTTGGTTTAGGGATTGAGTTTGAGGTTGAGTTTAGGTTTTGTGAAGGGATTTGTTGCGCCTTTATTTGGGGGAGATTTGTGGGTTGAATTGTAAGCTAGCTTGAGTTGAGTTCACGTACGCATATATTTTTTCAGACCTTGTTGATTTGGGGATTGAGTAGGACGTTGAGTTTATGGTAGAGTTGGAGTTGATTACGGTTGGCTTAGGGTTGAGTTGGGGTTCATTAAAATATTTAGTTGGGCATTTATTTGGGAGTTGAGTTGAGATTTGAGTTGACAGTTAGCTAGTTTTCGAATCTAGTTGATTTGTGGTTTGATTTGAACGTTGAGTTTTAGATTGAGTTGGAAGTTGAGTTGAAGGTTGAGTTGGGGTTGAGTATGGTTGAGCTTAGGGTTGGGTTTAGTTCGAGTTATATTTGAATAGTATTTAATTTAAGTTGAATTTGATTTTAGTGACGGGTTCCGTTGGGGATTAATTTTAGGTCAGGTTAATTGTTTAGAGGGAGGTTAGGCTGAGTTTATTTGAGTTGAATTCATACACACAGGTAGCTTTTGTATCAAGTTGATTTCGGGATTAAGTTGGCCGTTGAGTGTGGAGTTGAGTAGAGGGTTGAGATTTGGTAGGATCTAAGTTGCGTTGAAGGTGAGTTAACTTGCATTGGGGTTGAGTTAGGGATTCGGTTTTTGAATTATTTGGGGGTTGATTCTTGTATTGAGTTACGCGTTGTATTTTTGAATTGGTGATTGAGTTGAGGGTGGCGTTGAAGGTTGAGTTGTAAATTAATTTGGAGGTTCAGCTGAAGATTGAGTTAAGATATTCAGCTAGTGATTGATTTGGGAGTTGAGTTAATTTTCATTAGCAAAGTCCTATTTACATCGTAAGGTTTCAGCCCTTTGTATTTTCTCCTTGAAATAGAGTAGGATATATTGTAAATGTTCGTAAATGTAAATGACGCTTATTATCTAAAACTTTTATTCGGTACCCGACTCGTAAAAATACTCATTTCATTTATTTATCCCTATAAATTGGTCATAAATGTTTAAATTTCCCTCGGAATCTAAAAATGAGACCTTTTAGGGAAATTGAGTTTGCCGAATGCGTCGTGTTGCTGGTTTCTAATACTTTCAAAAATACTAACTCCAATATCTTTAACAGCGTTTGGGGCCTAATGGTAAGTGTGTGTTCGTTTTGAAACCACTTCTAGGATGGATCCTAGTATTACAACGTAATGCTTATAAATTGTAAGTTTTGAGATGACATGGTTTTGATTGATGGTTTAAGCTAATGAGGAGTGCCTTTGCAAAAGGTTTTAATTCCATTTTAGGCCAGTTGCGATTTTATCATAGATTCCGGTTAGTGAAGTGTGAAAGCTTTGAAAGTGCTTGGTCTCTAATTGGAAATACATTATTTTTGCAAAACAATTGAAAAAATGTGTAGTAATTCTAACGATTTGTGCTGAAATGAACTATAGCTGCTTTAATTGCCAATAATCGGTTATTTCTTAAAATTGTTTTTTTTTCAAAATATCTTTCAGGCCATTATTAAATAACTCGGAGTACGTCTGATATAAGCTCTTTAAAAAATTTAATTTTAATACACTTAAAAATTCACCTTCTTGCCGAAAAAAAAACAAAACCAAATTGATGATGTTGATAACGATACCGAATCCTAATAAAACAATAAAAAAACTTGGTGAAATGTAAATACAGAATTCGTCGTCTATCCTTAAAAAAATATTTTATAAACAGCTTGAATAGGAATGAAAGCAATCTTAATATCTTAATAAGGAACGAAACGAAATAAAATAATAAAAGTTTATGTAGAAGAGCATCTTCAACAAATACATAAAAACTCTATGCTTTGTATAAATATATAGCAAAATCCTTAAAATAAGGCCATATAAAAATTCAAAAAAGGGTGCCTGCCATTTTTTTTTTTCATTTCGTTTCGCATTATTTTCATTCCTTGTTACCGTGTTTTTTATTCCTGTTATATTTCAATGATTAAACCAAAAAAAACGAAAAAATCTGTCATAATGTCTTGAGTCTAGAGTGCTTTTTTAGATGAAAATCCAACAACAATGAAAAAAAATTCATTCCTTCCCATTCAAGTTCAGATTTTTTATTTTTTATTTTTTTTGTTATGTAGAGAGAACACGGTGATGTGATATCGGGATGGAAAATGAAAATGACTTGTTTTGTTTTTTTTCGGTTTCGAAAATAATCGTCCCACCATCCCAAAACAGTTCGTAGATATACGTTCTTTGTAAAATAATAATAACATGTATAGTGTACACACAAATTGAACATATATATACAATATGTAGACGTATACGTAATATGAATACCACAGAACCGTACATAAAAATAGATTTATCTATTTTCATATTTGTGATCATCATCATTATTACATTGACGATGATGATGCTGATGATGATAGGTATTTCATTTTCTTTCTTCTATAAAATATTTTTTTTTATTTTTTGGTTCGAGTGCCTCATTATTTGATTTTGTCGAGTTTTTCCCATTTCTATTCATCATATCGACGGCATAAAAATCCTCAACTTTGTATGTATACGACGAGTATATAACACATATAAGAGTACACAATTTCCAACATGTTGGAAAAAAAAATCCACTCTAGTTGTCATCATTTTCCTTCCCCATGAGATAAAATTAAAAGGTTTGAAATGTGAATACAAATAGAAAATTCTTTAAAACATAAAATTTATGTAGTATACTCGTACAATATGTATCATAAATGTAACATGTATTCGAGCATACATAGTAATATTGAGAAAAGCTTGTATCGAGATATTATGTACATATATGAAAATTTAATTTGAAATCGTATGACTGTATACCATTAAATGTTTGTAAATGAAATGAACACATTTATTAAATTCATTAGAAAAAAATATCAAATCAATAGATGTTACATAATAGCACAGGGATGTTATTATTTATACGTGTCGCATCCCAATTACGAGTTCGGATTCAGGTTCAAAGTGCTAGAAAAAGTTGGGTTCGGATTCAGGTTCTGGTTGTAAAATAAAATAAAATATTTATTTATACCTAAAAAACATTTAATTGAATTTTTACTTAAATTAATTTTAGTTGGGGCATGAATTGAAAAATAGAATGTCCGATATTTCGGTATAATAGACGAATGACTTGGGGTTTCGAGATACTAGATTTTCGTGTTACCCACTTTTGTTTACCGTACACCGTGCCTACTTCGTGTAAAAATTGTTCAAAACCCTTTAAAAATTGTAAAATTGCAGTCATGCATAGTCACCTACATAAAATATAGAATATTTCGTAAACGACAAATGACTCAAAAGGCTCAAGTATAGAACATTAAATATTACGAGAACTACACATCTTATCTTAACGAACGAATATTCTTTAGAAAGTCCTAATGATGTTTAACAAATACAAAAATAAAATTTGTTTAAAAACAATAAAGCTAATAAGCCACCATATAGTTGCCATCACAACTGCAAAGAAATAAACTGTACGAACGCGGGGGGTTTGAGAATAATTTTATTTGCGGACATATGGCCAGTATCACGGAGAAATTGTTACTACTGCTCCACACGTAATTATAAATGCCAAATTCAGCTAACGTATAATAACTTTCAGCTAACAGGTAAAGTATTTTAACAACCAAAAAAAAAGAACGCCGGCGTTGAATTTATAGAGTGACGATTAACGCAAATTTTGTGATTCAGTCATAGCTTAAACCCCCTCGCCCCTCCTTTCTTTGATATGCATGGAATTTCTTCGGGAAACAGCGATTTTCGAACCACTTGCAGTCGATAGAAAATGTGTCGTCTACAAACTCGTCAGGATTTCAAGGGACTTAATCCAAAGTCAAAGGGAGTTTAAACCCCCCTTTAATCAACAAAAATATCTTGCAATCTGTACTACAAATGAATTCTAAACAAGTGTTAAATAATTTTCTAATTTTTCTCACCTCTCACCAAACCCATAAAATGAAATGGAAAAGTTCATTGAAATGTTTTTGGTTGAATAATAGTTTTGTAAATTACGGGGATATGAAATTTCGTTTGCCGTTTATAATTAACAAAGCCCAAACAATATAAAGTCATACCCAGATTTATCTAGAAGTTGTCATAATAAACGTAAATTTTTCTTTCTTAGTGTAGAAAGTTTCATTTGGCATTAATAACTGTGTGTAAACGAGGAAAACTCAAACCCATTGGTTGATTTTGTAATTTTTTTTTTAATTTTATTTAAACGAATGTCGTTGGGCATTGATGTCCCACATGAGTTCTATAAAATATAGAACTTTTCCTAATTTTCCTAAGGGACAATGCCAGCCAAATCACTGCATCCAAATAATTTTTGGGGTGTATATTTCGTACAACATGATCGCATATTCAACTCCCTTCTTCCAAACAAACAAAGATACTCTAAATGCTAAGTTTATTTAGAAAAATGAAGAAACCCGAGTAAGTGGTGAAAAGCGTATTAATTCTACTTTGTCGTTCAAAAAAACGTTTTTCCTAATTCAATACAAATTTAGTCAAGTGTTATGGAAATAACTTCTAAAATTTTCGATTATTAGAAAAATATGGATATACAGAGCAGGCGTATTTTACTTCAATAGATCGAATACTGTTCGAACAGTTCATTACCACTCAAGATAAAACTAGCAAATTTCAGGTTATATCCCAGATTTTTAAATCAAAATCATTTATTAACCCTGAATACATCAAACCAAATTAAATTAAAAAAACATCGTGGAAGTGCGAAAACTAAATTTCCATTTGGCATAAAAACCTCTTTAATTTTTTCAAAAACAAATTCATTTGGAAACTGCCGGACTTTTACACCAAACAAAAATGGAATGATATCAAAGGGCCGAATGTCGAAGGGCCGAATGGGTCGAAGGGCCGAATGGGTCGAAGGGCCGAATGTCGAAGGGCCGGATGTAGAAGGGCCGAAAGGGTCGAAGGGCCGAATGGATCGAAGGGTCGAATGGATCGAAGGGCCGAATGGGTCGAAGGGCCGAATGGGTCGAAGGGCCGAATTTTTTTGTTTAATTTTTGTTTTGTTTTTAGAGATATAATTTTTTAAATTTCTTGTTTTAAGGAATATTTTGTAAATGTACTGAATTTGATATTAAGAACTATAATTTTTATTTATTTATGAAAAACAATATTAATTTTCCAGATATCAATGCCAGGTTGAAATGAAGTTTGTCAAAATGACTCATATCAAAATAGATAATACATTTCAGGTTGAAACAATATTCAAAACAACACATGAGACAACAAGATACTTTAAAATAAACAGTTTCGTTTAATTTAAGTAGACATTTTGTAAATTTTGCCATACTCAGGGTCTACACTATGCAAAATTGCTGAGATTTTCTCTCATGAAATTTTATGTATGTGTGTGTTTTTTTCAATGTATTGATAAATATTTATTAAAGAATTATTATATCTCGGCATTTTACTCTCATGATAATTTCATGATAATTTTTTGTTTTTACCAGTTCAACATCTATGTTTAATCAAAGATGATCTAATAACAAGATTGGAAAACACGAACAATATAGTTGGTACACCCACTTTTTGATTATAAATCCAAATTTGGAAAAGACACCTAGCGGACGATATATAATTGCTCTAAACCTCAGAAACAAACCATTATAAATACATTGATACGGTGTCGAATTATCGAACTAATTTTCTTATGTATAGTAATAAAATAATATTTCGGTGAAAATTCTATTTCTTTCATTCTCGAGTAAATACAACAACAAATTAAGTTTTTATTGTTGTTTTACTCGAGAAAGAAAGAATACACAGTTTCAGCGAGATTATTTTAACCCATTTGATCCCACACCAATAACAAATTATGTACAATTTTGTACTTCAAATATTTTATAACACTCTAAATCCTTTCTCGAAATGTTTTTTTTTTTTAAATATGATAATCACACTCAAAACCATATATAACGGTAAAATACAAATCGAAATTTGACATTAAATACCGCAGTAGTGGCGTCGTAAAGTTAGTGATTTTTCTGTACCCGTATAGGTACAGTGGGATCAAATGGGTTAACCATACATATGGTATGTATTGATATACATACAATAAAACTAAAAAATTTATTTACGAACGATGCAATGGTGTGACGATGAAAGAAAATGAAACAACTTTGTTTTCTATGGATTTGTTATGAAATGTATGTATGTACATACATACATAAATTAAAAATTGAAAATACATTTCTTAAGGATAAATACATTTATTGAAATAAGAAGTTCATTTAAACGGGTACAATTATGTCTATGTACATATTGTAAAAATTACGAATGATAATACCTACCTTTTGTTTTTTTTTTTTTTCAAATCATCTACATATAATTTTAAGGTCAACAAAATTTAAAAGGACAAAATAGATGTTGGTTGTGTAGATAAATACGAGTATAAAAAATAATTTTGATGGTTTATTTTTTACTATGAAGAGAAAACACCATAAATCATCCATAACAAAATTTTGTGAATTTTTTTAGTATGTAGATGAAAATGCAGAAAATGCAAAACACAAAACCCATGAAATAATTACATGATCGTAGGAAAATAAATAAAAACAGGAACAAAATTAGTTTAATTTTTCAACAATATATGTATTTCAAATTTACGTATGTACTCGAATATGGAAGAGGAAAAGCCACATGGAAGCATATTTAGGAATTAAAAAATTCATACTTCCATTAGGCGTAAAAACCTCTTCCAAAACGATGACGTATGTTTAAAGGTACCAATAGTGAAATAATTATTTAGTTATAATATGTAATACAAATTGTAATGATTAATGATATTTATATATTCTAAAAGCGAAAAATGTATTTTTCACAAAATTTAATTTTTTTTAGCTTTACTGTTATTTCAGATACATGAAAAATAAAATAATAAATTCAGTAAATTTTTAAAAATTTTTAAACTGTATATACATAATTATAAAATTAAACTATATAATATGCAATAAAGTTTTGTCTTCATTAATCCAAATTAAGCCATAGACACAGTAATTACTCTTTCAAAATTCTCAGTCTTCGGTTGTGTTTGCCAACAGGGACATTTTGATTTGTATTTGAATATATTTTTTTACTGTTGTTGGTGCGCGCTTCTTCGTTTTAATTTTCTCTAACAGCCATATGCAGTTTTTTCGAATTAATACAAGAATTAAAAATTTAAGTGCATTTTGCTTGTGCTCCTTACAGGTTCCTGTGAACCATGTGGAATATTTTCCGTCTGCGGTGGTTGCATCTACACATTTATCATAAATGGTTGGTAAAATATCTTTATTATGAACGTGTCGTGCAAAATATTTTGCAAAAATTGTTACGTGAATTACAGAAATTTCCAAAAAAAGTCTGTTGGATTTCTTAAATAATTATTTCTTAATAAAAAAAATTTTATTTTTTTACTCCTAGCAATTTGTACACGCTTCTATTGTTGGTGCCTTGATCACAAACAACTCCTCTAACTATTATACCTATAGTTTGTGTAATACTTCAATATTGTTTAAAATTAGTTCTTTTAGCTTGGTTCAATGTCCACAAAATTTCAAATTTTGAGGCATTTCAAATTAAAAAGATTCTGACACAAAAACCCAA
Source organism: Tipula helvola (assembly GCA_963556165.1). Lineage (NCBI taxonomy): Eukaryota > Metazoa > Arthropoda > Insecta > Diptera > Tipulidae > Tipula > Tipula helvola. Next base: position 309,484,472 of record OY744481.1, read on the forward strand.
ACTTGCAAAATTGGAAATATACTATAAATCAACGGCGTTTGGCGCAAAGCATAGAGTATCGGTCTCACACTCTCACTCGACTTACCAATATTTCAGAAATACATACATAATAGAACAATTTGGAATAAAAGTTAAGAGTATGTCTAATAGATTAAAACACCATGTCCTATTATTCGATGAAATTAAAATTCAGGCTGATCTTAAATACAATAGAGTGAGTAATCAAATTGTCGGTTTAGTTAATTTTGGTAATGATGAAAAAGAACCAAACATTGCAAAATATATTTGTTTATTTATGTCAAGAGGCTTATTTAGCACGGATAAATTTGTCATAAGCATGTCGCAACTGAAGGTCCTATATTTGGAACTAAGCTAAAAGAACTAATTTTAAAAAATATTGAAGTATTACACAAACTAGGTACATATGTATGTATAATAGTTAGAGGAGTTGCTTGTGATTAAGGCACCGCCCGCTTTTCAAAATCCCGAAATCAAAATCCCAATTTTGAAAACCCGCGCTTTTTAAAATTCCGCTTTTCAAACTCCCGCTTTTCAAAATCTTGCTTTCCAAATTTGAAAGACGTATTTTTTTTAATTCGAGCCGCACTTTCTGGTGAAGGAAAATTTTATAAAGTAAAAGGGTTGGCTACCTTATCTAGAAAAAAATAATATATGTAGATATTGAAAATCCCGAAAAAAAAATCCAGAAAAAAAAAATCCTGAAACATAATTATCAAAATGCGGCCCAAATTATAATTAAAATTTATAAAATGTCTATCAAATTTGAGGTTTTACGTAGAGTTCTTAATATTTATGATAATGGAAATTGCATCGTCAACCTTTCAGACACAGATCAAAGGAATCGTATCGCTCATATCGCTTCTCCTGATAGTTCTACCACAAATGTTTCAAGTTATTTTGTGGTTAGCTTCATTCGTTGGGTTAGTATGGTATCGACGGATGTATTCGAGCGACTTATGGATTTAATGCTTCGTAAATGCTTCGTCAACCTTGCAGACACAGATTTTTCTGGATTTTTTTCTGGATTGCTTTTCCGGTAATTTGTAGATTTTTTTTTCGGATTTTATTTTTCTGGATTTTTACTTTGCAACTATTCGGGATTTTAAAATTTCCGTTTTTTTTTTCAGGCAAATGTAGTGATCCCAAAGTAAAACAAAAATCAAAACCGGGATTTTCTGAAAAGCGGGATTTTAATTTTTGCAGAATCGGGATTTTGAAAGCGGGATTTTGAAAAGCGGGATTTTAAAAAGCGGAATTTTTTTCTTGAGCGGGATTTTGAAATGCGGGATATCATTACGACCCCCTGTCTGACACACCACACTTATTTAAATCTATACGGAATACATTTTGACGTGATAACGTTTTACACCGCATGTTCAGAAAACTGACCCGAAATTTAGCCCTTGGTCGGGGGCAATTACTCATCAACTATAAGCATTACCTTTAATTTAAAGATATGATTGCTGCGATTGGTCCTTCGGCTTTATGTGTCACGCATAATATTATTGCAATGACGTCATCCGGCGACAGAGGAACCCGCGCCGCGAACCTCTGATTTCGATTGATTTGAATGCTTGAACCAGTGTAGCGAGAGAATGGCCCATCCGATCGGAGATCAGATGGTGCCAATTTTTGCGTAAAAATCCAGTGGTGGTTAATTTATTTTAAATTAAATTAATTAATCATCCCATAAATTTTAATTAAAAATTCAAACTAGAAAATAGCGATTGTAGTTTAGCCATTGGTCGGGGGCAATTACTCATCAACTATAAGCATTACTTATAATTTAAAGATATGGTTGCTTAGATTGGTCCTTCGGCTTTATGTGTCACGCATAATATTATTGCAATGACTTCATCCGGCGGGAAAGGAACCCGCGCCGCGAACCTCTGATTTCGGCCGTTTTAAATGCTTGAACCAGTGTAGCAAGAGAACGGCTCATCCGATCGGAGATCCGATGGTGTCAATTTTTGCGTAAAAAAGCAGTGGTAGCTAATTAATTTTAAATTAAATTAATTAATCTCCACATAAATTTTAATTAAAAATTCAAACTACAAAATAGGGATTTATAGAGATTGAGGGCACTATAGCAAGAGAATGCCTCATCAGATCGGAGCAATTCGGTTATTAATTTGTGCTTAATAATACTGTGGTAGATAATTTATTTTAAATTAAAATAATTAATCTCCACATTAATTTTAATTAAGCTTACAAAGTACAAAACAGCGATTTACAACCAACCATGAGAATCACTTATCTGACCGGAGTAATTTTGGTGACAATTTGTGCGTAAAAAAACTGTGGCAGATAACTTATTGTTTATTAAAATAATTAATTTCCACATAAATTTTAATTAAAATTACAAACTACAAAATAGCGATTTACAATGCTTGAGATCACCGTAGCGAGAGAACCTCTCATGCCTTATCTGATCGGAGCAATTCTAGTGCTAATTTGTGAGAAAAGAAACTGTGGCAGATAATTTATTGTAAATTAAAATAATTAATTTTCAAATAAATTTTAATTAAAATTTAGATCTACAAAGTGGCGATTTACAATGCTAGAGAACACTATAAAGGGGGAATGCCTGATCTGATAGGGCATAATAGTGTGGACTCTGATATATATTTGACCTAGACTGCGTGTCCACCACACTAGCCTCGGTGACTTTGGGAAGCACTTGTCTGGAACTCACATTCATCAGGCACATCTCCGCTGAGACCCTGCGCTTCATATCGTACTTCTCATACTATCGCCCAGTACTTTATCGTTTGCAAACAATCACTGTACTCTCATTTCATGATGCTAATAATAAAAAAATTTATTTTAACAAACCCATACATCGTGCCATTTCTCGCACCTCTTTTAAACGTTATTACGGAAAACACCTACGGCCGTGTAGAAGACACAGCCTACCCCGAATTTTTTTTATTATACGATATAATTACGCCAGAAGAATTGGCTACATGGAGTGTAATAAAGGAGTTATATCAGATTGACGGTCAATCCATGACCAGAGTTTGCTCCAAATTAACATCAAGACATAATACCCCGATACATTTGAGAGAATGAGGGTAAATTTGGTGACTCAAGTTCTGAGCCGTAGCTGCACAAATGGTATAAAAAGATTGAATCATTTAAACAAGTTTAAAACAGAAAAAGGCAAACAACATGCTTCTGCCACAGCTATAATTTTAGAAAATTTCAACAAATTGTTCGATGCTTTAAATAGCAAAGGCTAATTCTGCTCGAACAAAGCAAATGCAGGACTGTTTTTAGTTTGTGGCAATGCACCTTATACCATTTTAAGAGACATGTGCAACTATTTGAGAAATTTAAAGGTTCAAAGTAAAAATAAGGTTTTTTGCATAGATGGTCTTATTCAAACAATTATAGCTGTTTTACAATTGGCCAGTGCAGTATTTGCACAAGACCCCGACATAACTTACATATTAACATCGAAATTACAAACGGATGCAGAAGAAAACTTATTTTCGCAAATTCGGTCGAAAGGTGGATATAATTTTAATCCTTCAGTTTATGATTTTAATTTTACTGTCGCTAAAATAATATCCAGTAAATTAATTTTCCACGCATCAACTTTTAATTATGAGCCAGACAACTGTACATATATTTTAGAGCCAAATGAATATAATTTTTCAAATCAAATAGAAGAAAATGAAAATTCAAACAATCAAATACAATCGACACCAAATAATGACGTAGTGGAATTTGACGATTCGGATTTTAATTAAATAGCATCTTTGCGGTATTTTTTGGGATATGCGATCTATAAAATAACGAAAAAATCGAATTGCGAAAGTTGTTTGGAATGTATGGTCAAGCAAGACGAAAATTTATCATTACCATCCGAATATCTATCCAAATTCAGAAATTATTTAAATTCTTCGGGAGAAATTTATTTAAGAAACCCAACAGACTTTTTTTGAAAATCTCTTTAATTCACGTAACAATTTTTGCAAAATATTTTGCACGACACGTTCATAATAAAGATATTTTACCAACCATTTATGATAAATGTGTAGATGCAACCACCGCAGACGGAAAATATTCCACATGGTTCACAGGAACCTGTAAGGAGCACAAGCAAAATGCACTTAAATTTTTAATTCTTGTATTAATTCGAAAAAACTGCATATGGCTGTTAGAGAAAATTAAAACGAAGAAGCGCGCACCAACAACAGTAAAAAAATATATTCAAATACAAATCAAAATGTCCCTGTTGGCAAACACAACCGAAGACTGAGAATTTTGAAAGAGTAATTACTGTGTCTATGGCTTAATTTGGATTAATGAAGACAAAACTTTATTGCATATTATATAGTTTAATTTTATAATTATGTATATACAGTTTAAAAAATTTTAAAAATTTACTGAATTTATCTGCTCTGGACAAAACTGTCAACCTAAAGTTGTTGACAAAAGTTCAGAGAACAATCTCTCTGTGGATCAGTGGTGCAATGAGGAGCACATCCACTCAGGCACTGGAGACTCTGCTATTTCTAACTCCTCTAGATATCATGGGAAAACAGTGGGCAGCTAGCACTGCCATACGACTGAAATCCACCTTAATGTGGACCTGCAATAACACAGGGCACTCATCTATACTTTGTAACAAAGGGCTTCCCAAGACCACCGACTATACTGTCCCGTCACTATCTTTTGATAGAAAGTTCCGGACTATTATACCATCTAGAGAGGACCATCATCCAGGATACAGTTTTGGAACCAGGAGTTTTGAACTTCTTCACTGATGGTTCAAAACGGGATAGAGGAGTAGGGGCTGGGGTGTTCTGCGAGGAACTCATGTTAAACCTCTCCTTTCGTCTCCCTGACTACTGCAGCATTTTTCAAGCTGAGGTAACTGCGATAAAGGAAGTAGCGGACTGGTTGAGGTATAATGTAATATCGACTAGAGATATTCGCATATATACGGACAGTCAGGCAGCCATTAAAGCGCCTCAATCACACCTTCTCACGTCGAAAGTAGTCCAGAGCTGTCTCTCATCTCTTAACGAGATGACAGATCAGTTCAACATCCATATCATATGGGTGCCAGGACATTTCGTTAGTACGGGGAACATGAAAGCCGATGAACTGGCTCGACGTGGTACAACGGACCACATTTCAAACAGCAAAAAGGATATTGAAATTCCTCTTGCGGTATGTAAACTGCTGCTTCAGGAGGAAGCCAGTAAGTTGACGAATGACAGATGGTCAAATAGTACCTCATGCGTAATAACTCGGCAAATCTGGCCAAAGTTGAACTTGGCGAGATCCAAACAGCTGATCTCACTTCAGCGGAGTCAGATCAGTGTGGTTGTTGGAGTGATTACGGGGCACTGTCTCATAGGCAGACATGCAAGTAGACTTGGTTTCTTCTCACATGACTACTGTCGTAGTTGCGAGGACGAAGAGGAGGAAGAGACAGTACTTCATCTTCTTTGCACCTGTCCTCGTCTGGCACGAAACAGACTGAATTTTCTAGGGGCACACCTTTTCAACGACCTGGCGGAGCTCAGCGAGAAGGACGTCAGGAGTATCCAGCGCTTCATAGCAAGCTCAAAGTGGTTTCAATGAGTTGGAGGAAAAATTTTTAATTTGTGGTATGGCTACGGACCTTTTTGTGTCTATGCCTGGTCCTGGTGGACCGCCACCCAAACCTAACCTAACCTACTGAATTTATTATTTTATTTTTCATGTATCTGAAATAACAGTAAAGCTAAAAAAAATTAAATTTTGTGAAAAATACATTTTTCGCTTTTAGAATGTATAAATATCATTAATCATTACAATTTGTATTACATATTATAACTAAATAATTATTTCACTGTTGGTACCTTTAAACATACGTCATCGTTTTGGAAGAGGTTTTTACGCCTAATGGAAGTATGAATTTTTTAATTCCTAAATATGCTTCCATGTGGCTTTTCCTCTTCCATATTCGAGTACATACGTAAATTTGAAATACATATATTGTTGAAAAATTAAACTAATTTTGTTCCTGTTTTTATTTATTTTCCTACGATCATGTAATTATTTCATGGGTTTTGTGTTTTGCATTTTCTGCATTTTCATCTACATACTAAAAAAATTCACAAAATTTTGTTATGGATGATTTATGGTGTTTTCTCTTCATAGTAAAAAATAAACCATCAAAATTATTTTTTATACTCGTATTTATCTACACAACCAACATCTATTTTGTCCTTTTAAATTTTGTTGACCTTAAAATTATATGTAGATGATTTGAAAAAAAAAAAAAAACAAAAGGTAGGTATTATCATTCGTAATTTTTACAATATGTACATAGACATAATTGTACCCGTTTAAATGAACTTCTTATTTCAATAAATGTATTTATCCTTAAGAAATGTATTTTCAATTTTTAATTTATGTATGTACATACATTTCATAACAAATCCATAGAAAACAAAGTTGTTTCATTTTCTTTCATCGTCACACCATTGCATCGTTCGTAAATAAATTTTTTAGTTTTATTGTATGTATATCAATACATACCATATGTATGGTTAAAATAATCTCGCTGAAACTGTGTATTCTTTCTTTCTCGAGTAAAACAACAATAAAAACTTAATTTGTTGTTGTATTTACTCGAGAATGAAAGAAATAGAATTTTCACCGAAATCTTATTTTATTACTATATATAAGAAAATTAGTTCGATAATTCGACACCGTATCAATGTATTTATAATGGTTTGTTTCTGAGGTTTAAAGCAATTATATATCGTCCGCTAGGTGTCTTTTCCAAATTTGGATTTATAATCAAAAAGTGGGTGTACCAACTATATTGTTCGTGTTTTCCAATCCTGTTATTAGATCATCTTTGGTTTAATCCTGTTGCAATTTTTTGGAATGCATCGTTTTTTAAATCAGTACTCTTAAATTGTTTACTGGTTATTTTCCATAAACATTCGTTAATTCTCAACATATGAATTCATTTTATAGTATTTTCAGTATTAATAAAAGCCATTGCGAAATATTTTTTTTATGCAGCTATAAACATACGTCTCAACAATCGGAAAAAAAATGAAAAACATAACCTTAAAAGTGCATTTTAATTTGACATTTCGTACAAATTTCATGATAATTTTTTCGTGAAATAGCCTCCTGATAATTTGCTGAGAATGTCAAAATTTGTATAATATACTTACACATACATTGATAAATTTAATATCATGAGAGAAAATCTCAGCAATTTTGCATAGTGCAGACTCCGTGTTAAGGTTAGGTTAGGTTACATCACTAAATCACAGAGAAATTATTTTATTCGTCCAAATAGAATTTTCCTTCACTCTAACGAATAAAAAATGGTCTGATTTTTATGACATTTTATGACAAAAATCTTTTTTGGTTTTGGTGAAATACCTATGATGTACAAATATTTTTCCACTTGATAATTACAAAATATAAACAACAAAATTAATGTAATATTTTTGCCAACAGAATATCCAAAGATTAAACATAATAAAATACATAATATGTATAAACTCGTAAGAAATTAATTTATATTTGATAAAAAAAATTACAAAATATTCCTTAAAACAAGAAATTAAAAAAATTATTTTTCTAAAAACAAAAAAAAAATAAAACAAAAATTCGGCCCTTCGACCCATTCGGCCCTTTGACCCATTCGGCCCTTCGACCCATTCGGCCCTTCGCCATTCGACCCTTTGAAATTCGGCCCTTCGTCCTCATTCCACAAAAATTACAAAGAAGATTGATCCGCCAAAGCCCTTGTAATTATTTCCAGATTCATTTCTCTTTGTATTTATGACTTCTTTTATATGATGTGCATTTATTGTATTTTGAAATAAAAATACTTCTATTAAATTAAAATTAAGTTCTTTGAAACTGCTTAATATTACGTACTAAATTCTATCCATTTGCCAAGCAACAGCTCCATCATCAGAATTAAAATATGTCGCAAACTTCCTTAGCGTGTTTGGTCGAATTATAACTTTTAGTGTTCATGCTTCGTTTGTTGTTTGTCATATAGTTTCGCCAAGTTCCATTACTGAAGGTTCCGTCAACCAAATCTAATGAAATATATGGTGCTGGACTGGATTGCTGCCTCAACCAGTTATGAAGACACGCGCAAGCGTCGTATCAATCTATAAAATACAAAATAATAAAATAATTAAATTATACTAAGTAAACTAAATATATCACTTACGTGTGCAATTATTGGTTGTCTAAATATTCTCCATTTTGAGATCAATATTCTAAAAGACATAGGGTACATTTTTTACTTGGCTTGATAAGCCAGATGGCCCAGGTATCCTAAACCAAATATAAATAATTATTATACTTACGGTAAGGAATTCGAAAAAATTGTTTTCCAAACTTGCTATTTCTAAAAATACTCCCACCATCCATCTTCCAGCGTCCCAATCCTATATCACACATCAGAAAGTTGTAGTTGTAATCGCATACAGCCATTAATACAATAGAGTTAAACTTTTTATAATTCAAAAATGTTGAACCACCATAAGACGGGGCCTGTTAATAAATAAAAATTTAGCCAGCTGAATATGAAAACCTATGTTTAGTTAAGTACTTATACAGCAACGTGTTTCCCATCAATAGCAATAATGCGGTGTGGAAAACTCCACCGTTCTCTAAACCCATTTGCTACTTCTTGAAAATTTTGCTAATTTATTTTTGGAAACACTTTAGATTTCAGTGCATTTATTATAGCGTGTGTTGTTTCTCGTATAATAAAATGTACGCTAGCTGGTGAGCATTTGTAGGCTGTTGATAGGCTTTTCTATGATTCACCAGTTGCCAAATATCTAGAAAACATACAATATGATATATAATAAATGAAATAATCAAATTTTGCTTTGTGATCGTCGCAACAACTAGTTGCAAATGTTCAACGAACTGAGAAGACATCATTCTCATATAATTATATTTTATAAAATAGTTCCGGGGCTGTTTATTTTAATCACAGGAATACTTTTTTGGTGTGCTCCAGATTGGTCCCGCTCGCAATAGTATGACTGAATATTATTTGTAATAGTTCGTTGTTATCCAAGTCTTCCATATTTATATTATTTTAATTCATTTTAGCAATTTCAATTTAATTTTTGTCACAACTGATAAACGTCAAAAATATAGGTACCATTTAATTATAAGCGGCCAACAAATTATAGCATCGCCATTTTTGTTTCCATATCATTTCTCTTTATAATATGTCTGTTTTCTATTGCGTGCAGCTCTAACCGACGCGCAAAAATTTTGTCGAGCTAACATTTTTCTTCATCTAAATCGGCCATTATTTGAATAAGTTATTACTGATAATTTTTTTTTCAAAAAATAAAATCTTTCTAACCTATGGTTTCCACTTGGGGCTTTGCGAATATTCGCAAAGGGAAATTTTTTGTTTCATGTCACTGTGTTAGAACAATTTTGTATTTGTATTACCAAATAATTTTGTCAATTTAGACATTTCTAGACGTCAAACAAAAATCATAATAAAAACAATAAAACAATAAAGTATTCACATAGGAAAAATATTTCAGCTTGCTTTGTTTATCGCAGGATTGAAAATGTTCCTAAACAAAATAAGGGAAATTTTTATTTTTTTTTGTAAATGCAAAATTTGCAATAGAAAAAGATGTAGGCATGACTACTTTTGATTGCAAATCGTATTGTAAATTTGTCCATGCTTGCGTAGATAAATTTATATACCGATATGTATTTTTTTCAATGTAATATTAGAAATAAAATTGAATCTGTGCCACTTCATACAAAAGATATGAAGAATATTTTGACGTTTAATTTGGTTTCCTTAACACAAAAAATCACAATGAAGTTGTCTAGCATTCAATCTATACCTCTCCAAGTAAATTAGATTCTCCTGAAAAATTATTTATTTAAAACAAAATGTATGTACATATTTACAAAAACAATTAACAACCATACCATACTCAGGTACTGCGAGTTTCTAATATTTTTAAAAAATTTAATAAATCATTGTCACTGGAAGTAGGTTTCCTTTTTTTGGGCAATCATATTTATACAAATTATTCATTCGTTTTCTTTAAAATTTCTTCAAACTGTAGTATTTTGTGGTTAAGTTATTTTGTTTTTAAATGAAATGTCAAAAATTATATTCAGCATTTCGCTGAATATTAACAAATATGGCGGGCTTGCTAGAAGTATTGAGAATGAGAAACTTTCTAGCAAATAAAAGATTGGGTCGCAAATCCGCTATCTTTAACAGTCGCAATTTGATAACATGCGAGTAACAGTATCAGTTTTGCGTTAGACAGGTTTTCGTATTTTCACTGATATTGATCCTGCTATAAAAAATTGCTATAAGAAATGCAACGGGGTTTAAATTCAAACAGCATTTCATACCATAACTCAGCAAAATGCAATTTATAATTTTTTTTATTTATTTTTATCGTATTTTGTATATTTTATAATTACTTACCTATATGTTTTGTTTTATTATACTTATCATAAATTATAATTTCTATTTTTTTGGTATGTTTACATTTTTTTTTATAAAAGAGTTCAATCTCTAATTGCATTTTTTTAAAATTTAAATAATTAATTAAAAACAAATAAAAATATTCCAGAATTCTAAAAATCATTTTAGGATCCCATTTCCATCGTACATGTTGAATTTCATCAACATTTAAAAATAAAACAAATGGAAGTGAATGGCGTTCTGAATTATGTATATTCATTTTAACTGAAAGTAGCAACAGCCTACTTACGACTTATGAAGAAAACATTAAAATCTAAACAGCAGAATAATTTTCTATATAAAACCATATTTTAGTATGTTGATTAAAAAAATACGACCAATTTCTCAAAACCAATTTCTTTAATTTCATTATTTAATAATTAATTGATTGAATTTTTTGAAGTATGTATTCCTTTAGTACCGGGGTGATTTTTAAAATCGATGAAACAAAACAAAAATTGCAAGCAAAAAATGAAGAAGCGATATGAAACGAAAAAAGCGACAGTATTTCTTTTATTTTTGAAGTTAAATTTTTTTAGGCAGCGACCATGATTCAATAAAACCAAGGTTAGCTCGAAATATGTAAACAAATGGTCATCTTTTTTTTTGACGTCACTCAATTCTCAATACGTATATAAATTACAACAACAAATAAAAAAACGAAAAGTAAAAAAGAATTGCATGACGTCACGAACACGTGTTTTGAAAAATCGAGCTAACCTGGGATTTATAGAATCATGGGCAGGGACCAGGGTATGATTCGAAAAAAACAAAAGAATATTGAAACGAAATTTAATGAATTTGTTTGAAAGCAATACAAAAACAACATCTACGAACAGTCGAATCAATGCCTCCTAGATTTATAGTATATTGAGGTATTGATTGCAATTTACAAGTACATATATTATATAAAACAAGTACAAAAATTGTGTTTCTAAATAATTTGCTTGTACACAAATATCTCAAACTTAATGTTTTTGTACTATTTAGATGTAGGTGGTTATTATGTTAAATAACTTATTGTAAATTTACAATAAATAGAGAAGTGAAGTTTATAAAACTTAAATTTGTATAGATATTTAAAGGATCATGCAATGAGAGTTGGCAAATTAAGATTAAATTTAATACTTTTAGACTAAATACAAAATGTATTTCTTTTTCTCGGGCAATTCAAAAATGAAACAATTGGTGTATGCTAGCTACAAAATGAGACATGGAAATTATACTCTGCAATAGTTCCAAATGACATGAGAAAACTGCACCTATGCATCAATCGCTGGTTGCATTTGCATTACCTTAGGTAAATTATTTAGTATTCTGAATTTCTCTTGAAGAAAATGTTTGTCTTAAGCAAAACTCAGTTTAAAATATAAACCGAACAATATGTTGATAAGTGTAAACAATCACAATTTCGCTTGCGTTCTTAAGCAAAATGTTGTTTAACATCAGTATTAGTAAATAATATTGCTTTTACTCCGTTTATCGTATCTTTATAGTTAGATTTTGTATCGAGTTGTAATAATCCTGTTTTAGAGATTGAGAAAAATAACTAGATAATGTAGAATGTGCAATTATCTATTTTGGATGTGTCTACTCTGACTTTGTATAATACTCCTATAACACTATAAGGATCAATTGACTATTTCTTCAATTCTTGCTGCGGAAAAGCTACATATTTTACTGTATATGCCAGCCGGACCAGTGAACGATAAATTGTAGTAATTACAAATTTACAGCTTAAAAAGTTTCACTTCTGTCGCGCAGAGAGGCTACACACATTGTTTTTTTTTCATGTTTTTCTCACTAACTTTTCAGGCTACAGTTTTAGGGGTAATATGTCCTACTGCTAAATACGCTTTTTCAGGCTCGATGCTGTTTGATGATACATTTTCATAAACATTGTGATGAATAGGGCCTCGAGGGCATCTCTATCGTCCCAAAATTAAAGTCCTTTTCGAATCGCAGGGAAAAACGTTGTTACATATGAAAACTATTTCTCTACTACTTATTATTACAGGCAAAGACTAATTTAATTTCCAAGTTTTTCCACTTAACATTACTTTTTATGATATTTTAGAAACGGAAATCGAATCATAAATTTCTGTGACTCTTGAGTTCACTGAGTTCACTTTAGAGAAGTTTCACTATTTTATAATACAAAAAATACTATAATTAGTTATGTTATTACGCGAGTTGTGGTTCGAGCGCTTTCAAATAATATAACTTATTTATTTTAATTTTTGTAGGTTTCAGTTAATTACACTCACTGAATGCTTTGTATTTCGTTTTTTATTAGTGTTTACAAGTTTGAGTTTAAAAGTAGAATGAATATAAAATGTAAGTAGAGTAATTATGTACTCTGCGAGAAAGAAAAACAATAAAACAGAAAATGCAATTATGCATTTATAATTTATATTTAATTTACATTTTGAAATTTGATTTGAATTAAAATATTGCAATTTGATTTAACTACAATGTTGCATTTGTGCTGCATTTGTTAATAAGTGTAAACTGTTGTTGATGCACTTTTCCTTGCATGAGGTTACTTGAAGTTGCCCTCGGATGTCATATATCGCCTGTATGTGCTATACATAACTAATTACATAAAGTTAAATTGAAACTACTTAAATTGGTGTATGAAATAGAAATTCGATAATTGCGGAATTAATGTTTTCAATTCCGGAATAATTGAAACTAAAATATGGGCAGGTATCATAGAAAAATAACAAAGAGAACAGAAACTAAACCAAAATAGTGAAGCATTTTCAAAAACCAAGATGGCCGAAAAATTCATGATGGCCGACAAATTCTTTTGTTTTTTTTTCAGTGGCGTTGCATATCTTTTAGGTTTTATGCAAATAGTAATAATTTATGTAAATGACGTAGGGTAAATTTATTAAAAGGAGCATAATTAATATAAAAAAAGTTAATGTTATAAGAGTTCCAACATAATTATAACAATATACTTATGTGTGTTGCGTAAACAACATACATAAATATTATTATTATAATGGTTTACAGTTACTATAATGAACATAAAAATACCAATTTAGAACATAGCTAAAGTATTAAAACTTGTAATACTATTTTCTCCTATGTGATTTCGATCATTATACTCCCCTAATATTGAATACAACAGGACGCCTATGGTTTTTTTTTTGCTTTCGTCATGTTGCCATGACGATTTATATGTGTTGTCAAAATAAGATTTTTGTGTGAATGAAACTTGAAATTTTTACTTTAATTACAGTTTTATGAAATAAATTTATTTTAATTTTGTAGTTTGAACATTTGAAAACATAGTGAATTTACTGATGTGTACAAAATAAGTGTAAAAAATTCGAAAAAATTTAAAATGATTGTGTACAAGTGTTATAAATATTTGTAAACAAATAAAAATTTATTTACCGGTGAAATGTAATCCCTTTTTTCTCAATATTTGCTTTATATCTGGTATTTTTGCACTTATACCCACAACACTTATGCACGATTTTAACAAATAAATTTATTTTTTGAAAGACCACTTTTATTTTTCATTCAAGAAATGCCTTATAAACTTTAAAAAACTAAAACCTCAAATTACAAAATTTCTCTAACCAAAATGGCGTTGGTAAATATAGAAAGAGAAAAAACAAAAAAACTGGCTTCAATTGTTTTTATGATTTTATATGGGATTTTTGTTTTATCTTCCATCCTTTTGTTTATTATCTGTGGCAGGTATTCCGGAATACCGGCATTTTGGAATTGGTTACCCTTATTAAAATACACAAAATCAGTGGAAAATTGTGGAATTACTATATTCAAGTCAAACAAACAAACAAAATTTGAGTTTTCTTTAGGTAGATTTAGAGAAATAGATAATAATGTAGACAATCGCTTTAAGGCAGTGATCGCAAGTAACATTTGTTGAGTTGATTTTTAAAATGGCCATGCCATTTACTTAATAATATAATAATAATGTCATTTACTTAATAATTTTTCAATTATAATTTATTTTATAAACAAACAAAAAATTGTTCAAATTAATATCCCACTCATTCTTATTCATGAGCTTCATATTTCAATAATAATTTTTATAAATAATTTCCGAAATTTTAGAAAATTAAAAACGATGCATAGAAAATATTTCAAATGGAAAATCAATGTTATCAGTCCTAATTTGATTAAAATTCAATTCATATGCATTTTAAATTAAACAAATTATGATTTATTTTTTTTTGAAAACTATAAATTATTGTGTTTATGTTGTCTCTATGTATAATAATAAATTATATATGTAAATATATTTTGTTTATGAGTCTAATTACAATTTTGTGAATGTACTCCGGTACTTGTACCGAATATATGTATATGTATACGAACATACATATTTGACAATAGCATTGCCTTAGGGTGACATCACAATAAATACATAAAGATAAATATGGAAAATAGTTGTGATTATTTATGTATATAGGTATGTAGAGAATTTAATTATAGTCTATGTACAATATTCTAAAGTGAAATATAGGATAGTATTAATGTAAGGAGAGAGAGATCTGAACTCCCATTCACAAAGGATTCACGTACATATGTAATATGTACGGTGATTTTGATGATAATAATTTTGTATGTACGTTAAGTACACAATTTTTTTTTATTACACATAAAATGTATGTCTGTGCTCTATACACATAATATACACAGTACACTAATGTACACCCATGGACAAAATTATATGGCACCCCTATTTGTCGCAGTTTTCTCCAAAATTAAATACAATTTGTATTGATATTTTTTTTTAATTCTCTTTTTTATTGACGTTATAATTGGCAACCGTAATATTTCGTTGGTTCGTCCTTATTTTAAATTTCTTCAGCAATTTGTCTTGGTAAACTATCGACAAGTCGCTTGCAGATCGATGGATTTAAATTTTCTCACTCTTCTTTCTTAAGACGGGCAAACAACGTACACTTCTTATCCAGATCTTCCTCTTCAAAAAATTTCATAATATTCAGTTGGGGTTAGATGCCTAATAATTTTGTCCATGGCTGTATATACATATGTACAGATTGTGTCCCCTATCTATTTATCTCACTGTAAAAATCTCTAACTTTTTTTGTATATACCCAGATCTGTTGTACAAGAGGCTACATATACGTCTATATACATAATATGTATGTACACACAGAGAGATACACAGAAAGCATAGAATATATGCGGTATTGAAAACTTTGGTATTTTGTGTTGTGTGTACAGTGTATTGGGAATGGGTTATCAACGGATGTTGTCATAGTAACTGGAATTTCTAAAGTTAGAGGTTGGATTCTTAGAATAGGATGTATAAGAAAAAAAAACATCATCCAGCGTGTAAAACGATTCCTAACACTTTCTTGCTTAAATAGACAGTTACCTTTCTTAAATATTAATACACCAAAGTTAAACAAAACATTTTTCTTAGAAGTTTAACTTCCATCCTTATACGCCATAATACCGAGAATGTATAAAACAAAAGAAAACAACCAATTTCCAAGAATTATATTTTTATCTTCACCCTGTATTGTGTATACACACAATATAACATAATCACCAAAAACTCAACACACAGAGCTATATTATTATGAAGGAAAAGAAGCAAACGAAAAAAGAAAAACGAAACGAGCAAAAAAAAAACAGGATGACTTGGGGATGTGGGTGGCTTTAGCAAATATGGCAGCCAACACCAAAATCGACACGTAGAGTGCCGTTGCCATAGTAACATGGACCCTTCACGACGCTCTATTCAATTACCTCTACCGGATGAGGAGGATTTTTTTTTGCTGTATACTTTGTTTAATACAAATAATAAAAAAGGAAAATTGTCGAGGCAGAGGGGATGAAAATTGTTTGTGATTTATGTAGGTATATACATTTTTATATAGAGGGTGTTTGGGAGATTTGAGATTTTTAGAATTTTTACTCTTCTTGTTATTTTCTTTCGTATTATTATTTTTATTATTATTATTAGGTATGTTGTAGTAGTAGTTGTTGTTGTTGTCAATTTTGTATGGCTGTTTGTATTGAGTACAGATACCATGTACGAGTAAAGAGATGGCAACATTTTTTTTTTGTGCTATTTGGATCTTTGAAAGTTAAAAGGAAAATTAAAAAGACTTATAGATATGATTAAAGCTGGAAATAAATCCTTGATTTTATTAACAACAAAAGGGAAATTGATTTTTATTTTCGTTTATTTTTCTTTTAGGTATATATATAACATAAATTGAATTACAACATTTTTAATGTCGGATGTTTTGTTTACAAACACATTTATGTGTGAATCACAATTTGTTATTTGATATAAAATGTGTACCTACGTAATTGAGGATGTTTTAGTGTCTGATTTTTAATGTGTTAAAAATATGTAGAGTTGGAAAGTCTTGCAAGGTTAGAATATGGGCAAAGCAAATTTTTTATTTCTTTTGGACGAGTGAATTTTTTTTATCAATTTTCGCCAGATGCCGAAAGTCCCCGCAGAATTTCACATTTTTACTAAAATATAAGAGAACTCATAATATCACTGACATTTCGAAAAATTCTGAATTTTTAATTTTTTTATTTAAAATAAATTTTATTTATTTATTTTATGTAATTACAATCTAGTCTCCTGGACTAATGAGCAATTTGATTCTGACTTAATTTACTAACTCATATGTATTAATCTATGGCTATATGTACATGCAATATACAACATCATCCGGCATTTCAAAAACATCGTGAGCCGAATACAAAAAAAATTAAAAAATAGCGCCTATACTTTAATTTATTTTGTTGTGAAAATACCTACTATATGATACTGTTAAAGTTAGCCGAAAGTTGCCAGCCGAAAGTGGAAAGTCGATAATGTAGATTACGATATCCCAGCCGAAAGTAAAAAAAAAATCGGTAATGCAGATTGTGTTCTCCCAGCCGAAAATAAAAAATGAAGTCGATATTAATCGGTAGTGCTTAACCTAAAAACTACTAAGGAATGTAAGGATGGATAATTATCATTGAATACCTTTCCGAATAAAAACAGTCTCTAGACTGTTATGTCTGGAGATATATTTTATTGATGTGACTTGTCAATAGCTATGGCAGGAAAAAATTTCAGTCCTAGTTTCCCGTGAGAAATCTCGGAAAATTCGATTTTCCGAAAATTATTAGAAAATTTGTATAAATTCAGCCTATAGAGTGTTATGTCTAGAGATGTATTTTATTGATGTGACTTGTCAATAGCTGTAACAGGAAAACCATTCAGTTCAAGTTTCCCGTGAGAAATCTCGGAAAATTCGAACATTTATGAAAATATCTCAAAGACCATAGTTAAGAATTTGTAATAATTACATTTAAAAATTTGACTTTCGGCTGAAACGTTTTTCAAATTTTCTGAGAATTTCCACAGTAAACTTGAACTGAATTTTTTCTCAGCGATACCTATTGACAAGTCACACCAATAAAATATATATCTCTAGACATAACACTCTAGAGGCTGAATATAAACAAATTTTCTAATAATTTTTGGAAAATCGAAATTTTCGAGATTTCTAACGAGAAACTTGAACTGAATTTTTTCCTGCGATAGCTATTGACAAGTCACATCAATAAAATACATCTCCAGATATACACTCTAGAGGTTGATTTTATTCCAATTTTGTAAATCCTTCTGATTTTTCAATGTTTTCCGCGATTAGGTTAAACAAAGTTTTCCACGTAAGCCTTGGTATATGTATATTTCCGCAGCAGCAAGTGTTTTTGAAAATGAAAATTACATATGAGAAAAAGGACCACAAATTATGCTTATGTAGTGTAAGTAACTCAAAAAAATCAAATGAAAATAGCGAGCTGTGAAAATTGGGAATGATATCAAAGGACCGAATGTCGACGGGCCGAATGTCGAAGGGCCGAATTTCAAAGGGCCGAATGGGTCGAAGAGCCGAATGTTGAATGGCCGAATGTCGAATGGCCGAATGAGTCGAAGGGCCGAATGGGTCGAAGGGCCGAATGGGTCGAAGGGCCGAATGTCGAAGGGCCGAATTTCGAAGGGCCGAAAGGGTTGAAATGCCGAATGGGTCGAAGGGCCGAATGGATCGAAGGGCCGAATGGGTCGAAGGCCCGAATTTTTATGTTTGTTAATTTTTTTGTTTTGTTTTTAGAAATATAATTTTTTAAATTTCTTGTTTTAAGGAATATTTTGTAAATGTACTGAATTTGATATTAAGAACTATAATTTTTATTTATTTATGAAAAACAATATTAATTTGAAAAATAGGTAGTACATTTCTGGTTGAAACAATATTCAAAGCAACACATGAAGACAACAATATACTTTAAAATAAACAGTTTCGTTTAATTTAAATAGACATTTTGGAAATTTTGCCTTAAACTGTAATTTGTCTTTATAATTATGTATAGTGAAAATAATATCTCAGCGAAATTCTGACAGCTCTCGCGCATCAAAACAAATGGCGTAAACACAGCGATGTATTTAGGCTAATTTGTTTATATTTTGAGGTTAGAATTTGTCTATTTTGAATCATATTTTTCCTCAAATTTATTCACAATAATTAATGTAATTTTAATTTAGATTACACACTAGCACTAGAACTTTTGATAACATTTAAGATAATTTTAATATCATTAGCTTGCCTCGAACAAATTGAAATTTAAAATCGAGTTTTTTTATTATTTTGCTTTAACACGAAAAATGACATTTCTTTCTAAATACATATGCCTAGTTCGTACCTTAATTGGGTATAACGTTACATATCCAGTGGTGTTGTTAATATTTTCTGTATTTTTTAATTTCACATGTTATTTTAGAATTTACCTATAAAATATTGAGAATTTTTAATATTTTCCAATATAAATTACATTATGTAATGGAATCAAATTTCACATATCTTTATTTATAATTTTTTTTGTTTTTAAAACTATTACTCAGCCGACCCTTCTCTGAATTTTGAATTTATTTTAACTACTTCACTATTGGCTGCGCACAACGATGAAAAAATGAGTTTCGCTGAGATATTATTTTCACTATACTAAATTGTTAGGAGTATATTCACTATATTTACATCACTAAATCACAGAGAAATTATTTTATTCGTCCAAATAGAATTTTCCTTCACTCTAACGAATAAAAAATGGTCTGACATTTTATGACAAAATTGTTTTTTTGGTTTTGGTGAAATACCTATTCTGTACAAATATTTTTCCACTTGATAATTACAAAAAGAACATAAAATATAAACAAAAAAATTAATTAATTTAAAAAATTAATATTTTTAATTGATTTACACACATAATTTTCGCTTAAGGGACGTACCACCTTCAAAATTGAAAAACAAAAAGTTTTATGGAATAAAAAGAGATATCTTAATGAAACTTTCCATTGACATTTTATTTAACTGAAAGTATAAAAAAAAATTTTTTTTAGATTTTTTTTTAGCCCACTGTCGTCTGCTATAACGGTTTTCCAAAAACACTGAAAATTCGCGGCGTGCATCATAACTGCTCTCAGAAACGTCTAAAAAAAAAAAAAAACGGGGTTTTATTCAGCATTAAATCGCCCTTGGAATGAACTAAAAAAAAAAAAAAATTGGTTGGAAAATAACAAAATGGCGGCATTTTTGTCCCCCCAATTAGTTGTAACTCAAAAAATTGAAAGCCGATTATTCCTTCCGTAGTTCATTCTGAGCAGAAATATAAATGTAGATCAACGTGTTAAAATTTTAGAACGATTGGATAAGTAGTTTTTCTCAATCTTGCACGCCAACTTGAAAAACGTCATTTCGAGATAATCGCGTTTAAAGTTAAATTTTTTTTTTGTTTTTGTATAAACCTTACCAAAATTTAATCTGCGAAGCCTGCACCGTACAATATACCTTCCTCTCAAAAATTTCCCCTCTACTTTTACAGCTGTTATGTGAGAGAATAACGTATTATATTATATATGCATGTATATATAAGCAGGTGTTACTAAGAGAAAGTCGGTGTAGCGATACAGCGAAGTATACCAAAATTGTAAAAAAAACGACTTTGGCGCCCTTCGCAATAAATAAAATAAAAATACAGTCGAACTTCGACTATCCGGACTTCTTGTATTCGGAACTTCTGTTATCCGGACAAAAACTGGTCGAAAAAATAATTTGTTTTTTTTTGTTTTTTGTGGTATTTCCTTTGTTTTTTGGCACACACTGATGCAGGTAATGAATTTATTTTCTCTTCTTCGTGACTTTTTTTTAGTTTTTTGTAGTATTTGCTCTCCTTCTCCATAATAATAGAGGTGGAAAAATTAACTTGTGCCATTTATCAAAAAACAATTAGTTTTTATCAGAAACTTCGATTATTGGAAAAATTATCCGGAAAATTCGATTATCCGGAAAATTCAACAATCCGGAAGATCGTCATCCCCAACGATGCCGGATAGTCGAAGTTCGACTGTATAAATAAATTTTTTTTTGAGATTTTCATGTTAAAATCATGTTTTTAAACGTTCATCCTAACATATTCTATCATAAAAAAAATTTCGATTTTTTGAAAATTTGAAGGTGGTACGTCCCCTTAAAACTCTAACTATGCACAATAATTACTAACCTTAGTATTTTCAGATTCAAATTTACAATTTTATCAATATTAATTGATTAATTAGGAAGGTGAATTAATATTAACAGGAATTGAAAAAAAATTGACAAGCAAATTTTTCTATATACATAATGTACATAGATAAATTATTTCCTCTATCAAAAAACAACACCGTTCGCTAAGGCTACTCTTTGTAGACCAATTTCGAAAATAACTTGTTTTGGAGATTATTCATAAGCGTACCTTTCAAATGGATACACTTTTAATAACTGAACACTGACCAGCAATTTAAAAAAATAAAATTTGCAATCCAATTCGTTAAATACTTATTAAAAGTAACTTAAACACTTCAATCAGTTGCAATTAATATGATTCTTGAGAGATTTTGTTTTTGTTACAGAACTTAGTCTAAAATTAATAATTTTCTTTTCTACTTTAACTTAAATTAATTATTTAATTCATGTAATCACCAAATATGCAACCGATCCTAAAGATCTTTAATGTGTTTTACGTAGAAGTATATTAGTATTATTTGCACGCGAATAATTATTATAATGTTTGTGTTGTGTTGAATAATTATTCAACTTAGCCATAGATAGCCGACATGTTTTCAATGTTTTTAATATTTAATTTATTAAATTATTAAAATTTGCTTACACAGGAATAGCGCTGTGTGAATATCACGAAGAACAAATTGTAAGAGAATTTGGCTATCTAAGTATAATTCGCTAATACAACTGCACAGTTCATTCTGTATGAATGAAAATTGTGGTACAATCAGTCCAGTCGCTGCGGTCTTATGATTTTTTCATAGTCATAAGCTAATTTTCGAAAATATTAACTTCAAATAAATTAAAAATTAGTCTAAAATTTGTTTTTACATTTGTTATGTTTCAAAATGTATTTTAATTATGAATAAGACAAGCAAAGGAAATATGTAAATTGAAAAACATTGCATTAACATTTCTCTATTCTTACCAGCACCATTCATAATTTCTATGCGGAAAATAATCCAAACCCAACAACAAAACGAATGACAAAAGTACAAAATGTCTTCTCTGTATACAATATAGTAGTGTATATTTACCAGATCTTGATTAGGGCGGTATTTGACAATATTTCCCGCATTTACAATAATATAAAATGAATTCCGCATATATGTTTGATACATACACCATAAAGAAGGGTTGACTTGTCACTCAAGTACACAATGTACATACACATAAAATAACAAAAACAAAAACAAATTTTTTTTTTCAACCATCCTCTTAGTAATTGAAATGCATATTATTACTTTTGTCATGTATACAGATTTATTATGTTCAATGGCTGTTCTCAGGATCGTTATAACTGAAAAAATTAACACAACAGTGAATTTTAATAATATAAATTGTTTCGTTCGTACATGTTTGTACATATAAAAATAAAAAATGAAATCGACGACATCATCAACACACAAGGGGAGTTGACATAAAAGTTTTCCCATTCACCGGATTCTCGCATACAAATTAATAAATTCAGTTCCTTTTGTTTCTTAACAAAATGTTTTAAAATTGTGCAGAGTGAAATTCAAATTTTTATTTTCCTTCTTGAATTTTGAATTCATTTGACTGTGAACACGGATCCTTATCCATATTGCAATCTATACGTATACTTGACATTATCGTAATTAAAAACTTTGGATTTAACCCTATACATTATGTATTTGTCTAGTCGTCAAATTAAGTGTTTATTATTTGTTTAAGCAAAAGTGTGGTAGCTGAGAGAGTACTTTATGATGATGAATATATTGAAAAAAAGTTTTATGAGTTATACAAATGTTTACGATATTATTACATTATGAAGTTCACTTAACTACCAAATTAAAACACTTTAAATTGAACGGTTATTCATTAGTTAGTAACGGGGCCGCCTTAACAAATTTGGGTGCCTCATTCTCGAATGCCATATCCTGTATGTGGACATCTATCAAAATTCTTAAAAATGTTCGGAAAATGTTATTCACTTCTAGCGATATATTCTATATTCCTTGAAATTAAAATTAACTGCAATTTTTCGGTACTAAGGGATGTTTTCGAATGGGTATAAAGCAGGTGAAAAAAAAATCCCCAAACACAAAAATGTCAATATGTATTTGCATTGATTTTCGATTTACAAAATTAATATAAAAAATCATTTCGACATTTTTTTTAATATCAAAATTCATCATTCTGTTTTGTAAAGGGCTAACGTCGTTTGCACACTCAAAATCCTGTACAATTTCAGAGTAGTGCAACTAAATTATTTTCTCCAGTTTTGGTTTTGTTTCTATAAACCTTTATCACTCAAACACTAATTTTGAATGCATGATATTAGTCCACTCATTAGGTCCAAAAAAGGCAAAGAAATGCAAATTAACCGAACTGGGTGCTGATTCTCGAAAAAATAAGATAATGTGTAGACGTGTAAACTTGTAAAAAGCAAAGCTCATAAAAGTAAGCTTTGCTTTCTACAAGTTTACACATATACACATTATCTTATTTTTTAGGGAATTACGGTGTTGGCTGATTTGTATATATTGTGTAGGGGGGCTTAGAAAAGCTTAACTTGAAATTTTCGTCAAAGATTTCCTAGTTAAATTCTCCTCCATCTTGAAAAACGGGGAACCTACATTTTGTTTTTTTGCGATAACTCGGCTCCCCATCATGGTTTTTACGGTCTACAATTTAGTTTATATACAATTTTCACCTATCGTTGATCGTTGTTGAGGTATCGAAAGTGAAAGTAAAGAATTAAGAGGTTGAAACATGATGTTTTCTACTTTCTCGTAATACATATCGAACAAATGTCTAATATCAAACTTGTAGAGCATTTTAATACCTGCAATTTATTTATTTTTATTTTTTTTCTCAGACAAAAATTACGACTTTTAGCAGAGCCTTCGAGAGTATAGAGCCATAATCATTATGACGTATTTTTTAGAAGCTTTTTTAGTGGTATAACTTTTCACTAATTTCCATAGGAATCCATAGTAAAAATGGAGTTTTTTAGCTTCAAGTTTTTCATTGAAAAAAGCAAAACTGTTACAAAATTTGTATACAAAAGTGTTCTACATACCTTTAGCAGCAATATACATGCAGGATTTATTGGTATTAAGTAAATATTAATTGCAGAAATATTAAAATTAAATTATTTCTAAAATATATTTTTCGAACTTTCATTTTGAAAAATACATCAAAGTTGGCTCTGACGAATTAAAATAATACTTGTTACATTTATCTTTAGTTTTACTAGTGTATGTTAGATGTCTCAGATTTATACAGAAAAATACGAAAAAAACTTGTTTAATCACAAAATTATCACAAATTCTTAATATTTTGAGAATTTGTTTTGCTTTTCCTACAATTTTTGAACTTAAAATTTCCCCAGGTGGCAATTTTTGGTACGATTTTTAAAAAATTTGTGCTGCCATCACTGCCATCTATGTAATGTATATTGACTTAATGCACACAATTTTTAGTAAGCTTTTCTTTTTTATTAGACCAGAATGCTGTTGTTATGAACTTTTTTTATATTTTGGTTTAAATAAATCAATTATTACAAGAAAATGAAAACGATTTACTTAAACGACATTTATATATGTTGAAATTGAAACATTTATGAAAATATTTCAGAAATCATAATTAAGAATTTGTAACGTTTTCATTGACAAATTTGTCTTAAGAAAAAAAGTGATTTCCCATATGTTTTATGTGTTTTACTATGGAAATTTTGATTTTTTCGTCGTTTCTAATTCCCTTAAAAAGCTTCGTTTTTTAGATTATGGCTTGTATAATCAAGGTTGCTTTGCTTTTAGCGTGCCGTAAAGTTGGTAAGTTCGCGCGAAGTTGCGATTGCATAGCACGCGCGGTTGTATAGGTATGTTGTAACTTATTTACGGTTCTAGGAAAAATTATTAAACTACAATACATATAAATACTCAACTATATTCCGCAGCTTATTTTTTTGACAGAAGTTTGGGTTTTCGATGATGTGTTAATCATTATCAACTCTTTGCAAATTGTAATAACTCGATATAATCTATAAAAATAATAAAACTTACCTCACTTTTTAATCGCTTTGCTGTGCCAATTGAAAGCAGTTAAAATTTTTGGCGTTCCGTTGATTTTGTTTATGAAAATAACATAATAAGGAATTCAATATTAAATTAATAATTGAAGTAATAATTAAATTAGTAATAATTTAATAAAAACAAAAATGAATAATTTCTCTATAACATACATGGCAATAATTATTCAGCTTTGTAGGCTTTACACAAATTTATTAGAGGTTAGGTTAAAGTACCACAGCACGGAAAAAATTGTCAAGGTAAATGATTAATTTACGTTATTTTTACTAATAATTACTTAGTTCAAATAAACTTGTATTTATAGCGTACAAAAAATTTACATGACGAAATTTAACCAATTGTCTGAATATTATGAAAATGTTTCAGCTTTTTTATAGACAATATATTACTTGTAATTGTAAATGACATTCACTGTATTTTCGAATTGGTAAATCAGAAAAATAACAGAGGCCAATCACTTATAATATATCTACCAATCAAAGTAGAAATATTATCCCCTCCCCCTTTTCTTTCCCGCAGAGTCAATACAAAGTGTTTCAAGTTTCAACTCTCAAAAAATTAGAAATCTCTGAGTTTTCGTGTTGGTAATTCGGTTTCGTACAGAAAAAGTAAGGTCTACTCTTCAGGTAGCTACGACCGAACTACAAAAATTCAACTCTAAATTTTACATTATATGTGAAACTAGAGTGTATCGACTTAGTGAATTATATTCAAAAAATCAAACTCAAAACCCCATAAGCAGAAATCTAATTTGTGTGCGTATGATGCCCACACGAATAATTATGACGAAATTTAACCAATTACAGTGAATGTCATTTACAAGCAATATATTGTCTATAAAAAAGCCGAAACATTTTCAAAATATTTACAAATTAGAGTGGTATCTGCAACCATAGAATCTATGTTGAATGGCAATGAAATGGAAATAAAAAAATCATTGAGGATTAACCAGGCTACTTTTCAACAGATTTTACAGCTCATGCAAATTAAGCATCATGGTTGGTCTGTAGAATATGAATTGATCATTTTTTTGTACTGGATAGCATCGGGCTGTAGTTACAGAGTCGTTGGAAATTTTGCCGGGATAAGCCGGTACACCATTCGTAATATCTTCTATCTATATATATAAAACAAAGTCGGGTTAGTTACACCATTTATAACTCAAGAACGGGTGGATTAATTTTTATGATTTTTGATTTGTTGGATTTATCTCCGTCCCGAATAGCAGAATAACTATTGAAACATCTGAAAAATTCACGAAAAAAAAATTTATGAAGAAAATTCATTTTCTCATATATTTTGTATGGAATCGCTTTTTTGATGATATCTCGAGAACGGATTGACTGATTTCGATGAATTTTCTTTTTTTGTTAATTTTTAATTAATAATTAATTATATGCATATATAATTTTTTATCGTTTGTTTTATTTGATAATTTTTAATTTTCACGAAATTACGCACAACCACTGTTTCAAAAAAATAAAAACTAAATGGTTTGTTTACAGAAAAAATACCAACCATATATTATTTGTCTATAGTCATCTGTCCGCAACTGTCCACGCTTGAGAAAGCGGATTTGATATGGGTTGTTGTTGTTTCCATTAGTTTCTGGTCTAAGTGCGCCGCGATTTATCAGCATTTGTTTTCGAGTTTTCACCATTTTTCATTCAGTTTTATACGGTTATTACATTTGTATTCGATTTAATTAATTCTTTTCAAACGAGTTGTTCTGAAATTCATCAGCGAAAAGTGATTTCAAAGAGGTGAGTTCAGTTTAATGAATTGGACATTGTGAAAGCATTGACAATCAATCCAATCGGTAATTTTGGACTGCGTGTTTGATTTTCCAGGCGGATTCGTTCAAAATTCTGTGGAATTCTATTTTCGATCGTGATTTTCAAACGGTAAGTTGCCTTCGAAGATGTTCACTTTGTGAGGTTATCACATTTGTAATTGTGCGCGCATCGATAAGTGCTTCATTATGTAATTTTGAATTGTGTAATTACTTTTCCAGTGTTATTTACAAGAGCGCCGCGTTAGTATGGCCCGACTTCGTGCTTCACAAACACAAGTACAAAGAGTAGGTAGTACGTTAAACGGCTCAGTTGGCAATGAGAAATCGTCGAGCTTATCGCACAGATCAACAACTTGATAATCTTCGACGCGCAAGAAGAAATGCTTCAAGTGTTGATTTGAATCGAGTAGCGTTTCAATCCGATTGCACAATTGACTACAGCTCGCACATTTTCGTTCGAATTGGCCCAATGGAGGTTGTGTGCTGTCCAGCGGCGGAACTACACACCCGCAAAACCCCGCAGCCGCGGGGGGCCCAAAGCGAAAAGGGCCCTCAACATTTTTTCTTTAATAAAATCGTTTTTTAAATGTGAATTAAAATTATATAAAAACATTAATATTTATATAATTACATGCAAAATAAGTGCCGTTTATTGCTTTGAAACATTTTCGCCAATAATCTGCGTGGGGGCCCAAAATATGAAGCAAAATATGTGCTGTTTACTGCTTTGATAAATTTTCTCCAATAATCTGCGGGGGGGGGGGCCCAAAATATGAAGTTCCGCCACTGGTGCTGTCTGTGAAATTGCCATTATTGCCTCCGCCACCTGAGCCATTGCATTCATTGCTTCGTGGCGAAACACCAGAATCACGACATTTTCTATCCAATACTCAAAGATACAATGGATCTTTCCAAATGACCTTATTTGGAGCAGACATTATCGAAGAACGCGGATTCAATCCGACATTCAAGGTCATTTCTGCTTGAGAGAGTAAACTTTCATTTTCTTTTGGTGATCATATATCACTAATTCTGACTTCGCCTTCGACTTTACAGATACGATCAATATGGTAATGAAAAGAGCAATTCTTCAAGATCTGCAGCAATTACTACAGGAACATCATGCCTTGGTTCGGTTGTTCAAAACTGCGTTGGATCGCATGCCAAGTGATGACTACAAAGTCATAATCAGAGCGGATAAACGACCCGCTGGAACACACGAACGCCAATTCAACGCTCCAACAATAGATGAAGTCGCAATTGTGATTGATGGTGAAAACTTGGAAACGCGCGATATTGTGCTTACACGTCGCGACACTGGACAACTGCAACGAATATTCGAAACATACCGTTCATGCGATACATTGCAATACCCGCTATTGTTTTGTCAAGGAGACGATGGATACCACTTCAATATCAACATGATAAATCCATTGAGTGGTGAGTACCGATATCATAATTTTCATTTCAACATGACTCTAATTTCATTTCAGGTAAGGAAACTACCAAGAAGGTTAGCTCGATGAATTATTACGCTTATCGTTTAATGATTCGTCAAAATGCTGACAACTATTTGCTGCGATTTCGTCGATTGCTTCAGCAATATTGCGTCGACATGTACGTCAAAATCGAAGAGGAGCGTCTCACTTTCATTCGATTGAACCAAGGCAAACTGCGTTCGGAGGAGTATATTCATTTACGCGATGCAATCAGCACCGAAGGAGATGCAACTAATGTTGGTCGATTGACTATTCTACCGGCGACGTACATTGGCAGCCCGCATCATATGCATGAATATGCGCAAGATGCAATGACATATGTTCGTCATTACGGTCGTCCTGATCTATTCATCACCTTTACATACAATCCGAAATGGAAACTGCTGCTCCCCGGACAAACATCAAGTGATCGGCACGACATCACATCACTTATCTTCAAACAAAAAATCCGGTCGCTGATGAGCTACATTACTAAGCATCGCCTCTTTGGGGATACTCGATGCTGGATGTATACCATTGAATGGGAAAAACGAGGCTTGCCGCATGCACACATTCTTATTTGGTTAGTCGAAAAAATTCGACCAGACCAAATAGATGACATCATATGTGCTGAGATTCCTGATCTCGAAACCGATCCAGACCTGCATAATGTTGTAATTATGAACATGATTCACGGTCCGTGTGGCGCCATTATCCACGTTATCCACGAAATTTGACAAAGCTGACTATCACTGGCAACGATGGTTATCCACTGTATCGGCATTGATCACCCGATGAAAACGGTAGAACTATCTCAACGAAAGTGAAAGGAAAAGATTTCGTGGTTGACAACTCTTGGATTGTTCCGTATTCGCCACTTCTTTCCAAAACATTCAAGGCGTATTGTAACGTGGAGTATTGCAATTCAGTGAAGTCTATCAAATACATCTGCAAATATGTCACGAAAGGCAGCGATATGGCGGTTTATGGCGTTCAAACTCCCAATACCAACGATGAAATCACGCACTATCAAGTTGGTCGATATGTGAGCTGCAATGAGGCGATTTGGCGTATATTCTCATTCCCAATTCATGAACGTCATCCCACTGTTGTACATTTGGCGGTGCATCTGGAGAATGGACAACGAGTTTATTTTAACGCATCGAATGTTGCTCAACGTGCTGAAATACCTCCAGCGACAACATTGACCAGTTTCTTTTCGATTTGCCAAAGTTATTCGTTTGCACGAACGTTGCTCTACTTTAAAATGCCACGTTATTACACTTGGAACGCTTCATCAAAGAAATTTCAACGTCGAAAGTAAGGCGATGCAGTTCCTGATCATCCGGATGTGCGTTCTACTGATGCTCTTGGTCGCATTTACACAATTCATCCGAAGAATGGCGAATGCTTCTACTTGCGGTTGTTGCTGGTGAATGTTCGTGGCCCGACATCATTTGAATCACTTCGAATTGTCGATGGTGTAGTGTGCCCAACATTTCGTGCTGCATGTCAACAGCTCAATTTGCTTGAAAACGATACTCATTGGGACATGACAATCGCTGAAGCAATTGTTTCTGCATATCCAAGTCAGATAGGCACATTATTTGCTATCATTATTTCGACATGTTTTCCATCGAATCCGCACGTGAACTTTGGAACAAGTACAAGGATGACATGTCAGAAGACATTTTACATCGAATTCGTGTCAGTTCAGGGAATCCCGATCTCGAGGTGAATGAGGAGTTACATAACCAGGCTTTGCTTTTAATCGAAGACATGTGTTACCTCATGTGCGGCAATTTGTTAGTCAAGTTAGGAATGCCAACGCCATATCGTGGAATGAACGACGCTTTCAATCGAGAATGTTTCTCTCACGGTCAATTGTACGTAGCATGTTTACGTGTCGGCAAACCATCCGCTTTGTTTGTTCTCGCACCTGACAACAAAACGAGAAATGTCGTATATCACAAGGTGCTTCAATGAAGGGAATCGACCCGAGTGCAACCCATCCAGCAAATAATTTAATAGAATGTAGTGCAACAATGCTACACGAATCATTTCGATTCACTTCAATAAAGCAAATGCCTTTTTGCCACGTGAATTACATTCATTTCAAAGTAATTAAAATACATTTCATTTTGATTTTTGTACATTTATTGAATTCATTTTTAATATTCATTTTATCTTAATAAAAATTTGAATTTAATTCAGCTAATATCTTAACACAACATGTATTAATTTTGAGGCGGTACGAAGTTCGCCGGGTCAGCTAGTTATATATAAAATGTTGGATTTTTTTGTAGATAAAATGAGACATGTCGTAAATTACCCAAGCGAGGAGGAATTGGGACCGATAAGCGATAAATTTTGTTCCAGGGCAAAATCACAAATATTTCGGAACGCAGTTGGAGATGGTTGCCATATTAGGATAAAATGCCCTTTTCTAAAGCATGATGAATATATTAACTATAAAGGATTTTATTCAATTGTGCTTCAGGCAGTGGTGGATAGTAAAGGGTTGTTTAGGAAATATTTCATAGGATATCCAGGATCAGTCCATGATACTCGAATATTCCAAAACACCCCTATATATAGAAACGGTCAATATCCTCCCCATAATTACTACCTTTTAGGAGATAGTGGATACCCATGTAAGGTGAAACCATGTAAAACCCGAATGAAAATCAAAAAGGATTCAATACTGTTCATAGTAAAGCACGAAATGTTGTCGAGTGCTCTTTCGGGATAATGAAAAGCCGTTGGAGAAATATATTTTTTAAAGCGCTGGCACAAAATTTAAAAAATTGTGTAAAAATAGTAACGATGGCGTGTATCTTACTTAATATATGCATTATGAAAGATGATTTTAATGTTAGCATGTTGGAAGGCGGCGATGAATTTAATGTTCCTATCGATCGAACCGATGCGATTTATAGTTGTGATACTAATGAAGGTGTTGCTTTTCGAGACTCACTATTGGGGCGATTAGTTGCAGAAAATATTTAACGAGATTTTTTTAATTTCAAAAATATTTCTCTTTATTTTGTAAAACCACCGAGCACTATATGTATAGGTAAAACTATAAATAATAAAAAAAAATTAAAGTAATAAACGAAAATTGTAATTCATTTGACGCTGCATTTAATTTATTTGAAGCCGATTATGAAGAGTCTTCTGACTCGGAAATCAGCAAAGCACTCACATCTATATTGGGAAATTCCTGCTGCACCATTTGCCCAAATATAGTCATAGCTGCGCTAATTTTTTTATAAATTTTTTTGGTTTCCTTTACCATCTGAACTTCGGGTTTTGCATCACTAGTTTGAGATTGCGACCGACTACGGTTGGAAGAAATTGGTGTTGATCTTAGAATCAGTTGAAGGACTTTCATTTTCGGAGATTATACTGAGCAAAATATGTTATCTTGTGGCGAATCAATAATTCCTTGTACGCTGCACGAAAGGTGTGGTGGATGGAAATTGTCCTTCGCTGACGCATACTTATGTATGGCGTCGAAATAAGGCCAGGTGGTAGGTGCACCAACATCGCCCTCTGGTGCTTCATCTCCCATCCCATCACCAGAGGTTTTCTGAGTTAGTAACTGTAATATACATACATTTATATAAGATTTCATATGACAATGAGCACTACCACACAAGACAAGAGACTACTAGATAAAATTTCAAAAATCAAATAATTTTCTTGGAAGTATTGAATAATGAAAGAAGAGACTACTAGATAAACTTGCAGTGAATAATGGATATCATTATAAAGCTCAGTATGCAGCTCGCGCTAAGAGAAATTTTCCATACAAATTTGACGTAAAATTTAGCTAGCTAAATAAAATAATTTTTTTTTAGCTGACAATTTCGCTGAGCGGTATGAACCTTAGCGTGAAAAATTTGAAAAATATCAGTTGTTTCATTCAAATCTAGATTGCACCACTATAAATTCTCCAAACATTTTCGCTGCAATTTATCTGACAGTCACAAGGACAATAATTTGAAGATAAATTTTGACGGTTTTGAATTTTGATTCATTTTATAATCGAAGTAGCCACGAAGTAAAATTAATTTATTTTTATATAAAGAAGACAAAAGTTAAAATGGCCGACCAACATTACGAAGTCGAGTATTTAGAGGATTATTTGGACAGAAACTTCATTCAAAAACAAACGAATAAAAGTCAAACAAAATCAACAAAATTTATCTCTACACAAAATTTTAGCTTGACGATTTATCTGTAATTAAATGGAGACTAGTGGAGACCGTGCTAAAATTTATCTTACCTCGAGCTGTATACTGAGCTTAAGTGAAGAAACAAACGTATAATGAACATAATATTATACGTTAGTCGTGGACAAAATAATTTTTCAAACACGTTCATTGAGGGTTAAGATGTGTATTTTAGTGTCTAAATTAATATGCATTTTTTTTCAGACGACCCAGAGGCGAGTTATGATGCGGGCCGATTTCCACCTTTTTTTTAGGCAGCAACTTTAACGCCATCTTTAATTATGAAAAATTTTGCAAAAAAAAAATTTTTATAATCTGTAATGATGTAAAATTATGTGTAAAATATTTTGTTTATATTTGTGTGGCCTTAAAATCTTACTGTTGGTCGTTCATTAAGAAGTTATTTTTGGTAAAAAGTTTATGTCGTCCTGCCCTGCTACGTATTATTTATTTCGCTCTTGGTGTTTCGAAGCTTCAATATGGTTTATCATGTTGGGGTGGTGCTTTCTTTTCTAATATTAAACCTATTATGACTTTGCAAAAGTATATGGTTAGAATTTTATGTATAATGCATAAAATTGTTCTGCGGCATTTTTACGTTTATAAAGTACTACGCCTATTTTATGTTAAAAGTGGTAATCGGAATGTTTGTCTTATTGATTCCCACCAAATTACAGACGGTGGGCAAAATTTTGTAAACACCTCAGTTTTTAATCATTTTACTACTTTAATATAGTCAAATATTTTTTTTCCTAACAGCCCCAATTGTCGGTTTTTTGTAAATATACAGGCTGTCCAAGTTTGAGATGCTAATCCGTTAAGGGGTGATTCCTTGGTTCATTCTGAGAAAAAAATTGTATGGGGGTCAATTATGATTTCCAAAAAGTTTATCGGACAGCAACAACTTAGTCTTATTTGACTGGTAATTGTAGAGGCTATTTTGAAAGTTACAGTTTAATATTTTGGAGTACTTTTTTCTGAGCAAATTTTATAAACGCCCTGTATCTCAAAGGATATCTTAAATTGACCCACATACGATTTTTTTTCTCAGAATGAACCAATAAATAACCCCTTAGCGGATTAGCCTCTCAAATCCGGACACCCCTGTATATAATGTTAGCAAAAAAAAATATTTAGTAAAATGATAAAAAACCGAGGTGTTTACAAAATTTTGTCCACCGTCTGTAGAGCTAATGCCCTAAATTTTGTGAATGTTCCCAAATATAATACCACTTACATGTTTCGAACATTTACAGTATTGGCCCCAACAATGTTCAATAAACTACCCATTTCAATAAAAAAATGTTATAATTTTAAATTTCTGAGAGAACTTCAATTCTGGCTGTTCACTTTAGAAAATATTGAAGAATTTTTATTTTTGATTTAAATTTAGGTTATAGTTAAGATTTTTATAAGATTTTATTAGTACACTTCAATTAAACCCATGTTACCCCATAAATATTTGAATTTTTTTTTATTCCGTTTTTTGTGAACTCGTTGATAATCGACAGTTCGACACTCGTTTTTAACCACAGATTATCTCCTATGTGTATTTATTCCATCTTTACTTATAATTATTTTGTATTGTGGCTAGTCACGCTCAGACTATTGTGTTGGGTTGTAATGATATGAGGCATCACTTTTTTAAACTATAAATCTCTATTTATGTTTCATAATGGTCTGCTTGTGTAGTCTTATGTCCACTCAGCCGTTCAATTAGGTAAACCATCTTTGTTATGAGTATTCCTACACATACAAATAATCTGATGTGTGATTTTATAGATGCTTTCGTTGTTTATTTCTTCCCGAAAAATAATAAGAAAAATTAAACAACATAAACCATCTCGTATGTATCTATATCAGCATCATCGCCATTGATTATAAGTATTCAGTATTTTCCTTGTCGATAACATGATTTTTGCTTCGTCAAGCGAAATGATAGAATTTCACATCTTATTTATGTACAATACAATATGTACGAGGATGCTGTTCGATTTATTTTTTTAAATTACGTAACTGTAACATATTTTGTCTTGTTATCTAATTTTCATATCAACTTGATCAATACTCGAAATTTATACTGTATCCTAACCATAAGTAGTAGGACTTCATATAGATACGCATATAGAGGCTACAAGATTTACTTTAATACTTTTGAATTCCAAACGATCAAAATTTGATTGGTATACAATTGAAATTTATTCATCCAAAAAACGTTGAAAGATCGCACAAAAATGATAGTTGCGGATGCAGTGCGCGATATTAAGTACAAAACAATCACACAAAATCATAGTAATCAGTTTGACATCTTTTACGGAACATAACAAAAAATCGGTTGGTTTTTTATCTAAATTCTAAACTATCAATTTCACATGACCATTGTACAATTTTTTATTTTTTTTGGTTGCAGACCTCAAACTCTATTGTATTGGATATTTTTTTTTTTTGCTGTATATTAGCCGGCAAATGGCAAATTCTACTGTTCGGAATATTTTGTTTGTGATATTTGATCGTTTTGTAATATGCATACTGTGCCTGTAAGGTATACCGAAATTAGATGAATTTAATGAAACAAATAAAACACATTAATTTGCTTGTGTGTCCATTGAGCATACTCGTACTCTTGTATTAATGATAATTAAGTGTAGGGGTCAATTTTTGCAATATATTAAATTAACAGATGTCGGTATATATGTGATATTAATCACAAATCGTAATATTCGCACGTCCTCTGCAACTGTTGCAAAAAAATGCTATATCGTTGGAACGACTCTAATTTTAGCTTAAAATATATAGTGTAAAACTGATTTTGATTATGTATCTGGGGGTATCGCTGCAATGGAAAGTAACGAGGAGCCTGCTGAAGAATATAAATCTGAGAGGGATGATAACGATGATAGCGAAATAACCTATGTTTCAAGCAACAAAAACTAAGCAGTCGGATCACTGGTTTCGCAGTCGAAGTTGAATGATCTTGTTTGAAATTTAGGCTTACCGAAAGATGATTCAGAGTAATTAGCTTCGTTCTTTAAAGAAAAAAACCTTCCAGAACCCAAAACCAATTTTTTTTTATCGAACCAGAGACACAGAATTCCGCACATATCTCATGAAAGGTTCAAATTCATCATTAGTATTTGCATTGATATTAAAGGACTTATTTGGTGGTCTATGTGTGAAGCAGCTACGTATCTTGTAGCTCCCACAGGTGTTTGTTTTACTTCATGGCGGTGACCACCGGGCAACGGTGATTGTTTTTGACTGGATGGTTATTCTAAAACAAGGCGCTAAACAACTGGGCTGATCCAACCTCGCTGGGGGCCCAGTCTAAAAACTAGCTTATTTCTCCGGATTATCTACATGGACAATTTTTTGTATCTGCTGCTCGTGGGATTCCTATAGAAGATCTACATAAAAACACAGAGGCCGGGACTCTTAAAAATCCGTAAACTACGGCTGGAGGGACATCTGATTTTAAGCCCGATCCTGAAAAGCAAGATATGAAGCGGAACTTAAGCAAAAATATTACTGTTCCCTCTAATACAACAACTGCTGGGGAAGCTTTGACCAATAAGTCCTGGTTCACAAACAGCAGTAATTAAGGAAAACACAAGATAATATAAACCCGGCCCCCCTAACTCTTTGTGAAAGGACAAAAGTTGTAACAAAACTGGTCTTGAAGTACCAAATTATCAGACTCGTAGGAGGGCATCGAAAGCTCTTACGAGGATGAAGGGAATACCGTTGGCAAATCGGACGGTTAAAGAAAAGGAAACGCTTGCTTGGGCTATAATGGTTGCTGGCAATAAAGAGGGTGGTTCCTCTGAAAGCTCTTAGTCCAAATAGCAGGGATCTTAGAAAGAATCACCTAAATATGCAAAGAGGTCAAGGTTGTAGGAAACTGTAACCAGGCCTTTCAACGATTTTCTTAAGGATGATATAGGGCGCAGGAGCATGG
Source organism: Tipula helvola (assembly GCA_963556165.1). NCBI lineage: Eukaryota > Metazoa > Arthropoda > Insecta > Diptera > Tipulidae > Tipula > Tipula helvola. The sequence goes on from OY744481.1 coordinate 309,521,176, forward strand.
GAATATTGCGCTCGTCAACTGGGGGAAGGTCGAGGTGGCTCTAGCTGATTATAGATCAACTATAATTATTATAAATGATGAGTCGATAGAGACTCTGGCAAGGAGGAAGGGTGTGATAAGCTTCGGTTTCGGGGCTATTACATTAAAATCCTACAAAATGGATGAGGCGGGTAACACTGGGGCTGCACCAGTAGAAGGGGTAACTCCGGGTTTTATCCTGCCTGGTGGTATTGTCTCGTTGGTGGAAGGGAATGTGTAAAAAAATGATATTGTTATACTCTCGTTGGACTCCGAGATGTCCAGATCTTTAGGGACGCTATGTGGGCTCCACAAGGACTCGGAGTCAGACTCGGTTTCTAGCGAGGAATTCGACACGACGGTGGTGGAGACGATGGTGTAGATTGATGTTGAGACTGTATGGGATTCAGGGCCCCAAACTAAAAAGTAATGTTTGCCAAGAAAGAAGATAAGATTCGTGTGTGCATTCTCGCTAAAACTAATCTGAACTTGTTTGTGCTGTTTAATTACCATAACTTTGATATATAGTGGCGGCTGGTATTGAGATTAGTAGTTTAAATCTCTTGCTTATATCAGCCTATCTACCGTTTGAAGATGATGACATACCACCTGCAATTCTTAGAGGTGCTTTAATGGATGCTCAAAAGCGAAAAGTTGGAGTCATCCTGGGTGTTGATATGAACTCACACCACACGAGAAGTACACCTGCGAATTATGACCAGGTTATTCCTTACACAATTGTACTACACACATTCTTAAATTTTTTAAAAACACTTGTTAAATATTTCGCAAAATTTTGCGAAAGTGTTTTTAAAAAATTTAAAAATGTGTGTATGTATTAAGTGTGTTTCGCCAAGTGCCTATGGCAGAAAGTGTAAAAAGTACAGTTGTACTCTTCACGCAGCTGCCTAATACATGACCAGGAAAGCTCACGTGATGCACACCCTACTGGAAGGTTACAGAAGCTTCTTTTCTGAGTAGATTTTTGGGTAAATAACGGCCACCTTGGTTGTTGAAATAACCCCAAGGCTCTCGTAAAAAATGCAAAAGGCTTTTAAGAAAAACCAAGAAAACAAGAACGGCTACGGATTGGGACTGCTGTAAGGAAGTCCTCAGGCTCTACTGTGGTAAAATACCGACGAAGAACTCGGAATACAGAATACAGAAGAACTCGGAGGCTGCGAGGCTACGCAAAGTATTGGTATGAATTTCTATCACCCCGAGTAATCTAAAGCAACCGGATGGTTGATGGAATATCTTAGTGGTTCAACATGGTTAAGGTAACTTTTGATTAACTTACCCGCACATTAGAAAGTTGAAATTTGACACAAAATTTTACACCGTGGTAAATTTTCAACTATCAAAATTTGGGAATTCTGGATTACAACCTCCCTTTAAACTTGACATCCGAGCGATTTATGTGTAACTCTATTTCTCTATAGGGTGTAACTTCCACATACGCTAAAACGCTAGAATTTGGCATACAATTTTATGATGAATTAGCTGATTCTGGATTACCCGTCTCATCTAATTTGACTTGAGTGATTTCTTTTGTTTGATTCAATTTGTTTAAGGTAATTTTTCAACTCGAAAACTATAAGAGCTTTAAACTTGAATTTTGTTATGCACTTGTATAGATGTTGTAGATTATATCCGAAAGAGGTAAAGATTAGGCGGTAATAGGGTCGAGGTGGCAAGTTTGTTAATAATAGTTAATAAAGTTCCCAGGTCTACCTTTCTCGATTCGAAAAATACAGGAGCTGGGAAGTTGATCTCTTACCTTCTTGTAATTTGAAGATTTCCAATTTTTCCAGCTCTAAATTCAGGATGCCAAAACGAGGACTATCGGATGGCAATATCGTGCGTGTATAAGGAATACCGCATCAACGGCTCTGTGCAGAAGGTTCTCAGTTATAAGAGCCCTGGGTAAATGGGGACGCCTATGTGGACTCAAAACCAAAAACTGTAAGTTAGTTTATGATAGGAAGACACCAGATCAAAAGAACTAATCATTTAATCTGTTACAGTCTCAGCCCTAGTAAAGCTGGACACATTAGAAGAACGCCTATTTTCCTGGTGAAACAGACTAGATTTCTACCAATAGAGTACATGATCTCATAAAATAGTGTGCAGACAATGTAAACAAGTTTTTATCGGTTCTGATGCAACCGCCTACAATATAGTGTGCGAAGCTCTGACATCAATAAAAAGGTGAGTTATATCTTAATTTTTTATTAGGAACTAATCTAAGTATAGCTAATAAAGGGAAATATGCTACCTACCGCGACAAGCCAGACATTTTGATATATTCTGACATTTCCTTCAGCTTGCGCGTTAATTTTCGCTCTGTTAAGTGACAGCTAAACTGAACGAAAAATTCTTACAGATTTGCTGTTCAAGCACTTTCGGTATATCGCATTCTTATTTAAAGTTATTACTGACTAGCTGGTTCCCCCATTAGTCACAAAGCAAACAAGTGGATCTACAAGTTCTAGGAATAACTTATGTTGCTGCTGTATGGCAAAAGAAAACAAAGCAAAAACGACAATATCAAAACTGGCAAAACTCCACAAAACAGAATATCTGGGAATTTCAGGAGCTATACGGGAGAACTGAAATAATAATTCCACATTACTTCGGGATGATGAATATGATCCTCGAATGGCTCTAAAATGGCGACGCGAGTAGAAGCGGGCATTGTTGGGTAAAGGTGTAACAAACACACTGGCCAAGAAATATTTCAGATTTATGATGGAAAACTAAGAGCGGCAAAACCTTTTTTTGAACCATCACCATTCTGATGCTTTGATAAAACCAAGATGGTGGAGGGGATACGGATATGAACCTGATAAGCCATCCCAAAATTATGACAATTAAAAAAAGTCTTTGAACTTTGACGCGAAAAGGGCTAAAGAGCTAAGCATGATGAGGAATCTACTAATCTTTCGTAGATACCAATTCAAAAAAATAGGTAAGGCGGTAGATGATACCTACAGGATAATGGGTGTCATATAATTTAAAATAATCATGACATTTTTTAAAGATATGGAAGTTCTTTGAGTTTAAGGAGCAGGGAACACAACCGCCGATTTTTAAGGTCGCAGTACAAGAGGCTTGTGTATTTATTAAAATGTTGGAATTTGACACACATGGTAAATTTGCAACCTTCAAATTTTGGCGGGTTCTGGATTACCACCTCTAATTAAATTTGATATGAGCGATTTCTGAGTGGTTCAACAGGTCATTTTTCAACTCGAGAACTATAAGAGCTATTTGGTATGCACATAGATGATGTCTAGTTTGCGTATAGATGCGGTAGAATACAGCCTCAAAGTAGCAACAGACAGATCGACAGATGGACACCACTTCGAAACCCAATTTTTCTTACTCAGAGGGAGTCCCAAAACAGATAAATCTTCAAAAATTTCAAAGTCGAAAAATTTCATGATTACTAAACTTACATAAGGTTACCAGGACTCCAAAACTTCGATTAAAAAAAGTCGTGTTCGTCCTTCCGTCTTTCTAATCATACATTTTTAATATTTTTGTTTTGCCCCTCATTCTCCCGAATATTGATTGTATTGTTATAGGCCTTTATAATATCACGCTATTAACTGCTGCATTTTTCCAATTTCTGTTAGGGCGAATGCCTCATCTGGCGAAATGAAGGAGTGTAAAGGGATAGGGAGAAAATCTCGATTTTGGTTATGTGACGGGGAGTCTCTCCAAGCTTAGCCAATAAGAGCACATTATTATCATAGTGGTATTTTTATTTTACGCCACACAACCACCACATATAAGCCTGATTTTTGAAATATTACTACTAAATTGAATCCTGTGATAAACCGTGAGAAACACATTTTCTCTTTAAAGATGAACTTTCGAAGTAACTGCCTCCTGTAATAGGCAGAGGAAAGCGTTTTTATGTTTTCTTTTTCCTCTTTCGACAAACCGTAAAAAGATTTACACGTTTTTGCATCCTTAACGTCGTTATGAATATTTCTCTTTTAAGCGGATCCGTTTCAACTTCCAATTGTTCCTTTAGAGATTGACAAGCGCTTTATATATCACACGATGGCGGTTTAAAGCCGTTAATTAAAATTATGGTAAAATATGGAACGGAAATGACTTTTTTTACTGCTAGATCTGGAAAATAGTTTACAAATATTCTGTAAAGTCTATATTAATAGAAAATTTCCCTGATAAGAATTGCCTTTGTACTCATGTTCGGTACTTATGATTTTCTAAGAACTTATATACGAAATAATAAAATAAAATTAAGAAACCCACAGAAAATTGAAATACTTGAAACCGTTTTCACAAAATTGATAATAGCCTCGCGTTTTTCGATAAATTTATAAGGAATGCGATCGCATACACGATTTTTCACTGACTCTGTATTATGTTCTAAATGCCTTTTAGTTACTCGTTTTATTTTCGTACCTTCATTATCCCCGAAATATTTGCAATGCTCTGGGGGGCTATTTGTGAATTCGATTCGAACGTAATCGAAATAGCCTATCGAATTCATAAATAGCCCCCTGGTTGACCCTTTTAAAGTTAACCGAAAGTTGCCAGCCGAAAGTAAAAAGTTGATAATGCAGATTACGTTATTAACATACCAGCAGAAAATAAAACATTTTGTGGTTATTAGCCCAAAGTAAATAGGATATGTACATGGATTGTAATAAAAAATTTTGTAAACAGTCTTATGTTGAAAACTTTGTTTAACCTAATCGATAATCAACCTCTGGATTGTATAGTATACCTGAAGTTAAATCGTTTTAATTGGATTTGTCAATAGCCATTGCCGAAAAAAAATTTAGTTCTAGTTTCCCTTGAGAAATTCGGAAAATTCGATTTTCCAAAAATCATTAGAAAATTTGTAGAAAATCAGCCTCTAGATAGAGTGTTATGTCTCGAGATGTAATTTATTAATGTGACTTGTCAATGAGTTTCTAATAATGTTTGGAAAATCGAATTTTCCGAGATTTTCCACGGGAAATTTGAACTGAATATTTTTCCTGCGATAGCTATTGACAGATAACAACATTGAATTTCATTTCCAGACATAACACTCTAGAGGTTGATTTTATTCCAATTAAAATATTTTTTTGGGTTTCTCGAGTTTTCCACAATTTTCCACGAGGAGCTGGAGCCAAGTTTTGCCTACAAGAATATTAACAAAGGTCTTAGTGCTATTCATGCATGCATCCTTAGTAATTTTTAGGCTAAACACTACCGATTGATATCGACTTCATTTTGTATTTTCGGCTGGGATAACACAATCTGCATTACCGTGTTTTACTTTCGGCCGTAAACTTTCGGTTGGGGTCATACAAAATCTGTATTAACGAATTTTCACTTTAGGCTGCAACTTTCGGCTAACTTTAACAGTATCCCTGGTTGACATATTCGCATTAGATATTTTACACTAAACTTTTGGGGTGCCCAGCCCATCTTTATCTCGTCTTCGTTTTGGTATTTATTTTTATATGCATTAGAATGAAGGCACCTTGGATACTTCGTTTATGCGTCCGTAGAACGAGTCTGAAAAACTTAATAATTTTCTTTTTTACTTTACCTTGAATTAATTATTTAATTCGTGCAATCACCAAATATGCAACTGATCCTAAATATCATTTAATGTATTTTACAGATTAACACGTAGAAGTATATTAGTATTATTTACACGAGAATAATTATTCAACTAACCCATAGAACGCACGAATTAAATAATTAATTCAAGGTAAAGTAGAAAAGATAATTATTTAATTTGCTTACACAGGAATAGGAGCTGTGTGAATGTGACGAAGAAAAAGTTGTAAGAGAATTTGGCAGTGTTAGTATAATTCGCTAATACAACCTCCACATTTCATTCTGTATATAGAATGAAAATTGTGGTACAATCAGTCCAGTCGCCGCGCCGTGGCCTGATGAGAAGATTGATTTTTTCATAATCATAAGCTCATCAGTTCGAAACTGGATTAAATTCTCTTACAATTTTCGGAAATATTTACATCAAATAAATTAAAAATTTAAAATCTTAACTGACAGTTCGATCCGTTGACTGTTACTTTCCATGCTTTTTCACCCTTTGTAATATCTAATATGTTTTGCGAAGGCTTGTTTCATATGATAGTACCAACATTCCGAATCTAATGCCATTGTATCTAAAAAAAAAAAAGTTGCTGGAAGAGTATATTTTGCTTTTAATAGACACATTTATAAATGATAGAGCACTTGTTTCCTTATCAAAAACAAATGATACGTTAAAATGTAGGATCATATAAATCCTACTGTTAATTTATATAAAATTTATACAAAGAGATTTTTAATTTATTTATATCTACAATAAACTATACATAATATGTATGGTTTAAATTAGCACCACACTCAAAATCTGTGTACTTTAGTCTCATATAAACGCTTGTATGTGGATGGGGCAACAGTTTATTCGATTTTTGCTGTTGTTGTGGTGCCAGGATATAAGGGAGAAATTAAAAATGAAAATCCTCCTAATTTTTTATTTTTTGCATAATTATTCATGTGAACATAATTTATAATGATGAACACACAGTAGACATAAGCACACATAAAAAGCACAAAAACTCGGTAAATACGAAAAAAAAGGAAATTTATTTATACGTATGGTAACACTAGATTATGTAGTTAGTTTATAAATAAAGCGTGCAAAAACACTTTATGTACTCATATATGTATGTAATATTTATGTATGTATATTAAAATAATTATATTTAATATTTAATTAAAGATAAATAATAAAACGGATGTTTTTTTTTGGGGGTATTTTTACTGTGTATATGCTTGATAACCAAGTACGAGTATGTACAAAAAAGGAAATTTATCTTGCATGGATTTTGTATGTTTTTTGGAGGGGTTTAATCATCCAGCTTTACATAATATGTTTGTACAGTCTGTCAGTTTGATAAGCTTCTTTATGAAGAATAAAATTTAAGTTGTGGATTTGACGGATAAAGGATACTTGGGCTAGGTTATAAGCTAAATTAAACTATTAATTTAATGTTTAACGCAAGAATTACTTTACATGTTCATTATTCTGTATATTAGAATTTTGAAACCTCTATTATTTTTTGAAAATTGCTCCTTTATTTCAATGTCAAGTAAATTTAATAAAAAACATTAAATTAAATTTTGCCAGATAGCCACCAATCTTGTTATGATTTTCCTTTAATCAAAAGGTTCAACAATATTTGTGGAAATTTTTAGAAGATTCTCTTGGATTTTGCAACCACTAACATATCCTATGTGAAAATTGCTCCTTTCGTTCAGTATATCAAGTATATTGAAGAAAACATTAAATTAAATTTTACCAGGTAGCCATCAATTTACATAGTTATGTTTTCGTTTAGTCAATTAATTGGTTCATTGATATTTGTAGAAATTTTTAGAAGATTCTCTTAGATCAATTTTCTTTCCTTCGGGTTGTAAGCCAAAAATAGAACAAACTTCAATGACGACGACGTTTCGGTAAATTTATTACCTTCTTCAGGGCAGCAATTTTGGTCGCAAAATGAGCATTTGTTTGAGAATTACCGGAACGCAATAGTATTGGTAAATTGTATTGGTGTTGAATGCATTTTTTTGTTGGTTTTTCATTTAACATGATGTAAATAAGAGAGATAAAATGACACGAATAAGAGAGATAACATGATACAAATAAGATAAATTAGCTCGAGTGGGATTTTGCACAAAAGGCGAGAAGCAAATTTGTGTCTCTTTTATTTACACTGAATATGAACACTATTTCGCTTAGTGGAAATATATTTTATTAATGCGATCTCAGCTAACTAGAACAAAATGATATTCTATTTCAACTATCATTCGTTTATGTCTCTCACCAACGAAGGTACATAGTCGAAGCGGAGAAAAAGAGGTAGCTTTTATACGGGTCCCGGTCGATATGGCATAATTCATACGAAATATGAAAAAACATCATATTTCAAAACGGCATATGGTACACACTACGCCATATGATACACTATGGCATATTTCAAAACGGCATATTTCAAATCGATATATGGTACGCTACGGCATAAGGTACACTACGGCATATTTCAAAATGGCATATTTCTAAACGGCATATGGTACACTACGGCATATGGTACACTATGGAATATTTAAAAACGGCATATTTTGAAACGACATATGGTACGTAACGGAATAGGGTTGGCCAAGTATTCCTGTTTTTCAAAAGACTTTACAAAAGACGGTTTCTAAAATCTTTTCTAATCTGTCCCAATTTTTGGTCTATTGCTGACTCTTTTGAGAATAACTTTCCACGAACTCAAAACAATTTAAAGGCTTGGCATAGGAGGCTGCAAGTTGTTGTTAGAAAATTGCGAATTGGACTAAATGAGATCTGGTGAACAATTATTTCCAAATAAAATATCTAGAAAAAGAAAAAAAACTGAAATTTATATCATGATAAATCGACGGCCTAAAGAGGAAACGTCTTCCCTTAAAGGCATCGCAAATAATATAGCTTTTTATTGATTTGTAGCACTAATCCATTAAATTTAGTTTAATTATTATTATATTTTTTCAAACACATCTCAAGAAGAGAAACTAACTTGTGAAATTATAATTTTAAATAAAATGTGTGTATGCAAATTAATTATTAAAATTTGTCTGTTTTTATTTGAATCTGAACCATCTAATGTGATTTTTCAGCTGCAACAAATTTGACAGATAAAAAAAACCCGGGGTAAAACGGGGCGACAGCAGCTGCGATTACTAACCCAATTACATTTCAAACGTCATTTAAATAAAAACTAAATATAATTAAATAAATTAACACGAAAAAAATTTTTCATTGCAAAATTAACGTAGAATTGTTAAAATAATTTGACAATTAATACGTAAACACATGCAAAAAACAAAAAATTACGGAAACCGCATTTTTTGCTGTTCCAGTTGAAACGTCAAAACACTAACCCGGTTTTGCCCCGGTTTCGCCCCGGTTTTTTTTTTGTGTAACTGGAAAACCACATTAATGTACATAAATGCCTGCTCATGTGAAAAATTTATTAAAAAAGGGACATAGAAAAACTGGGTTGGGTATGTAATCTTGCATTACAAAATATTTCATTACAAAATTTCGCATACACAATTTTGCATTACTATTGCAATTACAAAATGTTGCAATTATACAATATTGCAATACAAAATCTTGCATAACAGTTTCCCGTACATTTTTTTCTCTCTATTCTGAGGTAAATAAATTGAAGAAAAATGATATCAACTAACTTAACTTAGAATTGTAGAGGCTAACGGCTACGGTAACTCTCACTTAGCCCTCCGAGGGGCTTTAGATATAAGCTTCGGGGGACGTAGGAGCCGGGATCAGCAAACATGTCGCACTGCGTGCCGCACGTAGGAGCGGATTATATAAAATCTATTAATGATACCTACTAAGCAACAAAATAATTGCACTATTTTGTTCTGCAAGATTTTGTAGTTGCAACATTTTGTAATTGCAACATTTTGTCGTTGTAATCCCATTTCCATCGCACTTGTCGAATTTCATAATAATAGCAAAGGTGAAGGAACATTTAAGTAAATAAAGGATAATTCTGTTAGATAAAGGTTTAAAGGAAAATCCGTTAAGTAAAGGAAAATTCTATTAAGAGAATGGATTTCAGAATAATCGGTTAAAAAATCGCCAAGTTCGAGATTAATTTATCTTATTCCAGAACTTCATCTACAAATTATTTTAAGATCCCATTTCCATCGTATTTGTAGAATTTCATCATAATCGGTTAAAAATAGCCAAGTTTCTTCCTAATGAGGGACTTTCCCAAAATCGATTTTAGTTCATTTGTCCCCACGCTTGGGCAGCGCTGATTAAATTTTTTTTTTTTTTACATGCAAAAATAAGTAGAATCATGTTTACAAATACAAGTTTCTTGTCTAAATTAGTGGATGTCCCCGTACTTCTTTTTTATGATTAATAAAATTGAGTATGTTGCGATTAATAATAAATATCAAATTTCTTAAATTAATTTAGTCGAAATTAATAATTTAATGAAACATTCAAACACATATTTGACCATATAAAATTACATACGAAATATTTTAGCCGCCAGTCAGCAAGCGTTGGAATTCTATTTGGGAAAATCCCTAATTGACAACATTCCAGAGTTTTATCACAGAGAATTAAGAAGAGAATTAGATTTAAATAAAAATGAAAAATTATAGATATTAATAAGCACTTCCCGATTATATCTTTATTACCAATATTTTTATTTCCGTTGGGAGAGTAAATTGCATTAAGTGAAGGAAAATTATATTAAGCGAAATAAAATTCCAATAGGTAAAGGGCAATTTTAGTAAGTATAGGGTAACTTTATAAGTTGACGATTAAAATCATTTTAGAATCCCATTTCCATCGTACTGTTGAGTTTCATCATAATCGTTTAAGAAATAGCCGATTTTCATTCGAATTGGCCATATTCCAGAACTTTATATAGAACTCATTTTAGAATCCTATTTTCATCATAATCAGTTATGAAATAACCAAGTTGTATAAAAATTGCCATATCTCAGAACTTTATCTAGACACCATTTAACAATCCCATTTCCATCACTCCTTCCGAATTTCATCATAATCGGCCAATAAATAGACAAATTCTATCAAAATTAACCATATTCCAGAACTTCTACTAAAACTCATTTTAGGATCCCATTTCCATCACACTTGTCGAATTTCATCATAATCGTTTAAGAAATACCCAAGTTCCATCTTGATTGGACATGTTCTAGAAATTCATCTAAAATTCTTTTTAGAAGACCATTTCTAACGTATATGTTGAATTTCATCATATTTGGTTAATTAATAGGTAAGTTCCTGCCTGATTGGCCATATTACAGAACTTCGTCTAAAATCCGGTTTAGTATTCCATTTTCATTGCACTTGCTAAATTTCATCATACTCGGCTAAGAAATAGCCAAGTTTTAGAAAATGCCTTATTATACCATATGCCATATGAAAATATGCCGCCGTGTACCTTATGCCATAGTGTACCATATGCCGTCTTAAAATATGCCGTTTTGCAATATGCCAGAGTGTACCATATGCCATAGCGTACCATATGCCGTTTTGAAATATGCAGTTTTGAGATATGTCATAGTGTACCATATGCCGCAGCGTACCATATGCCGATTTGAAATATGCCGTTTTGAAATATGCCGTAGTGTACCTTATGCCATAGTGTACCATATGTCGTTTTTAAATATGCCATTTTAAAATATGCCATAGTGTACCATATGTCATATTTTCATATTCCATTTTGAAATATTCCGTTTTGAAATATGCCATGTTGAACGGATTCGCTTTTATACATATTATAATTTAAATTTACTGAGTTCGCAATAGAAAAAGCGACGTCGACCGAATGAAATGGGGTAAAAATTTATTCACGTGCTGGGAATTTCTTCTCAATTAGGCATCATCACAGACAGTAAAATCGAGTTGCGAATCGCCAACATTTTGATAGATGGCAAATCCTTCCCTTCCCGTGCTGGACGCTGGATCATCTGTATTGCGTTATGCGATTGAAATTTTCAATTTCGACCCGTTCCTCGTTACGAACCCAAGTTTGTGATAACATTAATATATATCTGATTTGTGTATTATATTACCACGGAGGTCACACGCATGTGCCCGGAGAATGGAAATTGAGAGAATAGATTGTCATATTCCCTCTACTTGTGAAGCTTCTCTCTAATGACCCTTTCTTTTTCGAATCAGTTCCACACCCGAGCATTTTGTCATCAGCAACTGAATTCGATGTTTCATCAGATGAACTCAAGACTCACAAATTATACTCATCGACTGAATGGTTATCATTAAATAATCGAATTCCATTAGGACAGCGTACCTCAGCTTCCGTCTCTGAGCAGAATCTTAATTCAATCTGCTGCAACTCTTGGTGTAACCGATCTCCATTGCCAGCGTTTGGTCATAATAATGAGAATTCAGCATTCTTCTGTCGCATAACTTCGGTGAATTCATAAAAAACAATTCACTTCCATAATTGCTGACCATCGATCCGCTGTATTTTTTTGCTGCCAAATGGAAGTGGTTCTAACCGGTAGCAATTGCCTCAAATCACCAATAAAAATGATGTGCAATCCACCAAAAGCGGCATCATAATTTCCCGCTATTTCTTTTGGTCTTAAATCTACGTGTTCTAACATTTCTGCCCCAATCCTGCTGACTTCATCGATGAGTATCATCTTGACATACTTGAATAAAGTTCTATATAAGCCCTTGACTTCGTTCGATAATGGCGTTTGGAAAACTCGAAAGGGTGATTTTAAACGCAGTATGACCTGTCGTGCCTCCTATAGAAACCGCAGCTTTCCCTGTGCATTGTAGGCATTACAATAACAATCCGTATCTGTGAATTGATTACAAATTTCCATGATGAGTTTGATCAGAAAAGTCTTCCCACATCCAGCAGGACCAAGAACAGTTGTAACGGGAGTGGGTTTTTTGAGGTTAATAAATTTTACCAGCTCAAATTGCTTTGCGTGTGCCTTTCTCATGAGCTCAAGAAACTCTGGAGTCTCCATCAAGTTGTCTTTCTTCTTCCATATTGCCCCGAGCTTATTCATCGTCGCTGCTACTAAGTCATTATTGATTCCTGAATTCGGATTTTGAAGAAGCAGTTAATACGGATCCTGATTCCGGTCATTATTATCTGCCTGTGAATTGTTGATCTCCATCTCTTCCCGACATAACCGCGCGCAAATTTCCATCATTTTAGCGATATCTAAATTGGAATCGAGTTCTTTTCTCCGCTCCATTATAAGGCCTTCATTTAAATCAGTTTCTTCAATCCTAAAAGGGATATGTAAAGTAATCATTTCCCTTTTGTATTCTGTTAAGTATTTTCCCAGATTATAATTTCTGTATCTTATAATAAACTCGGCTATAGTGACGTCATTAAGTTCAACGGGTCTTTTTTCATATTTGTCGAACCAATTATCCTTCCATATGCGTATATCATCATCATCAAGTTGTGCCAGTTCTTTTAAAGTTTTTCTGGTTCGTTCTCGCTGTTGTGGACAGTAAGTAGGTATATAACAATGCAATAGAAACCAAGCAGCTTCTTGACTTGACATTTCAACCGTATTGAGTACGTTGACACTAAGTTTCTTTGTAGCCGCGACAACATCGAAGTCTGGATTCTCATTCATAATCTCGATGAGTTTCTGTTGTAAATTGGTGATTTCTTTGTTAGTCTTATTAATGTAATCGACGACGTACTGCTGGCGCATGAATATTCTCCAGTGATGAATTGGAAATCCATGTTGAAACCAATTACGTTTAATATAAAAGGATTGAAATAATTGTGACATTCCTCTGAGGGTTGCAGTTTTATAAAAACTCGAGGTCGAGTTATCCCACCTCGTAAAATGTTGATATAAGTTGTTGATGAAAATGTAATGTACCCTAAGTTGGAATTCAATGCGTTTGAAGTAATTAAGAACTCTATATTTTCCAAAAAGACTTAATCTCTTTGATTGTAAATAATCATGATGACATTAACCAAAGTAACGGCATCTTCATTAACCAAAGTTGTTTTTTTCAAAATAATTTAATGCTTCAATCTGCTCATCTGTTAGCTCTCCTCCTTGATTTTTGAATTAATGTAGAATCCTCAGAAGATTCGGCCACCCTATCTCGTTAGCACTGATCGTCAAAAACATGGTTGGTCTTCCTAACTGGCGCATCATTGCAAATAGATCCCGCTTACGCGCAGACCAATAAGCTGTAAAGTTGCGTATTAAGTTTATGTAAGCTAAGTTGCTCTCTAAACAGGTGTTAATATAATCTTCAGATAATATGCGCTCTTTACTTATATCGGTATTCTTGCCGATATGTTTGAACCCAATCTTCAAACCATCACAAACTCTTAGATGCAATATTTTTATCGCAGTATACAGAAGCTTATTTGGACCAAACCCCTTCTATATGAACGACGCTATTCACTTGTTGTTGTTGCCATCATAAATGTTGTAACTGTAATTTTATCTCGGAATACACGAAATACCCCAAGGTAAATAGCTGAAAACGACAATTCCTCTGCAAACTTATTGAACAACAAACTCTCTGGAACTTTATTTTACCTGGAGCGATTTGTGTAGTCAATTATAATGTTTTTTTTATCATTAGTTGTGAATCAGGCATCATCTTCTTTGATTTGGAAATGTTTATATAAAAGTGTCTAGACTAAATATGTCAAACATTTTTTCATGATTTTAACCAACCCATGAAGATAAGACGTTTTATGAATAAGCTTCTTCTTGATGTGTATATTTATACAAAAGTCTTCTTCTTGTCCATCAAGTGGTCTGTGTAAAAGGTTTATCATATTATTAACCGAGATAGGTACATTAATTATTTGTCCGGTTATAGCGAATTGACCGATAAAATATCGCAATATACGTATCTGCATAAACGGGAGCCTTGGCGAAACAAGTCTCTCAGCAATGATGTCTAATTCTGGCAAATCCGCTGGTCTCTTTGGATATTTGAAACCATTATATTTTGCCAAAGACGGAATATTGCCTTTTCTAACACTGACCTTGCAACTCTTGCACATCTTGACTTCAGTAACGTTTATAAAAATATTGCACGATAAGAATCAGTATCGAGCAAATATAAATTACATAAGTCTTGAGGTTGCATCAGCTCGACAAATTCTACATTTTCAACGTACTGATTTGATATCTGTCGTAATCCATTATCCGGGAAATGTAAGGCCGGTATGGCTCAGAAGCTAGCAAATTTCATCGACTTTTGGTATCCTGTTGGGTATTGTTGCACTCTTTTCACTGACATTTTCGAGCTGCTCTCGTGGTTTCTTTTTTCGTTTTGCAGTTGATAATTCTACAGTTTCAATAAGTACTTCGTGCTGTATAATTATAAGTCCTGCATTAGGACTTTGACGGCATCAACAGTGCCGTAGTTACGGGTGCCAGGTACCTGGAAGGTCCCGCTTCTTACGTTGGAATCATTTCAGCAGAAGCAGAGTTCAATTTTGCTTTGAGTTTTTTCCTAAACCTGTATTATTATAGTTATAAACAAAAATATAAACCTGTTGAACAATTATTAAAATTTGTAATCAGTTTACCTAGTGAGTTAAACAAATACATACTTCGGATTTCACCATGGCCAGAAACTGCGCTAAATCCATAAATCATCTAAATGTCGTCTATTTATATACACAAACAAAGCTAAACACAAGACTTAAGTGTTTACATCACTGGGATCAAAGTAAAAGTTAAAACTAAGCTAAACTAAATAATAAGAAAACAACAAAAATATATCGTGTGACAAATTTTGTTTGTCATTGTGTCGCCGGCAAGTGACAACACAAATTCAATCGTCTTAATTTCGGAAGATTAATTTCTTGGTTTTACTTTTGATTGCTTTGTGTGAGTTGCGTTGTGCTCATTTTGTATATGTATTATATACCATGTTATATAACAGAACCCTTATAATAATATCAATTCACAATAAGTAATATGTGCGTATTTGAACAATAGACCATTTGTATTTGATAGGTCTTATATACTGTGCTGATGTTGTCTATATACACTCAAATAGATAAAAAAGATTTACCCAACGTTAGACATAACAAAATTACACATTTCCATTTGTATTATGTACAAATCATATCTTCTTTTATGTGTTTTTGTTGAATAGAAGGATTTACATTATAGTACATGTTATGCTGATTGTATGTACAGATTTAAAATTATTTATAAAAATAAATCTCCATCGATCATACATTTAGGCGGCATCCTTGAAATGAATACGTAAGATTTCGTTTTTTTTTGTAAAGTTGTTTTGTTGTTCTATAGCTAGTCTGCACGTTAAATTATTTTTATTTGTTTTGTGTAAAGGAATTAATAGTATTGTTGTAAAAAGGATTTGAACCAGTTGTAATTCACTTTGATTTCGAAGCTCATAATAAGCAGATGAATAAGTAAACGGACAGATATCACCTACGTATTTTAGTAACTATATGAAATTTATAGCATTCAAGTTATACAGCTTCCACCAGACTTAATGGTTTTAATCAGTCTTTCTCAAGTCAATGAGCCCTTCCTATACTTAAAGTTTTCCTTGTTCGATCAGCTCTTCGATATTATTTTACGATGTTTGAGTGAACGTCCGTGATGTTCCCTGACCCAATCTCAAATTGGATAACATATTTATAAAAGAAACATAATTACAAATAGAACAACCTATTTGGACATTCACTTGAAATAACATCAAAGTGGGTTGTTATATTTATTGTTTTTTGGACATTTTGGTCAACTGCTATTCAAGTTGTTAAATGATGCTGAAAACAGGAAATCGTGCTACAAATTCTTAAAGATATAATCATTCGATAAAAGAACTAAAAGTAGTATTCATCACACACAAATCGTAAAAACTATATTGTTATGGTGAAACCAATGCAGGAGTGGCTGGTCCATGAATGCAAAGCATGGATTGCATGTACAAAGAAATTCAGGTTTTTCAGAACAAAACAATCGCGCCATATAACAAATTGGCAATCAGCATTACGTTATTTTCCACACCCACAATTAATTATTCTCATCTTATTCTCATAACCATCAACTTCTGGCAACCTAAATTTCTCGTTTTTTCGCCGTTTAAATGGTAAAAAAAGCAGTTTCAATTGAGCATGCAAGTGACAATATAATTTAATAAAAGAACAATGATGTTTTTGCGACTTTTCGATTGAAACCTGCTTAAATCATTATTTAGGGAAGGTCTAATTTGTCGCACTAGCGTGCGAGTTCGCGACAATATTCTGCTGAAAAATTTTCAGCAGGCAACCAATCAATGTAGTCTATTTCATAAACAAATTTCCCCTTCCGAATAAAATTTTTTTAAATCGCATGCAATCCTGCTGAAAATTTTTCCGCAGAATATTGTCGCGAACTCGGACGCAATTTTATGACTATACATAGTATACCCGAAGGAAATTGCTGCTATATTTCAATATTCTGTGAAATTAAAAAAACATTACATTGAATTTGGCCAGTTAGACATCAATCTCGATATGATCTTCCTTTAGTTAATTGGTTCAACATTATTTATGGAAATTTTCAGAACATTCTCTTGAATGTCATCTTGCAAATTCGATGTGAAAATTATTCCTTGATAAAAAATTGTGTATTGCAACAAGAAGGCAGCATCCAGGAAGATAATTTTTTTAATGCTGAATTTCAATTAAACTTTAAGATATGTATGTCTTTGCTAAAGCTTTCATTCCTTTCCTAAAGCAATCTAAATGCGCGTTGGCACAATAATTACAGGTCCCGAAACCTATCCTTAGAGGTATCAAGAACCGCGCAAGGTGATTCCCAAAAACTCGAACTTGCTATGAAATGTATGGAAATAATCAGGTAATCTGAATTTGCGTTAACACAATAATTATGGCCGAATTTGCTGACTTATATCTTAGAGTAAAGTGATTGTCAAAATAATCGAATTTTTCAAAAATAATCGAGTAATATAAATGCGCGTTGGCATAATAGTTACAGTTACCGAAACCTCTCTTTAGAGGTATCAAAAACCGCAATCGGAGCCCAGTTGCAGATTTTGCAGTTTTGAACTCATAATTTGCCGATATATTTTGTTTTAAATGCTGCCTTATTCTTGAATCTTTCTACATAAGAGAATTTCAAGAAGTAATCAAATCTTAAGCTAAAATTATAAGCTAATATTTTAAGTCTTAACCAAAGTTAATACTTATTGTTAGTCCTCAGAATTTAATTAATTTAGGTTATACTTAAATACATATGTATAACATAAACGTAAATTTACAAGTACACTGGTTCATCAGTCCGAATGGATCTGTTCTTCTTAGTGGTCTAAATCGCGGTTGCTTTAGTATATCCTTAGTATATCTGAATGTTCAATATTGGCATAACTTTTTTTATTGGTTCTTTATATGATGCCTAAATGTCTATTGATAAAATTGGTATTTTTTCTAAAATTTCATAAAGGTCGATAAAGAAGTGATCACCGTTGATCATGGGTGATTATTTTGTTGACAGATGCCGCCGGTTGGTTGAACTGGTGTTGTGTGGTTTTGACAAATTTTTGCGCGCGAAAACTGAAAACAATTTTTTGGTGGGGGGTACAAATATAAAACGGGCGCGTGACGATTTCGCGGGTAGTTGGATATAAATTTTAAGAATAGTAGAAATACATAAATATTGAAAGAGAGTGAAAGAAAAAATAAATAAATTTTAAAGTGGTCATTTTTTGAAGTCTCTGATTATCTCGCAAGTGCGCTGGTACAAAAATTAGAAATATTAAAATAAAAAAGAAGAAAATCTTGATCGTTTATATTTGTGCGATATTTATGCAATAATAATCGGTTGAGTAACAGTCAAGTTCCATCGTACTTGGCCGTATTCCAGAAGCTTATCCAATAATCATATTATAATCCCATTTCCATCTTGGATGTCAATTTTCACTAAAATCCGTTAAGAAATGGATCCTAATGGCCATACATATTATTTGCTACAGGTTCAACTTGAAATGTAAAATTTCAATTTGAATTGTGAAACCTGTAGTACTGTATAGTGTACCTACATACATAAAAACTATCACTTTTATATATATTGTTGGCTCAACTGCTCTCTGAATTCTAATCCAACCTCAATCCAACCCTAGTTCAACCTGTGAACGGAACATAACTTAACCCTCAACTCAACCGCAAACTCTACGCCAAACTCAATCCTCAAAAACCAGTATATATAAAAAATGGTTTAACTGTTCACAATATATTAATCCAACCCCAGCACAACTCTAATTAAACTTCAACTCAACCCGCAAATTGACCCTTAATTAAACCTTCAACTCAACCCCGAACTCAATGCCCAACTCTAACTTCAAATATAGAAATTGGTAAATATTTATAAAACCAGGTATTTTGGGACAATTAGTATGGCAGATATCCGATTCTCTTAACGTACAGGTTCCAAAAGCTTTCAAATTCTCCGCCTTGTTGATAGAAACTGACTGGCGAAAAAAAAATCGACATCTGACCAGTCGTTCTCGAGATAACATGAGTACAGCCATCCAGACATCCAGACGGACGGACATTTTTTTTGTTGCTTTTTCAGACTCAGGTACTTTTAAAACGTTGAGCGTGAGCACAACAATTACAGGTCCCGAAACCTATCCTTAGAGGTATCAAGAACCGCAGTCGGAGCGCAGTTGCTGATTTTGAATTTTTTTGACTCAGAATTTGCTGATTTTTTAGTAAGGAGATTTTCAAAAAACTCGAATTTTCTATGAAATGTATGGAAATAATCAAACAATCTAAATTCGCTTGGGTCTATCTATAGTGCGTTTTTTTATTCGCTATCCGGAGCTGCTATCGTGAGCCGTCATATGAAAATAGCTCTGGATAGCGGCTCCATATAAATAGGTAGAGCTTAATATTTTTTATTTCACGTTTTCACTTATGAATTGAATTAAAAATTATATTTTGACGTTAAATAAGTGTAATTTACCAATAAATAGCACGTCAAATTTAAATTTGGGTATAGAAAATTGACTGCTCCGCATAGCAGCTATCGGGAGCGAATAAAAAACGCAGCTCTAGTTGGTTAATATAGGAGCAAACTATAATTTACAATAAATATTTTTCGGTATCATTTAGGATACAGATCTGCAATTTTTCATTTCGCAATATTTTAATGGTTTTCTAATTGCCATCACGTCAAGCCAAGCGATATTGCACTGTTTTATTCTAAGCATATTTTTAGAAAAAATCAATAATCCGGCAATACACAGTTAACAAATTTTAAAAAATTAGTTCCTCGTGAAGTAGATGTAGTGCAGTACCATAAAATATTTGCGGTTGATGGCCTTAATGGTACACATAAATAATTAAACTGTGAAATAGAACACACTCAAAAAAAATATTAGCTATTCCCAAACACTTTTTAAAGGAAACACCCAAATTGTTTGAGAAATGAATTTGGGTTGGGGTGAATCAGCTTTATTGTAAGAGGCAAATAATATTCAGTTTTGCTATATAAAAACTTACTTTAGTATTAATACCTAAAAGTATTGCTCACAAATATTTCAAGTATTTATTCTAAAATTCTAAAGTGTCTCTTATAAATAATTACCTTTCTTCATAAATATTTCGGTTTGTTTTTCTAAAAAAACAAAATGTGAGCCACAAACATTAATTATTTTCAAGAAAAGAGTAAATACTATTTACCACAAATATCCACCAAATTAGAAAAATTTTTTGTTTTATGCTTGATGAAAATAAAACATAAATAAATTTATTGTAAAGTAACTAATAATATTTTATTTATTAATTCAACAATTTTTTTATACTAGGGGCTAGGTAGGCCCCTGGGCGCTTCGCGCCCCAACCTCGCGCAGGATACTGCATAGGGTATTGAAATATAGGCCATGAAGCCTCAGTGGAATCAACATACCGCCCATTTAAGAAATTTTGTATCTCATCTATCTGAATTTCTTCATTTAACCCTTAAGAGTCACACTGGGTTAAATTAACCCAGGTCTTTTTTTTAACGTGCGCCATTTTAAAACGCGTGGTCCTTGGACCATCGGGCCAATGGATTAGGAAGGTTTGAAATGTCCACTAATATCCCCCTTAGGCCAGATACAGTGCGTTTATAGAAGCTGAGCAATAAACGTCGTAAAACAGGTATGGGTAAAAATGACCCAGTCTCTTACGTTAGAAAAACGTCTCCATTAAAAAATTCTTTTTGTTAAATATTGTGTGTTTGTGTTTAACTCATATAATTTTAGTCTATTTGAACTAAAATATGTATATACAAAGAAACCTCTCTACAATGGACATCGACCGGATCAAAAAGTTGTCCATTGAAGTGAGGTGTCCCTTGAACTGAGGATTTGTGGTTGGGATTCTATTTCTTATCCGATTTTAATGAAATTCAGCATTCCCAATGGGATTGGGATTCTTTTGCATAAAGTTCTGGAATACGGCCATTTAGGATAGAACTTTGCCATTTCTTATCCGATTTTGATAAAATTCAGCATGTGCGATGAAAATGGGATCCTCAAACGAGTTTTAGATGAAGTTCTGGAATATGGCCAAGTGGGAAAGAACTGGTCCATTTCTTATCCGATTGTGATGAAATTCAGCATGTACGATGAAAATGGGATTCTCAAATGAATTTTAGATGAAGTTCTGGAATATGGCCAATTAGGATGAAACTTGGCCATTTCTTATCCGATCTTGATGAAATTCAGCATGTGTGATGGAAATGGGATTCTCAAACGAGTTTTTGATGAAGTTCTGGAATATGGCCAAGAAGGAAAGAACTGGGCCATTTCTCATCTGATTTTGAAGAATTTCAGCATGCACAATGGAAATGGGATTCTCAAATGATTTTTAGATGATGTTCTGGAATATGACCAATTAGGATGGAATTTGGCAATTTCTTATCCGATCTTGATAAAATTCAGCATGCACGACAGAACTGGGACTTTCAAATGATTTTTAGGTAAAGTTCTGGAATATGGCCAATTATGAAGGAACTGAAATGGAAATTGTCTAACGAGTTTTAGACGAAGTGTTGGAATATGATCAATTTGGAAGGCACTCGGCCTTTTTTAATCCGGTTTTGATGTAATTCAGCATGTACTATGAAAATGATTTTCTAAAATTATTTATAAAACAAGTCATCATATACATAAAATCATATTAAGTTCCTTCCTTGTCGGCCATATCCAAGAATTTCATTTAAAATAATTTTAGATTCCAATTTCCATCCTGCTTAATGAATTTCATCAAAATCGGATAAGAAATTGCCAAGTTCATTCCTAATTGGCCATATTCCAGAACTTCGTCTAAAACTCGTTTTAAAATCCCTTATCACATGCTGAATTTCATCAAAACCAGCTAGGAAAATCTTATTAGAATCCCATCCCCATCGTACTTGCGGAATTTCATCAAGATCGAATAAAAAATAGTCAAGTTCTATCCTAATTGGTCATATTCCATAACTTCATCTAAAAATCATTTTGGAATCCTATTTCCATCGTACATGCTGAATTTCATCGAGAATGCATAAGAAATGGTCAAGTTCCATCCTAATTGGCCAATTCCAGAACTTCATCTAAAAATCATTTAAGAATCCCATTTACATTGGGTATGCTGAATTTCATTAAAATCGGATAAGAAATCGAATCCCAATAAAATTCTTATAAAAAAAATCACAAATCCTCAGTTCAAGCACCTCACTTCAATGGACAACTTTTTTGGTCCCGTCGATGTCCCTTATAGTGAGGTTTCTCTGTATATACATATTTTAGTTCAAACAGACAAAAATTATACTCCTATTCGCCTTTTAACGCAAAGTGGCTGACATCTGGTGAACGGTTTTACAACTAAGCCAATGGTGGTCAACCGGTAAATAAATGCATAATTAGACATGTTTCTTAGTGAATTTATTTCAAAAAATCGTTTTATTGCTAGTATTGCTTTATTTTATTGATAATTTATCAATAATATTTGAATATAAATATAAATTCGGTTCATAAATAACCGGTTACCACCATTGGCTCGTGCAAATCGTAGCGCCTCTTGCGGCACTTTAAAGGCGAATATGTTTAACACAAACACACGATATTTAACAAAAAAGGATTTTTGAAATGAACATGTTTTTCTGACATTAGAGACACACTGGGTAATTTTTACCCGTACCTGTTTTTACGACGCTCACTGCTCGGCTTCTATAAGCGCACTGTATATGGCCTGGGGGGAGATATCGCTTATTGATTTCAAAAACGTGTTTTTTCACGCAAAATAGCCAACTTTTAGATTTTACCTCTATTTTGCTATGTTTTCAAAAAACTCCTATTTTCGATTTGCAAAAAAAATATAGTTTTTGCAATGGATGGAAAAACCCATAGTACCACCTTAAGTACACCTCAACTATTTAGCTTTTCATCGGTCACCTACAGAGATTTTTAAAAAAAGTTCCGTTAGTTTTTTGTAAATATTTTTGCACCTATTTATTTTATCGCAACAAAATTATGTTTTTATATTCATGAAAAAATTTTCTATTAATTGAAAAAAAAATTGATTGAATTTGATCAATTTGATCACGAGATATAAGCTTTCAAAGTATCGCTGGGTAAAAATCACCCAGTGTGTCTCTTACGTAACTTTTTGATAGTGTGTCCCTTAAGGGTTAATTCACCATTCAATTCTCCAAATTCTAACGACGCACAATGATATCCTCTATACACGTACTGGTAAATGTATTTCACACTATTAACGGTCGTACACACTCGTTGAATTTGGCTAAAAGATATGGATTGTATGGGACGACGAATCGATTATCAACAGAATGCCCACGAACATCAACATTCACACCATTATCACGTCGTCTATAAACAGGATATCCATTCACGCTATCACTCGTATAATCACAGAAATCTTTTGGAACATTTTTGCTGCATTTTCCTTCTCTCATGCAGACAGAGTTTGGATTAAGTAGACCGCATGGTCCATGAATCATATGACGCCTAACAATTTCATATAGTTGTGGATGTGCTTGAATATCAGATACACACAATCAACCATCAAGAGCTTCAATAATTTGTCGCCATTATGGATTGCATGTCATAGTTATAAATAACGAAGGTTTTCCGAAATATTGCATGATTGACATTTTTTTTTTCGCTGGCGCTACGTCCCATAGTGGGATTTGGCCGCTTCATTGTGAAGTTTCGTAATCATTTTTTTTTAACGGATAATGAGTGATTAATTCATTGATCCTTACATTAGCCAGCCGTGATTTTTTCATCACCCGCCTGGAATCGAACCCGGGACCTCCGGTGCTTAAAGCAAGCATGCTAACAACTGTGCCACCGGGGCGGCACGATTGATATTGCATCCAAATAATTTTGGTACATTGCGTGTAGAACCAATAAAAGATGGTAAAATGACTTTACGGCCCACGGTATGAACTCCATCAACACCGTTTGGACAATTATTTACAAAATCAGTTAAATTATTATACACTTCTGCACGTAATGTAGCCTGATTTTGACGAACAAAATGCAACCTTGTGCCTTCAATCTGCACATACATACATATCAACCACCCATTGAAGAAATAATTTTTGCGAATGATGTAAAAGGCTACCCATCACGAATTGCAAGTCTATAAGAGGCATATTGAAGCATTTGTAACTTTGTTTTGAGGTACTGTAGAAGAAGAAGTACTAGCTATGTTATGTGATATATTGACATGCCAACCAGTATCACCGTTTGGTGATAAAGGATCTAACGAAGAATCTAAAACAGAAATATGTACCACGAACTGCGTTTGACAATTTTGAAAAAACAACCATATTTCTCTCAAAAGGAGGTTCACCATTGTCTTTTTTGAAAATTGCTGCGACATCACCATGCAAACATCAGAAGCAATATTTTCGGGCTGTTTACAATATTTGGCCATTGATCTGAAGGATCGAACAAAATCATTAACGCGATCTAATTCTACAGCCAATGCACGCATTAAATCAACATTACAGTCAACATTTGCTCTCTCACGCATTCTATACTGATTAGCAGCATCAACATCATAAAAGTATAATTGTGCATAGCACGGTTGACGACCATATTCAGATGTTAAAGCCCCAGCTTGATGATAAAAAATATTATGAATCTTAAAATGGTATACACCGTTCAAAAGAGTTTTAAACAATTTAGCTTCAGAACTAACCATTGCAAATACTGAATTATAGGAGCGAATATTTTCAAAGTAATTTTTAGAACGACGTTTGATCGAATTATCATTAGAAAAAAGTCCATCGCATAGATTTTTAAATTGCCTTTATGGCAACATAAGGTAAACGACTGTGTCTTCGTAAAGTGACTTCTGCCTGAAAATGCTTGGCACTACCAAATTCAAAACGCAAACTCATTGAACCACAACTATAAGAATTAAAATTACGCGGGGTTGAATTTAAAAGAACTATCTAAATTATCTATAGGATTATTATTTGTACCATTGTCGTTTAATCTACTTTTTTGTAATCTCTTACGAATTCTGTCACGACGCCGCTCCACTCTACCAGTAATAGTAGCAAAGCGAGGCATTTCTAAATTTTAAAAAAACTTACCGCCATACAGAAGAAAAACAATTGATCACAATTGAATATAAACTCACCCACTCCCAAACACTTTGAAAACTAAAAGCGTAATTTAAATACACAATTCACAAATCGTTTTTTTAATTGACTTCTGAACAATTTGAAAGCACAAAGAATATGGAAAATGAAAGCCTTATTAGCAACCGAAAAACACAGCTTCTCTCTGTCTATTTATGTCGAAAAAAATAATGAAAAAATATACATATTGTTGTTGTAATTGAATTACGTTTAACTCTTTCTATTTAAACAAAATGTTAATGCATTTCCCTATAAGCTTCTTTCTTTTGCATGTAATATCAGAGCCTACTGTATAAATAAGAGCCTCCAGTATCGACTGTATTTTTTACTAAGCTTAAAATAAGGTACAAACAAATTTTTCTTTACTATGAAACTATATGGAAAAACGGTTATTTTCATTTACAGATTTAGTTTATTAGAAATGTGAGCTTTTGTTTTGTTTTTATATGAAAATGTTCATAAAACATGTAATATTATTTGATTGAAAAATCGAGTCTTGAAAATGTTTATTTCTTAGTGAAAATCATCATGAAAAATAAGGTACTTTTGAAATTTAAAATATTGTTGTTTTTGTAATACTATACGTCACCAACATAACTAGAAAATTATAAACAAAACAATCATCTCTTTCATTGCCTCCATTCCAATTTGAATTCAAATATGTTCCTATAGTTATTTTGAATTTGCAAAGCATGCTAGATGGTTTTGATGTTTTGTTTTTTTCGCACTCATTGTATTGATTTAATTTATTCTGTTTGGCTCTTTTTGATTTTTTTTAAATTTTGATTGTTGAGCGGAGACGTGTTGTCTTTTTTCTTACCATTGGGTTTAGATGTGGAGATATGATGTCGTCATTAAACTGAATTTTCTCTTTTTAATACACATTGTTGTTGTTGTAGAATGTTTTTTAATTTAATTTCCCTTATTTTCTTTTGATTATTGCTGGAAAATAGGGAAATTTGAGAATCTGTGTTTTAAATGAGTAAGACATTGAGTTGTTTGTTAGCGATTTCTGAAAAAATTATTTAACTGGGTTTAACTTTTAATTCATATTTTATCGTGAATCGAAATCTCGTTTTTTCATATAAACACTATGAAAATAAATGAATTTTTAGTGTTTCTATATCCCTTATTTTAAGTTCATTTTTCACATGCCGGCTCTATTCACGTCAAGATGGTTCTGGTAATATCATCAAAACAATGAAAGAGCTGTGCTGAGATGTTCTAACATCACTTTTTTTGATCTTCGATAGTATTCATGTCTCTCTTTTCTAGAATAAAATTGTATACTATTTTGACTTTTGAATTAAGCTTTTTCTATTGCGATCTCAGCATGCTCGCATAAAACATCATTCTATTTCTACTTTCATTCATCACTCTTTATCACAAAAAAAATTGTTTGCGATATTTTATCGATGTGAAGAAAAGGAAAAGTATACAGAAGGCTGAGATCGCATTAGAAAAATTGTAATGAAAGAAGAAAATAGCGTACAATTTTGTTCTTGTTACAAGAGACAAAATACTATCGAAAACGAATCGAAAGTGATGTTAGAACATCTCAGCACTGACAATATAAAAATCAAAACGAATTTAACATGATTCCTATTAATATGATTCCTATATGAATATATACAAATGGTGTTGTGGTAATGTGTTATTTTTAAATCGTTATAACTCAGCCATCTGATATCCGATTTATTTAAGACACAGATTGTGCACACGAACAAAATAATAACTTTCGAATGGTATAATTTTTATGAAAATCGGTTGGATAGTTTCGGCGTAAAATGCAGGACAAAATTCATGTGCAATTAAATATTTCAATAAATCGATAGTGCCTGCCTCTGCTGCTGAATATTAAATTTATTGCCGTAAAGTAATGATGCCTCTTTAATTTCTGGCGGTTTATTTAATGATTTTACAAAATCAAAAGATCTGTCCATTGGACATTCAAATTAAAAAAAAATTATCTTCATAAATGAATTGCTTTAAAATTCTTATCATGTTGTAATGCGTAACCCCTCAATAACATCATGCATTGCATCAACGCTTAAATTATCAGCAATGTGAAAATTTAAAAGACCGTTAAATGCACATTCCTCTCTGATACCAGTTAAAGCAACATTGCAAAGATTTAAATCTTGTACATAGTTAATTTTATTTCTAAGAGTACTAAGAGTTTTGTTAACATAATGCGTGAGTTGTTATTTTATCGCATTTACAAATTCTATAAAATGAATTGGCATTAAAACTTTAAAAATATACTTGGGATGGTTGATATCTACGCCCACGCTTTGCAAATAATTTAACTGTTTTATTAAGGGAGAAAACATTCGTTTGTTTCAATTTAATACTAACTGTTTACGTTCCGAAGAGAACATAAGCATAGCTAAATAAATTTGACTTAATTTTGCCTGTAAGTAAGGTGGCATGGAAGGAATCATTAAATATACACAAGTATCTACATAAGTTATGGGAGAATTCACATCTCCCGATTTTGATAATTTTCGCTGTGTTATGATCCCGCTTTCGATAGAATATTTTTTTTTTTAAAGTAATCGTTAACTTGCCTTTTCCTAACTTGCCAAATTCAGCAAGGGTATAATAAACGCTTTTGCATTCTGTGTTTTTATTAAAAATCTTTAAAATGAAATCTGCTAATTGATTAAAGTTTTCCTTGGTCAATCTATAAATAAAAATATTAGAATTGAACATTAAAATTATAAATAAAACTGTAAACTTGATTTTTTTTCTTTGAGGTTATTTTCAAAATAATAATAAAGCGGTATTTACAGGCCATTGCTGGCCCGACCGTGTCAACATTCTGGCTCCATTGGTTTCGATCGCGAGCTATAGCTCTTCGTACTGTCTTAGACAACCAGAAGAGACTAAATCGTTCTTTACGCCTAAGAGCGAGCCATCGTCGTCGCCAACGACCTCTGCGCCTACCAAATGGTGGCTCAACTATCAGAGATTGCTGCAGTATTCGTTTCAGATCAGCACGAGGAACATGACCGAGCCATCGTACTCGCTGCCCTTTTATTTCATGCTCGAGATCGGTCAGTGGTATAATCATCGCGTTTAGGGCCAAATATCTTTCTCTTCACTCTTCTCTCGAATGTGACCAGTCATCTTTCGTACTCATACGTCAGGGTCCAACTTTCTCACACGTCACATACATATGAAAACGGGCCTGATCAATACCCTATACAACTTCAGCTCGTCCGCATTTGCAAGATATTATGACTTTTGCAGTGAACGTATAGGATACAGAGTGCGATTACCAGCGGCAAGACGCTCTTTGATATCCTCTCCTACACTTACACTATTATCATGAGTGACAAGAGATCCCATGTATCTGGATCAAGTGGATCAAGTAACTCTTTCAATCACGCAGATATCATCTGTATAGAACCTAATAAGATTGCGCATATAATATGTTGTCATGAGGTGTTTCACTTTTCCGAAGGATGCATTCCAACATGAGATTAAAGAGTATCGGCGACAGAGCATCTCCTTGTCGAATGCCGGAGTTAATTGCAAAAGTCTCCGATTGCTTGTTCTCGACTTTACCACATCAAAATACAATAACAAAATTGGTTAGGAAATGAGTATAAATACAATAACTTTACTTTCGACGAGGAACCTCGTGATTAATTTGGTTATTACAATGAAATCGTATGCTTACACTAGTTCCAGGAGCTTCATTCAATATTGAATCTATAATTGTTTTAGATATTTACAACCTGTCGTGGTCTTTTATTGAATTTGAATTTTTTTCATATTTAAGTAAAATTTATTTAGCTGATGTATTGAGCACTTCATAGATAGCCTTAAATATAATAATTGAAAAAATTCTTTTTTAATTTCAGGCCCACTATATGTTCGTAAGTAAATTTAAATTTAGTTTTAATTTTGAAGTGAGAAGCAACTAAAGAACAAAATATAAATTAGATGATTTGTAAGTATTATCAATAAATATTGAATTTTAGTTAAATATACCGGCCGCATGAAAGGCTTCATATGAAAACTCTCCCGTCTCAAAACTTTCCCATCACAAATTCCAAACACTCCTTTTTCAGTTCATAGTAAAGTGGCGCACGGATCTCTATACCAACCAGAAAGCACTTTAAACCAAATTGACGATAGGCTGTAAACATCTTAGATATTTAAAAGTATGTACAATCGCATCGGATCAGTTACGAACGGTTAACATTTTAAAATTTGGAAATATTATTAATTAAAATGTAAAATGTTTATTATTCTCAAAACATCTGTAAATAGTCTTGAATAATTTGTATATTCCCAATTTTGGGTAATGAGAACACAGTTTGCATGCGCAACACCTATCTATACATCTGCTAACACCCCTTTTATATGTACATAAGTACAAAAAAATATTTAAAAAAAGGGTTAATCACTCATTGTGTTGTAATAAGTTTCACACACATAATCCCAAGTTTATGTTTTTTGATTGTAATCAGCGCGAAAGTAGCCAGCCTTCAACATTCCCATTAAATTAAATAAATCAAAATGTGTATATGTGTGAAACGTATTAATATCGCAAACACATACAACCAATATTAATTAAAAATATTAATTATGAAAGCAAATAAATTACATTCACACTTTGAAACAACAACAACAAGAAAATATTTCCAACTCAACTATTCCAATTCAGTATGTAATACAAACATCGATTATACTTTAGTTTAGCTATTTGTAACAAGATGTCTCTACGTGTATTAAAATAAAACTAAAATTTTCTGTATTTTTACTTTCACGCTTTTTATTAGCGAGAAAGTTTAGTAAACTTTTTCGTTTTTTTTTGTTGTATTTTCCACGGAAAAAGGATAATGTTAAGTACATATCAAAATAATATTGAAATAACGCGAAATGTATACGAAAGTGTGAATTATTAAATTTTTTTTTACGCCGCTTTATGGGTGGGATTATTTAAGCGTTGTGCGGTATGAGTAAAACTTTTTGTTTGTTTCCTGCAAATTATTTACTTTGGAGTTTTGAAAATATTTTCACTGCGGAGGTGGTTTTGGGCTTGAAAAAAGAAAAATATCGCGAATTTTATTTGGGTTTTGGATATATTATGTGTATAATTGTATAGGTCGTAGAACTTTCTCGCAACCGCCAGATTTCTTTAGCTGAGGATGGTACGTTTCATGGAATTGCGCCTGATTCAATTCCATAAATTATAATCTCTCGCATTTTGTTTATTTTCCGCGCGTAAGAAAATTTTTTATTTACTTTTCGACACCATTTTTTTTTGTGCGCATTTGTCGCACATCTTTTTTCGTCACATCGCGGTCGCATTAATTTTCACGCATTATACATTTTTACGTACGACAGAATAAGAGCCACGCCTTTTTTACTTTGTATATACATGCTGTGAGTTTATATTATGTAAACACATAATGGTTATGTGATTACGTTTGTACAAGGAAAATCCTTTCTTTTGGTTACAAAGGTTCTCCTGTTTAAAATGTTGTTGAAGATTTTGCTTACATGTATGCATACATGCTTGAATGATTTGGATATGGCGCACCAAAGAGAGGATGCAGATCGTTTTATTGTTGGTGTTTATGGTAAATTTTATGACAATAAATCACAACTACTGCCGACGGATGTTAAATAATTTTATATGTCTTTTCAAGAAACTGTATCTAATGATTAGCCATTTCTAAGGGGTTTCTGTTTTACAAAGTTTACTCAAGTTTGGAAACAGCCAAATCAATAGAACTTTTTTCGAGTTCTGGTAAACTGTATAATGTTCGGTAAATCTAATTCTCAATAAATCAAAACGACTAACTAGTTATGATTTTTGATAGATAATTTCAGGTTATCTGCATAAAGTTCACAGCCGCTATATTTGAACAAAGATGAAATTTCATTGATGAATATGATAAACAGCACAGGTCCAAGGTGAGAACCTTGAAGAACGCCTGAGTGAACATCAATGGTTTTAGATGTAATACCATTTATTGTAACCACTTGCTTACGTTCACGCAGGTATGAGCCAATACAATTCTAAAATAATTTGCATACTCTAAATCTGTCTGGAATAATGACTGACTTCTTCCATCTCGCAGGAAAAATGCCATTCTTCAGAGAAGCATTGACCAAACATATAAAGGCAATGATAATGATTTACTGAGATCTTTAAGGATACTTGTGGGTATATTTTCATAACCACATCCATATTTCATTTTGGATATGCCATTAATTACATCAGTCTCAGAAATAAACGGCAGTCATATTAGATTACGATGGTATTATCCCGAGTGAGATGTAGAGAGGCGGTGCTAACCCTATCATCATTGTGTTTGTTGTAGACAGCTTGGAAAAAATCCGCAACTAGTTCACATATATATCGTTGACATTGTTAGCAGTAGCATCATTCAGAGACGTTAGCTGAGGATACCCGGAACATTTCACTTAATAAGCTTAACAAGCTTAAAAATCGAACAAATGGTCGATTTTATTCGACATCATGTTTACCGGTTC
Source organism: Tipula helvola (assembly GCA_963556165.1). NCBI lineage: Eukaryota > Metazoa > Arthropoda > Insecta > Diptera > Tipulidae > Tipula > Tipula helvola. The sequence continues at coordinate 309,553,000 of OY744481.1, forward strand.
ATTGTCACCATAGTTTGTTCTGTGTTTATTCAGATGAAGGAACTCATGATCTCTTAAATTCCTACTCGGTGCCTTTATTTTAATTGATTCCAGTATGGATGGTGCATCGATTTGATTAAGTAAAATATTTCCAATAAACGAACACTTTAAAAGCTCTCGTCTATTAGCCAATGTTGTCATTTGATAGGTTTTGCATCCAGTAGCATATGATGGTAATCGCTTCAGGTTAACGTGGTGCGGTAAGTCATGGTCGTAATCCCATCCATCTTTACACGTTATATACCGTATACACTTTTTTTGGACACTATCGATTTTTCTGATAGGTTCGTCGTAAAAAGGACACCAGATGTTGACAGCGTATTCAAGTTGAGATCTGACGTAGGCATAATACAGGATCTTAATTGTCTCGAGGTCATGAATATCCCCAGTGCAACGCTTAATAAAACCAAGCATGGAATTGGCTCTAGCAATGCATTGCTCAATATGCTTGGTAAAGCACGTCATGTTTTCAACGAAAGTAACCCCTAGGTCTTTAATCTCGAATACTTTTTGTAAAAGTACGCCATTTATTTGATATTGCTGTGTAACAGGGTTAACTTTCCGATGGAACGATAAACTCTTACACTTGTTGATGTTGAGACTGAGGAGGTTCGACTCACACCATTTCGCTAGATTGTCGATGTCCTCTTGTGGCTTATGGGTATCGCCGATGATTTCTACTGTTTTAAAGATTTTGAGATCATCTGCAAACATTAATACCTTAGAATATTGTATTACTTCAGTAACGTCATTGATGAAAATTATGAAGATCCAAGGACAAACATGAGAGCCTTGTGGTACTCCTGAAGTAGCTTGAATTGATTCTGATCTTCTATTACTAAGCTCAATATACTGAATGCGATTACTCAAATATGATTTAAAGCACGCAACTTGGCTCACATAATATGCAAATCAAAAATACCATACGTGTAAAGCTTCACATTATACTTTACTACAACAACACACACCTGTAACAGCAGTAGCGCAACAAGAAATTACAAATTTTGGATTGTTGGAAGATGCACTAGTAAAAATAAATTTGAACAATGATGCGATTTGACAAATATGACTTCTTAAGTTGGTAGATTTCTGGCAATTTAAAATTAATTTTATAAAGCAAACCCTCGTGCCAAACTTTATCGAATGCCTGAGCAACATCCAAGAAAACTGCAGAGCAGTATTTCCTTTCCTCGTGTGCTGATCTTATTTTTGACGCTACTTGGTGCACTTGCTCAATGGTTCCATATGTTCGGTTCTAAAACCAAATTGATGATTAGGGATGATATTTCGGAGTTTCGGTTTAATTTCGAAACCTTGGTATAGGATCTTTACCAGGCTTTGGGATCATTTTTATACTTGACAGTTTCCAGCACTCAGGAATGCATCCTAATTCATAGATTGAATTGAATATTTGAGCTAGTCGACCAAAGGCACACTCAAGCAATTTTTTATACATTTCACCTGTAAATTGATCATACCCAGGGGCTTTCTTTAATTGAGTTTGGTGAACTAGCCCATTTACCGTTAGGCAGACGAATTGGCGGGTTTGATTGCTGATGCCGTTTAAGGTATATTTAGTGGCCTTCCATAATGAATGGTTTGTGTCAGAGTGAGGAGATAGCTGCTTAAGGTTAGTTTTGCAAAAAATCCATTTTGTTTTTTTGGAGTAGGCTGTGCAGTTTATTTTTGGCCTGGTTAAAGTTGTATTTTGCATCAAGCGATCGATTTGTTTGCCACATGCGTCTTAAACGGCGTTTCTCTGTTAGTAATTTTTCTATTTCAGCGGATGTTATGATGTGCATTGTATGTTTGCTATTTTGTTTAGGCGAGACTGTAATAGCTGTGTTGATCAGTTACAGATTAAAGTTTTCCAATGCCATATTTATATAGTTTGCCGTCTCCTGTATAGATGTCAAGTCGATAAGCGAACTGATGTACATCTTGAATTTCAACCAGTTATTGAAGATGTTCGTTGGGAAGTTGATTGTAGGAAATGGCTTTTGGTCAGCCCAGTAATGTAGTAAGACCGGAAAATGGTCTGAGAATAATTCTGAGAGTGGTTTGGCCTCGATCATTTCTCGGTTTAGTTTACTCGTGACAGCAAAATCAATTCAGTAGGCCAATAAGTTGGATGGCCGCACGATGCAACATTGTAATGATTTACCTGAATAACATTCATTAAGTGATGTCCCCTTGGAGTAGTAATTCTTGAACCCCAGTAGGTATGTTTGGCATTAAAGTCTCCGGCGACTATAAAGCGCTGACCCAGAGTTGCAAAAAACGTATTATAGATATCTGCCGAAATGTTTTTATTTGGAGGGCAATATATTGAAGCTATAACGAAACTTTCTTTATCAAGGTCAATACATACAGAGGTTGCTTGAATTTCTTCAGTGCTATACTCATTCAGAACATAATGGCAAATCCGATTTTTTATACTGATAGGATTTCCCCCTCGACTTCTGCCCAAGGGATGTTTAGTATCATATACTTTGTAACCATTTATTCTAAAATTATGTTTGTCGGTTAAATGGATTTCAGAGACCAGCATAAGATCAATTTCGTGTTTTACAAGAAAATGTTGTAATTCTACTTGGTTTTGGCTTATACCGTTTGCATTCCAGTGACTTATCTTCAGATAATTTATCGGAGACATTCAAGTTTCTGTATGATAATAGTTTGATTTTGCACCATTGCTGGTAGCATATTTTGTATTGTTGTCATTAACTGCATCATCAGTTGCATACAGTTATTCAGGTTAGGTTCAGCATTTGAGGATTTACCACTGAGAACGCTAGCATATGTTGGTTTCCCGGTTGATGTTCTGGGCGAACGAGATTAATTCGGCGCATCCGAAGAGACTTTATTCTGCGCATCAGAGGTAGTTTTATACTGCTGCCTGGGATGTGACATTTGAATAATATTTCTGTAGACTGGGCATCCCCGGAATTTTCCGGTGTGGTTTCCGCCGCAGTTACTGCATTTCTTTATTGTTGAGGATATTTTTGGTTTCGGGCAACTCTTGGTTGTGCGTAGATCACAGCATACAACGCATACGGATATCAATTTGCAATAAGTTCTTGAGTGGCCATATTCTTGGCAGTTTAAACACTGAATTGGTCCGGACCTTTTATTTGGTCCTTCAAACAGTTATGCGTCTATGCAAGAGGTACTTTATTTTATATATTGGATGAATTTCTCCCAAAGTGCTTTCGGATGGACACAGCTCAACTTTGAACATTGGTTGTGGTTGCTTCAAGCGGTTCATGATCCTATATACATTCTGTATTTTAAATCCATCTTCAACAAGCGCGGCCTGGATTTCAGTTGTCTGAACTTGGAAATTGATGCCTTTAATAACGACTGAAAGGCCCTTTGAAGACTTCAAACGGTATGTATAATAGTTTCTATTGTGTGTATCGTAATAATTAATGACTTCTCTATAGTCGTCGACCTCGTGTGTTTGAATTTTTACTTCGTGTATATTGCCATGAAGTAAATTTGTTACGTGAAATAGTTTTCCATTGGTTAGCACGCTTGATTTAAGTTCTTGCACCACCTTGTGTGTATCAGCTTCACGCAAATAGATTGGAGGTGGCTTGTATTTTCGATTTGCCTATTCTTGAATGTTTGCATTTTCAGGTTCGCTCTCTTCCACATCCTTATCGGCGAATATTTCAAATCGGTTTTATAGCGGTAATTTTTCGACATTTAGTTTCTTATTTGCCAGTAGTTTTTCATTTTTTTCTCTTTTCAGTTTTACAGCAATATATCGATATATTTGTTGAAATTGATCGATGGATAGTACTTGCGACGGACGATTTTGTAGGCGTTCTTGTTATTGAAGTACTTTTTTGGAAAGGATTGCTGAAATTTGTAAAGGTGGAGATATTGCTTATAGATGTATATGATGTAGTAACCAAGCATTGCATCACTACACCACTGTGGTTACTGTATCTCGGTGACTGGGAGCCCGCTTGCTCACTCCTGGGCTTCCGATTCCCTGCACCGTAGCGTTGTTTTCCGTCGTGTTAATCATTGTGTATTTGAATTCAGGGTTCCTTCCCTTATCATTTTATACCTACTGCCAGGTTTTTATTACAGCCGCTCCTAACATGGAGAAACAGACGCTGGTTGAAGCCGCCCTTACCATGGGGAACAGACGCTTCAGGATATGCCATGGGTATTTCCTCCACAAGGCAAGTATTTAGGGTTTTACCGCGCCCATACTCGCGTGTTTATACTTTTAGCGTTACCCAGGGTGCAGCGGGAGGAGCTTGTATAACCGGCGCACCCCCCAGTATATGTACATGGATTAAATGGAACTGCGGAGCGATACAATGGGTCAATAATGGATATGGCCAGATCTCTTTTGGCGGAAGCAAAAGTTAGCAGACATTTTTGGCCTGAGGTGGCAAAAACTGCTGCTTATCTAAAAAAATAGGACATTGGCAAATACGATAGAGGAAAGTATACCGTATATGTGATATTTTTCAAAAGGAAGCCATCTGTGACAAATCTACGAATGTATGGCAGTATAAGGTGTATGTCAGAATACCAGAAGAGAAAAGAAGATCAAACTGGGATAAAAAGTTTATACAGAGGTTGGTTACAGAGTGTTAATCAACGATAGAATTATTTTTAATTGAATATTGTATATTAATTGAAGAAGACGTAAAGTGCATTGGATTTGAAGATGAAAATACAGAGAAACTCAAGGATTAATAAAGACGTAACAAACATGAAAATATTCATTTCGAGGAAGAAATGAAAGATGAGTCATCTGAGTCGATATCAAGAATTCAAATAAGTGACAATTGTGTATGTATATACCACTGCGATGCTATGGTTTCAGATACCTTTCAGAAGGCGAAAATGATTGAGGACGCCGAACAATGGAACGAGGCAATGAATCATGAAATGAATAGTCTTGTAAAAAATAATACATGGATGTTAGTAAACAGACCACAGGATAAGAAGGTTCTAGATGTGAAGTGGATATACAAGAATAAATCTAATAAAGAGTTTAAAGCAAGGCTAGTGGTTAGAGGGTTTCAACAAACAGACACAATTGATGTTACTTATTCATCTGTTGTGAAAATGCAAATTGTCAAAATATTGTTATCATATTGTTGCCAGAATAGTTTAGAAATTCCTCAGATGGATGTTGAGACTACCTTTTTAAATGGCAAAGTGGCATCTGAAGTTTATGTAAAACAGCCACTTAGTTCTAGCGATAATACTGATAGAGTTTATAAATTATACAAATCTTTTTATGGTTTAAAGAAGAGTGCACGTGCTTGGTATGAATATTTTACTGAGATTGCAAATTGCAACAACACTCGGTTTTCGCAGAAGTATATGATTTTTGTCTCTATATAAAAGTCGAAAATAACGTAACCGTATATAATGTTAGTGTATGTCGACGATTTGCTAATTTGCTGGAAAAATTAACAAAAAAATTGCTGAAGTGAAAAATAATTTATGTGATAAAATTAAAATGAAGGATTTGGGCAAAGTTAAGAACTATATTGGTATTAATATTGAATATGATTATGCAAAGAGTGATATATTGACGATATAAAATTGAAAGCTCAAAACTGTATAACCAAAGCAACCTTGATTATACAAGCCATAATCTAAAAAACGAAGCTTTTATAAGGGAATTAGAAACGAGGAAAAAACCAAAATTTCCATAGTAAAACACATAAAACATATGGGAAATCACTTTTTTTCCTAAGACAAATTTGTAAATGAAAACGTTGCAAATTCTTAATTATGATTTCTGGAATATTTTCATAAATGTTTGAATTTCAACATATATAAATATCGTTTAAGTAAATCGTTTTCATTTTCTTGTAATAATTGATTTATTTAAACCAAAATTTAAAAAAAAGTTGATAACAACAGCTTTCTGGTCAAATTAAAAAGAAAAGCTTACTAGAAATCGTGTGCATTAAGTCAATATACATAGATGGCAGTGGGTAGTAAACATTTTGAAAAATCATAGCAAAAATGGCGACCTGAAATTTGAGTTCAAAAATTGTAGGAAAAGCCAAACAAATTCACAAAATATTAAGAACGTGTCATAATTGTTTGATTAAATAATTTTTTTTCGTATTTCTCTGCCAACAATTATAGACATCTAACGTACACTAGTAAAACTAAATATAAATTTAGCAAGTATTATTTTAATTTATCAGAGCCAACTCTGATGTATTTTTCAAACTGAAAGTTTGAAAAATATATTTTAGAAATAATTTAATTTTAAAATTTCTGCAATTAATATTTACTTAATATCAATATAACCTTCTTGTATATTGCTGCTAAAGATATGTAGATCACTTTTGTATAAACATTTTGTAACATTTTTGCTGTTTTCATTGAAAAACTTGTAGCTAAAAAACACCATTTTTACTATGGATTCCTATGGAAATCAGTGAAAAGTTATACCACTAAAAAAGCTTCTAAAAAATACGTCATAATGATTATGGCTCTATACTCTAGAAGGCTCTGGTATAACACATCGATGGAAATTAACCTCAAACTGGAACAATCTGATGTAAATGAGGAATAAAAATATAGAAATTTAATCGGAGTATTTTTGTATATCAGTACTGGTACAAGGCCAGACATATCTTCCAGTATTAATTATTTGAGTAGATTTCAAAATTGTTATAATAAAACACATTTCAAATACGCCTTTCGAGTTCTAAAATATTTTTATTTAACAAAATAACTAAATTTAACATATTATCAAAATGTTGAGGCCGATATCATGAATTATTATGTGGCCACCGACTGGGCAGGAGATATTCAGGATAGAAAATCTATTTCAGGATTAGTTATAAGATTATTTGGAAATGTAATTTATTGGAAATCAAAAAAACAAGCCAGTGTAACAAAATCATCTATACGTTTGCTGAATAACGTATGAGGAATAAAATATGGACAAACAAAAAAAAGTAAAAAAAAAATTATTTACTAATCAAACGATTTTAATCCATAATTTATTTAAAACTTTAATTCTTAGATAAAATTTACAGAAAAATTTGCGCTCCATATCGATTCGCTTTCCTGATCCTTTCTGGCACTCTTTTCATTGCCGCCTGCGTTCCTGATGTATCAATCTTCTTGAAATCTCTTTTTATCTTTCTAATCAGACATTCAACATTTTTGGCACGATATCCATTGCTGTATACCATTCTGTTCAGATTTGCCCAAAAAGTTTCAATGGGCCTTAGTTGTGGAACATTTGGTGGGTTATAGTCTTTAGGGATAAATTCGATTCTGCGTTGACGTAAATCAGATAACGTTGCGTTGGCATAATGTGAGGATGCCAAATCAGGCCAAAAAATCGTTTTATCATTTTTATGATATTTATTTATAAATTTCTGAAGCACGGGTAAACATTTGTTTGTGTATGTTTGCGCATTAACCGCCAAACACTTTTGAAAAATACTGGGTCACTGACACCTCGTTCGCTAATAGCCAACCACAACATAACTTTACCTGGAAACTTAGTCTTATGAATAAACTTCTCCTTTTCTGGTGCTTTGTGATCGGGAGACTCGTAGTAGTATTTTGGCTGCCATTCATTACCTTCAACAGTGAAATAACTTTCATCATCCATCACACATTTATAAGCTGAAGAAGCAGCGAAATATGTTTGGGAACGCACTCTTAATCTAGATTTGATTGTAGCTAATTGTTTGTCTGTAGTTGCTGGTGCCGATTTTTTGGGTTTGCGTTGAATATTCATACTTTGTATCATAAATATTTCTTGATAGTTTTTGGGGCAACTTAATATTTTTTACCCAGTTGTCTGTACGATTTTGCAATTCGACCCACTGTTTCACCTTTCAATTTCATTCGAACTTTGCTACCTTGTAGTTGACATTTTTTACCAGAGTCGGGTTTTCTTTCCACAGGTTCATTATTCTCAATTAGTTTAATTGTTTTGTAGATAAAGGATTTTTTGAATCCAAGATCCTTGAAGTAGTGAAAAATCTCGTTCTTTTTTTTGTCTGGATTTTCCTGACAAAATTTATAAATTAATTTACGACGATCTACTTGTAACAACGACATTTTTGTAACTAGATAATCGTAAAATGACGCAGTTGTAATGTATTTTTTATAAAATATACGGTAACCACCTTTTTCAAAAACAAGGAAATTTTTATTTTTGGTTGTACAATACAAATACAAATACATTTTACATTTGTCCATATTTCATTCCTCATACGTTACATAGTCCTATCAGAAGCTGTAACTGAGATAAACTTTCTGCGTAGTGTAATTTATGATGCTTTCATAAAATTGAGCAAACCTGTTAAGATTTATGAGGATAATTTAGGAGCCTTAACAATTTCAAAACATGGAAATTTTACGAAGAATTCTAAACAATTGAAGTACATGTACATATATTCAAAATAATTCTACAACAGGTTTCCTGAAAAATAAATCTGTAAGCACGGCGTTATTTGCTATTTTTTCACAAAACAAATTTATTCACAAAATGGTGGTTTATGTTTGATGGAGGAATGCCGAATGACGACTTTTGTTTTTCTTTTTCTTATTCGCGATTTCCAACAAGGTAGCTGACATCTGGTGAAAACAATATGAACAAAATTTAACCATAGAACAAGGGTGATCAGAACTGTCAAACAGTTGAATTTGACAATACTCGTCCCCTTTACTTACATAGAAACCAACGCTAACTACATTTGATGAAAATCGCCATATGTTGGTAGTACATAAAAATTATGGCAGATGGCTATTCTTTAAAGCAAAACTGAACTTAACCAAAATACAAAAAATAATAACTATACTGAATGCAACCAACAAAAATTGACATAATAATTAATAATATTGTCAGCTGTCATTACTGGCTATAAACAAAAGCACCATTCTCAAGTGAACCTCTCTCGTGTTAAGAAGTGTTTTTGTGAGAAATAGGTGCAAACTAATTTTTAATATTTAATATATAATCAGTTTTTTTTTTTTCTAAAGTTTTTCTATTTTTCTTCTTGTTTATTTTATTAAATCTATCTGGTAAGTTCTTTATAGTACACATTTTCACAAAATTTCGCATCTGTCTTCTACAATAGAAAAGGGGCAAGGTGCTACGCACTTTGTTCCTATTACAAATTATACTTCTGCTGTAACGATTTTGATTTCAGCACTAAAAGCTTGGAAAATAATTTGGTCGTTGTGTTTCTACCTTATATATAAAGAGTGTAGAGTTAGTATTTTTAATTTTGGTACTGATTTGGAAATCACCATAGAGGGGAAAGAAAGAATGCGTGAATGTAGATTTGTTAATTATTAACATTATGATGATGGTATTTAAAAATGATAACACGAAGACTTTTCACTCTCGTCTAATGATAGATTACCAATATGTTGGTGCATTGTTTAACTTTTCTTTTTTTTGTTTAGAATGCTTGCACCGAAGAATATTTGTTTTATTTTGGTTGACTTATGTTTGATTTTGGAAAGCTCTGAAAGATGGGAAATGGGAGATTGATTTAAATAATTTTTTTTGTTATAATTTTATTAGTATATTTTGTTTTATATAAAAATTTGTTTAAGTATGAGAATTGAGATTTATATATTTGATGATGAACGAGTTTCCCTCCTAAAATGTAATGGTATGGATATTTAAAATGCAGTGGGAGGAGAAGAATAGAAAAAAAAAAAAATATCTGGCTGGATGATACGAGAAAGATTGAAGTTTTTTTTTGGGGATCGAGACGTCGAGGCAAGCAGATCGTCGGAGGAAAAGCGGTTTTAGGAGCTCCTGCTGATTTAATTATTTTAATTTTGGCCACTTCGCAAATTATTTACGATAAGTATACTTATTATTTTTTTTTATAATTATTACATTTGGTTTTTTTTGATATTGGATAACTAAGTTATTTTCTTTGTGATTGCGAATATTTGAAACCAATAAACAAAAATAAATATTGTGTTAAGTGACTCGATTTGGTGGACAAACATAAAACCAATTTTTTTGTTTTAAGTGCTTGACTAGTGGACAATTTTTTTTTTTGGTGAAGAAAAAACCAAAATGGACACTAGAGAAAACACATGGTGATTTTGTTGGTGATTTTTAATATACAGGAGTATCATTGCGATGGCGAATAAATCATGCGAAAAGCAATATCTGCAGCAGCCATTAAGTCCAGCCACGAGAGAGTTACGTCACGATCCTCGCTACATAGTGATAATTATTATTTTGTTTAATATTTCATTTTTATGAGTTTATTTTTTTTTGTTTCCTGAATTTGGTAACTAATAGTTTGATTAGTTTTTTTTTCTTTGATAATTTATTTAATTTTGATATATATATATATAAATTTTGTTTTGTTGTTACACGTAATCGCTCGCCTAAACTACCACGCCCTAAGCTCATGAACTCAAACGAAGCCGGGAAATAAAATTAGTGAACGCGTGTTTTATCGGTATTTTCTTTGCCTTAGTGCAAAGTGGCGCCCAAATAAAAATTGATTCCTTACCGAAAGCGAGAGGATTTCGTGTATTTATGTATTATAGTTAATTAGTTAATTTTAATTTTGATATAAAAATAATTTTTTTTTATTTTTCTTTCTATTATTTAGGCATTTCAATATGGTGGATTTCCAAATCAGGCATTAGTATTCCGGATATGCTGTTTTGTTTAATATTTTTTTTTTTAATTACTTTATATAATTTTCCTAATTTTCAATAAATTTAAAATGTCGTTTAGTTATAACAGTTATAACGTTTAAGAAAGTTTATTTTTTTTTTCCTTGTCTATTTTTGTTTAAATCTGAGAAAAACGCGTTAGAAAATGGCGCCCAACGTGGGGCCCGAAAGACTCGGTTATTAGTTTTTTTTATTAGTTATTTTTTTTTTTTTTTTTTTTTTTTTTGCTATATTTCATTTATTTGGGTTATTTTTTTTTTATTTAATTTAATTTAGGGTTTAATTAAATATTTTCTAATAACTTTAGGATATTAGTTAATGTTGTTTATTATTACAGCTTAATCAAGAATATTCGAAATTAAAATTTATGTTTGTGACTTTGACATTAATTTTTTTTATTTTTCAACATTGATAATTTCCTTTTTTATAAAATTTTTTTTTAGATAAATTGTAATCATGAACGGCGAGTTTCTTAGTGAAGATGAATTACGTTATGAATTGGCAGTCCGAGGTATTTCGAACATTGATTCTGCTGAGGTTATGCGACGCACGCTAAGAAATCATATGCGAAATGAAGCGAAAGGCTCTGAATGTGTACCACGAACGGTTAATTTGAATCCTTATGAAGAGTTCAAGGCATGCGAAGAAAAGTATAGAAGCCTGACCGGCATAACAAACACAGAAAGAGAAAAACAAGGTAAGAGATATAATTCTAAATTCCTCCATTTGAAGTTGCGACTCGAACGACTTAATAATACTATACCTGCGAACTCCGAAATGAAGCCAAGATTATCCGATATGATTGACAACGTTGATAATTTAATTGATGCTCAATTGATAGCTTCTGGCATAGAGAGTGGCGAAGAGGGAGCAAGAATTTCAAGTCGTAATTTATATGTGGAGTCAGAAAGTACCCGTACTTTAATCAATAATGGTAGGGGCAGAGTTAGTCAGAAGTCTGGTGAAATTTTAAATCATGACCCTCGTACTAGTATAGAAGCCACAAGAGCTGAGGTTTTAGGAGATAAAAATAGAAGCTCCATACAATCATTCCAAGCAGGATTGTTAAACCTGTCAGAATCGGAAGACAATGGAAGTTTAGACCCACCTCTTAGGGAATCTTTAGCAGACCGTCCACGAGGCCGTTCCTCTGGAATTAATAGTAGAGAATCTAAATTTCGGTCCAAGGGATGTCCAATCCATAAATGGAAACTTTTCTTTAGAGGTGATTCCCAAGGGATGCCACTTAATGATTTCCTGCAACAAATTAAAATGTACGCCAAATCTGAGCGTGTTTCTGAACAGGAACTGCTGGATTCAATATTTCATTTATTGGATGGCCCAGCCAAAATATGGTATAGAGCCTCATATGGAAAGTACAAAACTTGGGATCAGTTAGTTCATGGATTGAAAGAAGTGTTCTTACCCGAAGACCATGATTTTTGGTTGATGCAAGATATCAACCGGCGATTTCAAAAACAAGCAGAAAATTTTAATATTTATTTGGCTGAAATGGAATTACTATTTCAAAATTTTCTGGAGCCAGTCAGTGAAAAGGAAAAGTTAAAATGTATAATCCGCAATCTTTTACCATTTTATTTGGAAAAACTGCCAGTAGCACAAATAAAATCAATTAAGGAACTTAGTCGTTACTGCAAAAGTATTGAAGATTTGCGATACAATTTATCTCGAAGGCATTCCTTAAACCCTTTCCCTTCGAAAGAAACAGTGAATCGATCGGCACGAACACCTTTGCAAAAACGAATTGCAGCGTGTTCGAGTGAAACCACTGAAGAACATGCTAACACAGATAACACTAGTGCACCCGCAGAAACTTCTGCAGGAATTTCGAAAGTTGAGAAGCCAATAAATAAAACTGTCACTTGTTGGAATTGTCAGCAAGCAGGCCATGTGTTTTATAATTGCCTACTAGAGAAAAGCAAGCTGTTTTGTTATAAGTGTGGTAGTAATGGTTTTACTTGTTGAGATTGTCCTAAATGTTCCAAAATCACTACGGGAAACGGCCGGTAGAAGTTAGAAGTCGGAGTCCTTCTAAATTCTGTAAAACGTCGACTCTAAACAAACCTTATTCGTTTTCTTACTCTTATTTTGATAATGTGTTAAATTGTGTCATTCATTATTCCAACGATGGCAGACCTACAATTGAAGTGTCTATACTAGATGTAAAAATTCAAGGCCTACTTGATTCTGGTGCAAGCTGCACAATTTTTGGGAAAAATTCCGATATCATTGTGAAATCATTAAACTTAACGGTGTATCCAATAAATTCTTCCGTGTCAACTGCGGATGGAACAAATCACGCTATTCGCGGCTATGTCAATGTACCTTTCTCATATAATGGGAAAACTTTCGTGATACCTACACTGATTGTTCCTTCCATAACAAACACTTTAATACTAGGCATTGACTTTTGGAAAATGTTTAATATTAAACCTATGATTGAATGCGTAAACAAAGATCTAATAGCAATGAAAATTTCTGAAGTTCCACATAAGCTTTCTGAAATAGAAGTTAATCAATTATCGTCCGTACTTACCAGGTTTCCATTGTCAGATATGGATAACATTGGTAGAACATCAATGTTAACGCATATGATCGACACCGGTGACGCCCGGCCTATTAAACAGAGGAACTACCCCATGTCGCCCTTTATTCAGGAAAAGATGGACAAAGAAATAGATCGAATGTTACGATTGGGTGTGATTGAAAATTCAATCAGTCCGTGGAGCAACCCGCTAGTACCTGTTTCAAAACCAAATGGAAAATTACGTATTTGTTTAGATTCGAGAAAACTAAATTTGGTTACGAAACCTGACGCTTACCCTTTGCCGCATATCTCTCGAATTCTTGGTCGGTTTAAGAGTACTAATTACCTTTCTAGTGTAGATTTGTCCGATGCCTTTTGGCAAATTCCTTTAGAAGAAGCTTCTAAAGAAAAGACATTTCCGCAATTGTTTTAAACGACAACAGTTCAGATAATGGTATCATTCATTCACTTAAAATAAAACTATCGAATTTTCACAGCAATAATTTTCCTTTTCCTTTTTATCTCATATGAATTTAATCAAAATCTTACAAATAAACATCAGAAGCATAAATAGTAACAAAGACCTTCTACAACATTATTTACTATCGAATAAAGTAGATATAGCTATACTATCAGAGACCTGGACGAATCCAGGATCTGACATCAAATTCAATAATTTTAATTTTTTAAGAAAAGATAGAATTGACGGATACGGGGGTGTTGGTTTTTTAATCAACAAAAAATTCTCTTGCAGAGTCTTAAATCCTTCATACAATTTTGCACATTTAGAAGTTCTCAAAGTTAATATAAAGTTCAAAAACTCAGATTTAAACCTAATTTCATTTTATAACAGTTCATCAAACGACTCCTCATTGTTAATAACGAATTTGATCATATTTTACTCAACAATACGGTTAATACCTTAATAGCGGGTGACCTAAACATCCATAATAGTCTATGGCATTACTCGATTGCACCTACACACAACAAAATTGGTGATAAAATCGCTGATTTAATTTCTTCTAACAATATTTTCTTGCTTAACGACGGCACACATACTAGACAGGACTTATACAGACATAAATCATCAGCAATAGATATCTCCCTATGCACCTCAGATTTAATAAACAAAATTACATGGAAAGTTGTCCAAACGAACCTAGGCAGTGATCACCTCCCAATAATAATGGAATTCAATTCAAGTTTTGTTTCCACTAAAAATATAACAAATTGGAGCAATGTACTGTCCAGCTTTGATTTATCAAATGCGCAAAATTTCGATAACATAGAACCTTACATCAAAAATCTTATAGATACCAACACTTCGGTAAAAAAACTTAATACAAATTTTAAACCAAAACCATGGTGGAATAGCCATATTCAGAAGCTCTGTTGTATCAAGAAAAATAAACAAAAATATACAGCACTGTTAAAAATCTGTATACAGCATTGTAACTAAAAAAAGCGGTCCAGAAACTCAAAATCACTATCAGAAGGAAGAAAAGGATTTCTTGGAATGTTTTTCTCACAAGCATTAATCATAAAATCAATAATGGTGAACTCTGGAATAATATAAATAAAATCAAGAATAAAAAACATGCCTACTACAATGTATTAGAAAACCCCACTATTGCTACAGATTTCCTAAATTTTAACTTTCCCACTTCTTTTGAATCTCTCATTCCACATCTCACTAACAGTTCAAATACAATTAATTTCAAAGCCTCAGAAATGCCCATAAAACATCTGCAGGTTACGATAACATATCTTACAAGCTACTAAAACATCTAATCCAAAAAGATGATAACATCACAACACATATTACATCATACTTTAACGATATATGGAAAAACCAAATCTCCCTCAAGACATTACCAATTGGATACATCAGTTCCTCACCAACAGAAAAATAGTTTTACCTAACAACAGCTCTCTCCCTCATTACACAAATAAAGGCATTCCACAGGGTAGCGGTTTGGGTTCTACCTTATTCAACATTTACACCACTTCTTTACATAACAATATCAATAACAACTGCAAAATTTTTCAATATGCAGATGACATTTGTGTTGTCATTTATGCAAATAATCATGAAGAACTACTGATCTGGGCAAACTCCACACTTCAATCTCTATCAGTTAAACTTCAACAGTTAAACCTACAAATCAATACAGAAAAATCACATTTCCTAAGGCTTTTCACCAACAGAAACAACTCCAATTCAATTCACATCTCAATCAATAAGTCAAATTTAAACGAATATAAAACCACTAAAATTCTTGGAACCACCTTTTCTAACAGTCTCTCTCTAACTAAACATTATACAAACCTGAAAGCTAATATCACAAACTCAATAAATCTACTCAAAACACTCACTCATTTCAATAGAGGTGTAAACTCAGAAACAATGATCAATATAAACAAGGCATTAATTAAATCAAAACTGGACTACTCCTATGTCTTGACAGATACTAAGTTTAAAAAAGAGGTCAACATATGTCAATCAATAAAAAATACCTGTATTAGAACATGCCTAGGATTCATTAGAACTACTCCGATTCCGACCATTCTGTCCGAATCTTTGGAAATCTCCTCAGATTTAGATATCATAAAAAAAAAATTAAAATACATTTCGAAAAATTTATTCCACGACACAAAGGTTGGAAGAGATATTGTTCACAATAGATCTATACCACACCTTAACAATTTATATACGGATCATCCATTCCTTGCTAAAAATTATCCCGTTTCATAAGAAAAAACTTCCCCAGAAAATTTCATCATTCTATCTGAAATCAAAGGACTCCCTAATAAAAGCTTATCTAATCTCTCCGTTCAATATTCATTATCTATGCAGGAACTAAATAATTACAATAATTTTGCAAAGATCTTTACGGATGGTTCTATAAGGGGCACAGAGGCCGGTATAGGAGTTTTTGTGGAGGATCCCAATTGAAATTTTTCCATTAAATTAAAAAATTTCACTGACATTAAAAACACAGAAACCATAGCCATAAAAATTGCAATAACATTATCATTAATTTTGAAAAACAACAATATTTTAATTATCACAGATTCCAAAAGCTCCTGCACATCTTTAAAAACAGCTCATCGCAAAAACACGTATAAACATTTCGAAAATCAAATAATAGACTCAGCAGGTTTTAACCCTAACAAAAATTTCGTGATACATTGGTTTCCAAGTCATTGCGGAATTAAAGGAAACGTCATTGCGGATGGCTTAGCCAAGAAAGCAATTGTTTCACCCTCACACTATTTAGATAATAATCCCACAACTACAGACATTCTAAACACAATCTCCAACTCAATACTCAATAAATGGAAAACAAAATACATTTCTCTATGCAGTAAGTCAGGCAACTATTATAAACGGATATGTCCTCTCCCTAGACCTTCCTTCTTCTTCAAAAATTCCAATTTTTCATCTACCCAAACCAAACTGATTTTTAGACTAGTATCAGGCCACGCTATGAATAATAAATTCAAATATCTGGTAGGGTTAGAAACCTCTCGTTACTGCTAGATTTGCAATACAATAGAATAATAGATGATAATGATCACATAATTAATGATTGTACCAAATATAACAGAGAAAGGAATAAATATCCGTTACTATATAGGAAATCACTGCTAAACATACTAAAAGATACTAATTTCAAAGAATTTGAGATTGTATGCGACTTTGTGAAAGAAATTAAGTGTGTACTATAATGGAACAAGCCTTATTAATAATATATTATTTCAAATAACTGCACTAGATTGGTTCACAGAATTATTAGAATTAAGGATTTATATAGAACTAACATTAATTAAGAACCTTCTATATTTTATTGAATTAAAACATTTTATTTTTATATAAATTTTACTTTTCAAATCATTTTCTTATTTTATTATATTCATTTTGATTTCTCTTTTACTTTTATTACTAGTTATTAACATTATATAAAATATTTCAAATTTAAAAAAAAAAAAAAAAATTTCTAACTTTGAATTATATAACTTATATCAATTAATCTATGTATAGTCTGTATTATATACCTGAAGTAAGCTACAATTCAACCCTCCAGCATCACCCTTGAGTGGTTTTTGGAACTACGGGCTGCAACAATTCTCTGGTCATATGGATTGAAAGATCTGACCTGAGCAATCCAATAAACAAACAAACAAACAAACAAAAGCACAGGTAAGCTCAGTCGCATTATATATCTCAAACAGTAAACATCTTTTTTAAGTTTTTGTGGTCCCGGGTACTGCGTAATTACGTATAAGGCCCATAATTTCGTGCATAGAGCGAGGGTATCACAAATTTGCGACTCAGTGAAATTAAAAAAATATTCGGGACCTCCATGGCTTCTTTCGAGGAGATTCTGGATTAACCGTTATTACGAAAATAACAAACAAACAAACACATGTAAGCTAAAAAAATTACAATATTTATAAAACTGAATTGAATAATATTAATTAATATAGATAATTGTCTTTCAGAATGCTATAATAATGTGCATTATTTGATTGTAGTGTAAAACAAGGGATGAGAAATTAAAGATAAGTTATAAATTTACTCTAACAAGAAATTAAATATATAATTTATTCTAGGCGCAGCATGTATGTCATCGATTGGTTCAACATACTCCCGGACTATTAGAAACTCCAGTTTTTAATACACAAATGGTTATGAACTGTTGTTGGTGTTACTGGATTTTTCATCTGATATCAATTGGCATATTTTGACAATAGGCCGCCTTACAACCCCTGATGATATTTTGACTGATACGACACGAACCAAACCATCTTTGCCTTGATGACATTCGACAATACGACCCATTGGCCATTTCGAAGGACGCATTTTGTCTTCTTTTAGCAGGACAAAATCACCCACCCTGATGTTCTAGTTTTTTATTACACTTTCGAAGTCATTGATTTGATTCTTTCCAGAATCCTTGCGTTGTGGCTTGCACATTCTGCCATCTGGAAAGTCGATTACCCAATGATCCAATGGGGGAATTACAGTGATGGGTTTACTGATTAAACAATGAGCTGGTGTTAGTGCGCATAAGTCATCGACATCGTTGCTCATCGGACACAAAGGTCTGGAATTGAGTATTCCCTCTCCCCTGCATTTCATCTGATATCATCTTGGTGTTTCTGGTTACTCGCTTCAAATGATGTTTGATAGATTTTACCCAAGATTCCCACAGACCTCCAAGCTGAGGGGCATTGGCTGGATTGAGAATACATTTAATTTCGTTCTGTTCTTCTAAATAAAGTTCGAAATTAGTTGGCTTTCATTATTTAGTTGATATAATTCATAAAGTTCCCCGATTTTGGTCTAAGCTCCAACGAAATTTTTTCCATTGTCAGACATGATGTCCAATGGAATACCTCTATGGGATATAAATCGGCGCAGAGCAGTAATTTATGCTTCACCTGTCATATCGTAGCACAACTCGATGTGAACGGCCTTCGTGGCAAAGTAGACAAAAATGCAAATGTATCCTTTGATGATTGGACTTCGACCTCTCCCGGTTTTTGATTTAATATACAGAGGTCCGGCGTAGTCTACACCAGTATGTAGAAAGGGGCGGCTTGGTGTAATTCTGGCTGTACGTAAGTTACCCATAAGTTGTTGCGACGTAACAGTTCTTTGTCTTCGGCATGCTAAACATTTCTGAATGAAGTTTCGTACGATATTTCTGCAATTAATCACCCAGTATTTTTGATGAATAATACTGGTTTGTAGTGTTGGACCTGGGTGCAAGTACCGAATATGCGTGTCGTTAATGATTTTTGCACACAAGATGTGATTTCCTGATTGTCCCCACATTACACTCAGTTTTTCGACCTTCTTCAAGATATCTACTACGTCCAGATTTCTATAAACCTTTCGCCATCATAATATCCTCTCCAGAATTTGTTTGATCTTCATGTATGAGTCAACTCGCACGAATACATTTTCTAGCAGGTGTTTTGATTAAGTCTGACTGGGACATCAAAGAAACCCGTCGTTCCTTCAGATTAGTTTTGTCGATTTGTACCTCGCTGGGCTATTTCTCTACTGGGCTTTCCCAATTCCATTTGACTCGGAGTGTATTTTCCAAAATTTCTGCGGTTCTATTCTATTCCCAATGAAGCTCTTCCAACACCTGGGAACATCAGATAGCCATGATATAAATATTTTTGAGTCGGTCCATACAAAACACTCTACATTATCGATTTCCAGTAAACGTTCGGTTTGGTTGATAAGTCTGCTTAACAAAACCGCTCCACAAAGCTTCAGTCTTGGAAGTGACACTTGTTTCAATAGAGCAACTTTTGTTTTTGCCACTACGATTCTGGTGTTGGATCCATTGCTGTGTGTTGAACGGAGATACACGATCGCAGTATACGCATGCTCCAACGCATCACAAAATCCGTGAATTTGAAGGTTCGTTGCCGATTTAGTCGTCATAAAAAACTGTGGAACTTCTATGCTCTCCAATTCCTGCAGTGAAGACTGATTCGCCATCCTCTGTTGCCTGATATCTTCGGGGAGTGGATCGTCCCAATCTAGTTTTCTCAGCCAAAATGTCTGAAGAACCGTTTTAAATGTAATTACAGCGGATTCAATTCAATTCAATTCAATTTATCTTTATTTAAATATTTTTTAACATTAAATTACATTAGTAGTTTCATATAATCCTTAAGAGTTTAGTTTGAATATAACTTTACATCTTTAATTTATTGTTTTATTAGTTTATTTTTTATTAATTTAATTTTTATTTTGTGAATTATGAAACCCAACCGATAGGATCAAAAATTCGAGAAATCTTAGACAACACTTCACGCTTCGATACCACATTGTTGTCTCCAAGTTTGATTTTATATGGGAATGTGTTCTTTGTTGGGTTCCATTGGAGTCCCAACGTTTTTACTGTTTCTGAACTATCATCAATACGAAGACTGGACTTCTCTCTGAACTCGGATGCAATTGTGTCCAATACTTCTGCTGAATTAGACTTCGATTTGCGGAGGTTAAATCCACCCTTAGTTCACATAAATGATAGGTACTGTATAGCCACTTTAGCGTCGTCGATTGAATCAGACCCAGATAGACAATCGTCTACATAAAAATCGCGTTTTGCAATCTGGGATCCTACTGGGTGCGTTAACTTGTAGTCCTCTGCGATTTGATGCCAAGAAAGGTTCTCATTGGCTCATCAACAGAATTTCTCCAAATAACTCGTTGGTATAGTTTTGATCCTCCTGGCTTACTTCAATCTGCCTGTACATTTTCTCTACGTCTGAGGAAAAGGCAATGGCATGTTTCCTTAATAATGTTATAATGGACACCATTTCCTTCATTAAGCAATCGATCATTAAGTGAGACTCCAGACGACGATTTGCATGAACCGTCGAACACGACACGCATTTTTGTCGTAGTACTATCGTGCAGTAGATAAAAACACTCGGTTTCTTGGCATGGTGGATCGGTGGATGCTGTCTCATGCATGTGCCTAAAGTCAAATATTCGCTCATGAAGTCGCTGTATTGTTGCTGAAAGTTTGGAAACCGTTTAAACTTCCGCTCCATTGAAACCAATCGATTGCTTGCTGCCGATTTCGAATATCCTAATTTTCCAGAATCTGTTCTGAATGGCAGTCTAACGACATATCTACCATCATAGTTTCGTGAATGGGTGTTAACGAAATGACTTTCACAACTTGCTTCTGTTTCAGATATTGTTGATGCAGCTGGAATCTCTTCCACTTGCCAGAATCGTTCCAATAATCTGGTTATAACTTCTTCTTGTATGGTCGCTGTGAGCACCTTTGAGTTTACGGGTTTTCCTTGCGCTGCTCCCGAGATGACCCATCCGAACTTAGTTGACTGAGCAATGAGTTGGTCTCTGATGATAAGCTTGTCGGACAGAAGAAGATTACAAAATATGTCGGCTCCACAGAGAATATCAATTTTGCTTGGAGTGTAGTATGTTGTAATAGTTGGATCGGCTAACTGTAAGTTTTTT
Source organism: Tipula helvola (assembly GCA_963556165.1). NCBI lineage: Eukaryota > Metazoa > Arthropoda > Insecta > Diptera > Tipulidae > Tipula > Tipula helvola. The sequence goes on from OY744481.1 coordinate 309,574,302, forward strand.
TCTTGTGGGAATGGTCGATGTGAATTATGAAAGAATGAGTGCTTCAATTTTGTAGTATTAACTGGGTTCAAATCTAGACTGAATGGTCAGCTTCACGAGGCCTTTTGATGTTTCAGATTTCACCTCTGATATTCCCGTTACAACAACATTTGAACACGATCGTGCTAAATCCAACCTTTGAACGAAGGTCTCACTAATCAATGTTCATGAAGTTGTCCAGCGGAATCATGCACGTGTATTAACGCAGTTGGTAATAGCGCTAGAGGCGACGTGCGGGCACTGAGTGATGTAGTGCTTGTGGTCATGTTGGGTTGTGGACTGATCACAGAATCTTTAACTAAAACGTCTGCCACCAATGTTTCTGTTTGTGCAACTGAACTGATTGGTGCCGATGAGGTTGGTGTGACAGAACCTGCTTCGAGATGAAGCAATGTGCTATGCTTCTCGTTACAGCGACGACATGAATACTCCGTGGGACATGCGCCTCCTGTTCTCGATTGTCATTTCTTTAAACTTGAGACATCTCCACAAATAATGTTGGCAATTACAACAAGGACACTTTTCTAAATTTGATGAACTATGCATTGATTTCACGGTCACTGTTGATGGTTTAGTTCTCTTTCTCTTTGTATCACAGAATGCAATTTCCTTGGAATAACATCGGTTGTTTAAGAATTCTAAGAATTCTTCAGCCGTTGGAAATTCTTGTGCTAGAGTTTGGTTGGCCCATGCGATACGAGTTTCGTCATCTACCTTTGACAATAAAATGCGAATGAGCCAAATATCTCTAGTTTCGGCTTCAAAACCCAATAATTTTATGCCTCTGAATATTTCATCCGAAGAATCACTTATTTGACGTAATGCTTGAGAAGAACCAGGTGTTTGCGGACGGCAAATCAAAAAATCGATCAATTAATGAATTTTATATTGGACGTTTTTTGTTATAACGTTGCAACAATTTGTTCCAAGCTTCGGTGTAGTTTGCTTCGGTGACTAAAAAGTTTCTAATTATATTGAGCGGCGGACCGAAATCCTTAGAATTTGAAATTTATGCACTTGAGATATGTTGGTGACATTATGTACCGAGGACGTATATAAATCGTAGAAAGATGGCCAGGCTTAATTAATTTCTCCGAAGATTGAATAATTGATCGCTCATTTATGGCTTGAGTACGATCCGCGAGATTCTCCAAAAATATTCGTTATTGGTCTAACAGCTGATCAAATGAATTATTATTATCAGATTGAGGTTTCATAGGTGTTTGTTTTTTTCGAAATGCTTCAAGTAATTTTGATTTCGTATCAAAAAATTTTGCTTCGAACTCTTCTTGCTTTAATTCAACATTTGCTGCGGGATTAGTTGCAATAATGATAGCAACTTGAGTCTCTTGACAAACTAAATAAAAATTGAAATTATTGACGTATCGAATATAAAATTATTTCGTTCTAACATCGCAATATTTTAAGGCTTGTAATAACATAATCGAGATTACATATCCTCCATACATCGAGAAACATAATTAACTTAATCGTTCACACTATAATGAAAACTAGATTTGCTAGTTAATCGAGATTACTAATCCCGAGTCTGAACATAGCATCAGAAGGCGTGGCGTGTTGGTTCGGTTGGTACAGTTGTATTCATACAACTGGCTTTGGGAAATTTACTCATGTATGGCAATACCTTATAAATCGAGGAAGGCATACCTTATTAAGTAGTCACAACAACAAGTCGATTCCTAGAGAATCAAATACATATTATAATAAAGCTAAGGTTAAAATATTTCTAATTGGTGTTTATTATTGCGGCATATACATTTTTGTTCATTTAATTAACAATTATAGAGGCCTCGACACCTATTGTTAGAGATGTCATTCGCCGCAATCAGCACATTTGTACTTTTGGTCCAGAACTACACCACGCAGGTGAGTTACGATTAAATTGGAAATTTGCTATTCCTGGTTAAACCAACAATTTATTGAATGTTTTTTATACCTACATCCGAATAATGAGAACCAACATGTGCAACAAAATAAATAAAAAATAAACGTCAAAACACAAAATACATAAATTATTAATATTATTGCAAAAAAAAAAACAACAGCAACATATAAATCGACCATAATTTAAGTATAGTTTATATCGTAATATAAGTTGTACAAATCGTATCTCTGCACACCACCATTCATGCTGTGAATTTATGAAGCAAAAATTATGTAATTCGATTTACATTACATAAAAAAAAAAAATTAAAACCCAAATTAAATTCGCGCTATAACTTTTATCAAAAAGGAAATCATAAAAATGTTTTTGTTACTTAAATGCAGGGCAGTTTTTGCATGCACTTCCAATTCATTGCGATGACTCTCGCGTATCATTTCACATTTTTATGTCCGATGTATGCGCGGCGGTGTGCGTTTTAATTTTACAGAAAACTGTAATAAACGAAATTTATTTTCTGAACTACATACAAAGTTCGTGTTTCCGAATTATAATGTGCTCATGTATTCTCACCTTAATTCGTGTATCGTTTGGGTATATAAATTATTATTATGAGCTTCTTACAAAAAATATTTTTATTATTGAAAATTTGGTTAATGGCTTAAACCGTCGTTGAATAATAATCCAAATGTTGTGTACGTAAAGTAAAGTGGTTAAAATTTTAGTTTAATACAAATCTCTGTTTTGTTTTTGTTAATAATTTTTAATTTTTTATTTTTTCACAGAAAAGGATTTTTTTTATTTTTATTAATATTTAATTCGTTACTTCCGATAAGATTCTTGGGAATGGAATTGGATTCATTGACCTTCCTTTTTTTTGTGTATTTGAATGATTTTGTTTTTTATATGCTACGTATTTGGAAAATAGTTACGTAACACACCATTAATCCAAATTAAAATCAGCACAAATCTTAATCGTCTAGAGTAATCCATCTAAAACTATATACTTTAAGCCGAGGTACATCTAAAATTAAAAATTATTACAAAATACGAACAAAAAAAAAAAATGTACCGGATATGTGATACATAGAGTAGTCGAAACAATTAAATCAAAACTCTAAGCACAATTAATCGCGGTACTTGTTTGTTTCGGATTGCAATTAATTTTTTATTTGCGGTTTTGTGATTTTGCTTTAATTGTTTGAACCACTTGTGTAATTATTAAGTTCATTAAAAACGCAAAACTAAAAATTTATAATTGTTGTGCCCGTACCATGTTTGTATTTAACAATTTTTTTGTTTTTTTTGTTTGTTTATTTGTAATAAAAACGAATTTAATTAATTATCGTATCCTTTCTGGAAATATTATAAGAGATGCTAATTAAAATGGTGATGGTGTGCTGTAGAATATTTATACGAAGGGTGTAATGGTAATTTTTAAAATAAAAAAAAAATAAAAGTTGTTCACCGATTCATTATGGTTCAAAGATAATCTATTTAAATTTCAGAAAAATCGTTAAGAATGGAAACAAGGAAACATTAAATTCCACTACTAAGATAACAAGAAATGCTATTGGTTTCGACGTCATCTAAAACCCGTTCAAATTCTGAGCGAATGCCAGAGTGTTTCAAAGATTCCAGACAGGAAATTTTTCTGTGGAGGACGAACGTCATGAAGGTCGTCCCAAATTTTCGACCTACGACACAAATGTGGCCCTTGTGAAAGCAAAAATTTACGAAAATTCAAGAACGACCCAGAACTGATAAACCACTACAAAATACCAAACTACATGAATAAATCTGCTCGTTGGATTCCACGAATTTCGAATGATTTATCAAAAAAGTTTGCTTCTGTAAATATGACTCCGTGGCTGCTATTCCATTGGGAACTAGAGTAAACCAGTGACCACAAGTTTTCAAAATTTTATTAGGAAACCAGAAAAATGGAATTTCGTCGCTACTTCTTATGCCACGATAATACACCAGCTCATACTGATAAAAAAACAAGCAACATTCTAGTGCTGCCAGGGATCAATGAAATTTGACAATCACTTAATTCTCCGGATCTTCTTCTTCTTCCGCTAACGCTGCATCCTATGCGTATGCCAATATCTGGGTTGATATATAAAACAGGCAGGTGAGTTGCACCATATTGTGATAAGCAATGCCATTCTCCAATGGTAGGTTGAAGAGAGTGTGAGCTTTTGGATCTCTCAGTTGCACTCCAGATGTTATCTCGAAGGCACATTAAACCAATGTTGACGTTCAATAACGTATCCCTCTTAATGCTATCGCATGACTATTGGAAGACTACGTGCATAATCTTGGACTTTTCCAAGATTCCGACCAATTGTAGAAGATGAATAAAAGAAAACTTTTCCAAGCACCTTATTTCACCGTGGTGATTAATTTAATTTTATTTATTTTATTTTATTATAAAACGCACTGTTTTAGATATTAACACAATAATTTATTTGATCTTTTTTCTTCAATATTCGCAATGCAAGTGATTTTATTTTACGTTAACAAAAAATAGAAAAATGGACCCAATAGTTACGTCATGGATATAATGCAAAAACCAAAAAATCAGAAGATCCATTGGTATGAACGGTATATAAACAAGAATATAAAATTATGTATGGACAAATGTTAATGAGGGTGACCAATAAGTTTTAAATGCAAGATGTAATAATAAAAATAAAAATAAAGGATTTTGAAATTAACAATAATGAAATATAATACAAGCTGAGTTACGAAGATTATTCATCATCCCCGCCTTGAATGCTTCCGGCGTTCAACATCGATTCCGTACCCATCGACAGAAAAGGACAAACCTTGGTGATTAGCCTTTTTATATTGCCCCCTTGAGTTTTAGACTCTAACACACGTCCCATTTTCCACCTCAGAGGCGGCAAATTGTCTTCCTTGATGACGACGAGTTCCCCGACAGCGATGTTCCTTCCGATGTTTTTGGTGATGACCATTTTCTGCGATGCTGCATTCCTAGGAGGTACTCGTTAGTCCAACGCGACCAGAAATGCTGATGTAATTGCTGAATATGGCGCCACTTTTTTAAATACGGCACCTTTTCGTTTTCAATATTCGGCTCTAAGATTGCTGTTAGAGGGCGTCCGACCAAGAAATGCCCGGGAGTAATTGCCTCAAGATCGTTCGGGTCCGAAGATAGTGGGGTTAACGGTCGTGAATTTAATACCGCTTGTCCGCTTCCACTTGCTTAAATGCTGTATTCATCTCTTCATACGTTAATGATGAGTCCCCCATTATTCGACGTAAATGGTGTTTCGCGGATTTTACGGCAGCTTCGTAGATCCCACCGAAATGTGGGGCCGATGGTGGAGCAAAACGCCAATTTATCATACCGTCTTGACATATGTGCAAAATCCCGTCGTTCAAATGTTGAGTTTTAAATAATTGGTACAGCTCGTATAATGAAGAATTTGCACCTACAAAGTTCGTACCATTATCACAAAATATGTTTTTGCACATACCTCTAGTTGAAATGAATCTCTTCAGAGCTCCAATAAACGCTTCCGAAGAGAGGTCTGAGACAAGTTCCAAATGAACTGCTTTTATTGCCAGACATACGAATATGGCCAAATATCCTTTTGTAGGCCCCTTGCCTCGAATTTTGTGGTGTATAAAAAAAGGACCTGCGAAGTCGACTCCAACATTGCAAAACGCCTTCGTCCGTTAATTGGCCAGTATTCTTGCCGCACAGCTGCCAATAATGCCTGTCAGGTCCACCAGGTGAAAAAGTTTTTTATGAAAATAAGACAGGATTGACAAGGTAATTGGATATGTGGATGGCAATAAAATCGGATATTTCGTGGAATATGAGAGGGACGAATATTTCAGTCGACCACCAACCCGAAGGATTCCGCTATTATCTAGGAAAGGAGACAAAGAAATTAATGGGTCTTTGGGACTGAGTGGTCTTTTGGCCCTTAATGATACCATCTGGGGCCTATTTAACCAAAAACTTATCACTTTGCACTTTGCAAACTTTTGCTAAGTGCTAAGAATTTAACTGGTCATAGAAACTTTGCAAATATAAATTCGTTGCTATTGCTCTTATATTAATGATTAGTAAAGAAAGAATCACCTATATTTGTTAATTTTACGAAATAACATTTATATAAACATTAAATTATTAGAATAATAAAGATTTTTTACAATAAACGCAAATTAACTTACAATTTCGATCGTGCAGTAACAGTATGAAAAATGCAAAGTGCAAAGTGATAAGTGCTAAAGACTGCAATTATAATACAAAACCAAACAGTTATTGGGTTTTTATTGTTCAATTGTTTGATATTTTTTCATGTTTTTTGCTAGGGGAAAATTGGCATTGCATTTTATGATAAGTGTAGTTGACATACTCGTATAACGCACATATAGGTTGTAAAAATGATTCGACGTGAATTATATTAGTCGGAAACGATACAATAATTGGAAATGTTTGCCGTAACAGGATAAATGTTAATATTTATAACGAATATGAGTTTAAAGAATCGCTCCGAATAAATTATAATCAAGCAGAATAATTTTACAAAATATCGGGGATGTAATATTAGGCACACCACAAAAAATAAAGCGCTTACCACAATACAACAAATTGTACTATAAAAGATTCTGTATCATGAAACAGGCGAATGAATAAGAAAAAAATTTAAATAAAGTTAAGAACACTTTGTTTTTATTGTGAATCGAATAAAGTAAATTTTATCTAGTTGGTCATGAAAAAAACACATTAACGTGCAAGTGTATATTTGCTTTGAATTCTACTGAAAATTTGCTAAATGTTCATTGTACAGAAATGATTATCAGTTATCACTTAGCAAATAATATTGATTGCAAAGAGATTTTTGTACAGAGGTATTAATATCTAATTAGGTATTTAAATCACATTAAACCTATAACATTAATATCTAAATCACATCGACGCTTGTTTAATAATGTATTCGAAACTAAACATTTAATTTTTATACAATAACGTTATGTAATTTTCTCTTTATGGAACAAAATAGTTGAACTTATCAAAATAAATTTTTGCTTAGCAAAATTTTGAAAAGTGATAAGTGCTAAGTTGCAAAGTACGATGGTTAAATAGGCCCCTGGTCTTTGAAACCAGTGGACTGGATTGTCTTTATTATTAAATTTAACCCATTTTGAAGATCATATGGCTTGATGTCGCCATATACCTTATCACTTTCATGCTTTGACCGATAGTTGTGAATAAAGCGATGAACATAAGCCATAATTCTTTGTAAAGAGAGAAAATCTCGTGATTGGAATCTCTGCAGAAAGTCGGCGTTCTCCACCGCAGACGAGCATACCAAGGCGGCCTTAGCTGTCCGACGTTCCGGAACCTCGTCTAACACTGGTATATGTGATGTAGGCCATTGGTCAGATGAGGTTTGCAAAAATGTTGGCCCCGTAAACCAAGATGAATTCCGTATCAGTTCTAATGGTGAACATCCTCTCGACAACAGATCCGCTGAGTTAAATTTAGTGCTGATATGTCGCCAATTATATTTTGTTGTCAATCTTTGAATTTTTGCTACTCGATTCCCGACAAATGTTGTTAATGTGGTTGATTTCGCATTTACCCATGATAATGCGACGGCTGAATCCGACCAGTAATAGGTTTCATGAATGTTGATATTTAAGACTGGAATAACCTTTCTTACCAGCTCAGCTAACAATAGAGCCGCACAAAGTTCAAGACGTGGTATGCTAGTTTTGCTTAGAGGTGCCACTCGAGACTTTGCGCAAATTAATTGAACGTTAACTGACCTCCTGCTTTGACTTCTTAGGTATATAGCTGCTCCAAATGCCTTTTCGCTGGCGTCGGCAAACCCGTGAAGTTCGTAAACAATCCCAATTGATGTTAATGTGATCCGCCGATTAACTTGAAGTTCGTTCAAAAATATGAGTTGATTTCGAAAATCTTGCCAAGCAGTAAATAGGTCTGGTGGAAGCGACTGATCCCAATCATGCTTAAGCATCCATATTTTCTGTAGATACATTTTGGCTCGTGTAATGACTGGCGAAGTGAGCCCGAGCGGATCGAATATGCGAGCTATGTCCGACGAAACCGTTCTTCTCGTAACTCGTCCTCCATTGTCTTTAACCTGGACATTAAAACAAAAAACGTCCGATGATGGCTGCCAATACATCCCAAGCGTCTTGATGAAATCGCCATTTTCGAGCTGGAGTAGTTTTTCGCGATGTTCTTGAGGTGTGCCCCCAACAACCCTAGTGAACAAGTCTTGTTGCAATACAGGCCCCACCATAAGAATGTCGTTTAAAGCCTTTCCGGAATCAGTCTTTGCCGAGGCGTCAAAAACTATCCTCATTTTGGTCGTGGAGCTATCCGGTTTTAACACGCAGTGATGTGGTAAGAAGAAATTTGTTGCTGAGACCTCTTCTGCTGTGACTTTCATCATATCGCCTAACTCTAAATATTCTTTAATGGTTTCTTTATAAACCCTTTTTAGATTATCATTTTTGGCAAGCCGATGTTCCAGGCCATTAAACCTTCGACGAGCCATATCTTGCGAGTTACCTAAAATCGAGGCTGGTTGAGACATTGGAAGCTTCACAATAAATTTACCTGTCGCAGTGCGTGCATGATGTTTCTCAAAATGATCCTCCACGTACTGTTCTTGCTTGGACATCGCTGGACATTCGGCGTTGAGATGTTCAATTTCAAAAAATTTTCGGAGTTGCTCATTTAGACTGGTTTCTTCTATTGACAGCGTGTTGCATACATGGTAGTTTTGTGGTGATGAACGATAATTTGCAGTTTTGCCCACTACGACCCAGCCTAGCAACGTATTTTGTAAGATAGGCATATCCGGACCCAGCTGAATTTGTCCGACCGCTTGTAGAGAATAGTAAAGATCTGCCCCAATCAAAAGATCTATGTATTGCGGTGTTGAAAATTCTGGATCGGCTAGCCTTATGTTTTGCGGAATCGTCCATTGACTTGTATTTACGCCAATTGTAGGTTGTAATCCCGAAATCTTTGGCAATAGATGAACGTCAATTTGGGCCGTATATGTATTAATGCGTGATTGAATCATTATAGTTAACATGGAATGGCATGATAGTGTAGAAGCTCCGATTCCAGTTATAGCAGTGTTGATGTTTCTGCGCCATAGACCAAGCCGAGCTGCAAATTTTTCAGTCATAAGACTGAGTGCGAGCCACTATCGAGAAGTGCTCTGGCGATAATTGGTGCCCCCGTATGATCCAAAACGATTACAAGGGCGGTTGCTAAAAATACCTAAGCATTAGAAGAACGTATGTGTAAGATATTTTGATGTTCCTTAATGGTTGAATAAAATACTGCATTTTTACTCAGCTCATTTTGCTTGGTGCTCTCAGAAGTCCCCACAGAGTGATTATTGATCTCTGTGTCGGTTGGCTTATTTAATTGATTTGGCTTGGATTGAGGCTGAGCGATATCCAGATGCAGTAGTGATTGATGACGAATTGAACAATTGGGCTTATTGCAATGAAATGGCGATGTACAGTTGTTTATTTGATGATCATTTCGCAAACAATTAATACAAATTCGAAGCTTACTAATTTCCTGACGTCGGTTTGGAATCGATAAACGAAGAAATCTTCTGCACTGATTGATTCGATGCACCCGGTATTTGACAAAAACCGCAAGCGAATAATGGTTTTACGAAAGATGCCACGGTAGCTGAATGTGAAGAACGTGATGGCTTAGGATGAAATCCGGTACTTTGAGAACCTGATGTTGCTGTGATGTTGTGTAGTGTTCTTCCTTCTAATGAATGAAGACGTTTACTAAGGAAAGCCAGGAATTCTACAAGAGTAGGTAGTGTATTTACCGGTTCTTCATCCTCCCATTTCGTTACAGTATCTGGATCAAGCTTAGGTAGTATAATTTCTACCAATAAATCATCCCAATGCTGTGTAAGGCGGTCCAATGACTTTAGGGAACGCAAATTTGAATTTAGCTGATTTATTAACTCCGACAATTTCTCAGCAGATGGCTTGATTGTACGCCGGATACCAAAAATTTTCCTCATATGATCACGACATATTATTTTCGAATTATTATATCTCTCTTTCAAAAGATTAAGAGCCTCTTGATAATTATTTTCGGTTAACTCTAAAGAGCTAATTAACTCCGTCGCTGCACCAGCGAGTGAATTACGCAGGTGCTGGAATTTGGATAACACATTTAATTGCGAATTTTTATTAACCAAATTATCAAACGTATTGTAGAAATCAAGCCATTTTGTAAAGTCTCCACTGAACACGTTGATTTCGATTCGAGGTAATTTAGCTATAACGTTACCCTGGCTAACGGTCGGTTGAGTTTCTATTTTTACAATCGGCGTGATCGCTGTTATATGATCGAGTATAGCGGGGTTTAATTCATAATACGTCTCTCCAAATTTAGCTCGTGTTTCTGCATGCGTCGTGTCTTCCACCAACTGTTCCAAAGCTGATTGTGCCACATTGAATTGCTGAAACATCGCTTCTAAAGCTTCTAATCGCACCTTTGCGTATGTTAACGTTGAATCCGCTAATTTGTTGTCAACAAATGCCTTAATTCGTTCTAACTTATCAATCCAAACCTTTCGTGTTGCCTCATATCTTAAAATCTTAGCCTTATTAGCCACAATGAGGTTTCAAGTACAACAAACCAAAAAAAGAATAAGCCGATATAAACGCCAAACCGACTTTGAGCAATGTTAACACTATGCACTGTATTTCACACACAAAAACCCGTTTTACTTTAGTTTCGTCACTCACAATATAGCAAGAAAAGTTTATAATTTTAAATTGCAATGGGAAAAAAAAATATAGAGCAATCCAATTATACTTCCCAATAATATGTCCACCGAAGAAAATAATCCAAAAACTTATGCACGAAATTCTAAGCACGGTGATGCTCGATGACCTTCCAATATCAGCCGATGAAATACCCTCTAAATGATTCGAGAATGTTGGATCCCACTTCTGACACCATGTATAATCTTGGGCTTTCCAAGATTCCGACCAATTGTAGAAGATGAATAAAAGAAAACTTTTCCAAGCACCTTATTTCACCGTGGTGATTAATTTAATTTTATTTATTTTATTTTATTATAAAACGCACTGTTTTAGATATTAACACAATAATTTATTTGATCTTTTTTCTTCAATATTCGCTATGCATGTGATTTTATTTTACGTTAACAAAAAATAGAAAAATGGACCCAATAGTTACGTCATGGATATAATGCAAAAACCAAAAAATCAGAAGATCCATTGGAATGAACGGTATATAAACAAGAATATAAAATTATGTATGGACAAATGTTAATGAGGGTGACCAATAAGTTTTAAATGCAAGATGTAATAATAAAAATAAAAATAAAGGATTTTGAAATTAACAATAATGAAATATAATACAAGCTGAGTTACGAAGATTATTCACTACGAATAGACTATGCACAGGAATATCCTTTTCGTAGCACTTCCCCAACACGATCCTCAGAATAAAAATTTAATCGATAATTGATCTATTTGAACGGAAACAACTTTGATAATCATCCAAGCTCCTCTGGCTATAAGTTGACAACTTTGCCGCGACTACGTTGGCTAAAACCTTGCAGCCTGTGTTCAGCAAAGATACACCTCGGTAGTTGTTGCAGTTTAATAGATCTACGTTTTATGAAGTGAACTGATAAAAGCCGGCTTTTACACTTCTCTAGACCAAATTATTGACTTGCGCTACCCATTAATTCTTTTTTACAGTGTTTAACACAATTTATTACGATTTCTTTGGCTTTACTTTTTCCGTTTGGTATCCAGTACTCTTGTCGGCTGATAGAAAGACGAAGCGTTGGACCAGCATGTTTGTTTTTTTTTCGAAAAATTAAAGTGGCAATTCTGGATCGAAAATTGATAATTATAGGGTGTTTAGTAGAATATGGAGCAAGACGATTATGGAGCCTACCCCCAACTTTAATTAATTCGGGGTCATCCAGGAACGGATCTAAAAACCTTAGGTTACTGGTTTTGCTGACTATTTCTTTATAGCGATGCTGCTAGTTTATCTTTATAAAATTTTGATTGTTCATATTTACATATAAGGCGTACGACGCGAAGTAGTTCTTCTCCGAAGAAAGATGCCATCTATTCTGGAATCCTTATAGGTTTTGCTGTATTGCCAACAAATCTGAAGATGTAGCACAACACTCTGTGTAGTTTAAGGAATGGTGGAAATTTGGTAAACATTTGGTCAGACCATTCATTTGTATTTGATCCGATAAGAGTGAATGTAAATATTTTATTGCATGTTTCCTCTTTCTCTTTGTGTCCGTAGTTTTTAGTTTGAGTTCCACACGCTAGATTTTCCGCTGATGGAACGTGTCTTCTTTAATTGATTTCTATTTATTCTTTAATTAACTTTCGTGAGTTCGCGAAAGTTAATTCGTGAGGTTTCGTGAATATATCTTTTCTTCACACAATTGGTTCAACTGACCTAATCGTCAATTAAGGATGGGGGCTGGGAAGGATAAAAGTTGTAAAGTACTTTAAGCATATACATACAAGCGAAATAAGTTCAGCTAATGTATGCCTCGAGAAACCTCGTTAAAAGAAGCCAAACCAAATTCACAATTAGCGTTCACAAAATGCGGTTTATTAAATAAAAAATTATTTTGATCTGTCCTGTCACTGTCACCACAAAATCGATATAAAAGTATAAAATAATTTAAATATGTATGTATTACATTTGTGAAACCAAACACACATTGACTTAGATACCTTTCAAATAAATCGAAAAAAAAATTTAATTGTTTTTATGTCATTTACAAAAGGTAAGAATTGAGTTTACAATAATGTCAATACCAATCCGACTATGTACAACTTATGAAAAACTAATTTCACAAATATTCATACTGTTATCAATTATTTTAGAGATATCGAATTGTGTCATGTGGTTTCATCATAATAGGTACATCGCTCTTCTCTTTGTAAACGAAAGCTGTTTGGTGCACGATTAGGTATATTGTTCTAAATATATGAATTCTAGGTATGTAGAATGGTCGTTTATCGGAACCCAATTACATAATGTCGAGTTTAACATAAAATTTACATTAACCGAGAATAATAATTAATTCAAAAACACTATTGTACGATGCACACAGAAGCTAGAAATTAATAGATACCGTCTTCAATTAAATGTCGCCTATAAATCACATCACATTGTACCGTATGTACATACATATGTATGTATTTGGAACGCAAGGTAATAAGAAGAAATCCAACTTACATACAAAACTTTTTTTTAATTTTTCGTCTTTTGATTGATAAAACAGGAAAACAATTTTCAACATTTCAACAGAAAAATAAAAGTTTTATAAATATTCTTTGACATTCCATGAAAATTACAGAAAATAATTTAATAACATCGAAAAGAAATTGTTATTTTGATACTACACACCATAAGAACAGATTTTTTTTTGTGTTTGTCTGTTCATTTCGTGAAATGTGATATACAAGTGTAATTATCAGTTGTATGATAAGAATAAATTAATTCGAATAAATACTCGACTCGATTTTATTTGTTTTTATTGTAGACTATAATAAGCTGGTATTGCCTTCGTAATTGATAGCGATACTCTTGCTCTGTTAAGTTTTTCACTTAAACATAATTAATTTCTATGTATACCTACTTAAAGAAAATTAAGAAAACGTTAAGTATTTAACGCAGACACGTACGTAAACCCTGGAAAGCGACTATACAAAATGACATACAAATAATTAAAATTCAAATATGATAATTTGTTTTTCAGGTTAAGTCTTGTGACGGGGAATTCGAAGAATTAGGGTCTTTCTGTAATTAAGCGGTTTGTGATAAGATTTTAATTTAATTCAAGCCATTGTAAATGGTTGAATCTAACATTAATATTAAAATTACAGGTTTTGTTGTTTTTATGGATTTGTAGTGCTCTGTTGTTAGAATTTCTAACTGAGGATCGTTGCCTCCTTTGGAGATAAAACCATCACGATTGCGAATACTAGATAATGTCTCCTTGTTCGTGTGCAAGATCAACTACTTGCCGCATTGAAATACTCTATTTTCTCACACTTTACCTATGCTGAAGATCTGGCCTTGATCGTTAGGAGAATATTCGAGTGTTCAACAACGGAGCACATGCATTGTGCTCTTAAATTAGCAGACGACTGATAAACAGAGGTTAGTCTTAAGGTAATCCTGACAAAGTTGTTTGCACTAGCTTAGCCTTAAGATAACCCTAACAAAGTTATCATTGCACCCTCTTCACAAAATTCAATTTATAAACATGCATAATATCAGAGCATTCTACAGTATAGAGCAATAATCATACGTCATAATTTTTCAGAAGCTTTTTAGGAATTCATAGTAAAAATGATGTTTTTTAGCTTCAAGGTTATCAGTGAAAAAAACAAAAATATTTTAAAACGTTCATATAAATGTTTTCCACATATCTTTAATAACAACATACAAAAAGGCCGTATTGGTATAAATTAAATAAATATTAATTGCAGAAATATTAAAATTAAATTATTTCTAAAATATATTTTTCGAATTTTGATTTTTAAAAATACTCGTACATCAAAGAGTTGTCTCTGGCGAAGTAAAAAAATTATTTTAAAATCTTTAGTTTTACTAGTATACATCAGATGTCTTAGTTGTTTCCAGAAAAATATGAAAAAAAGAAAAATTATTTAATTACAAAATTATCAAACGTTATTAGTATTTTGTGAATTAGTTTTGCTTTTCCTACACTTTCTGAATTTGAGTTTTCCCGAAGTGGTAATTTTTGTTTCGATTTTACCAAATTTGTGCTGCCATCTATGTAATGTAAATTGACTTAGTGACCACACGATTTGTACTAAACTTTTATTTCAATTTAACCAGAATGATGTTGTTATGAAAATTTTATAAATTTTGGTTTAAATAAATATTACAAGAAAATGAAAACGATTTTCTTAACAGGTGTTCATTCATGTTCAATCCAAAGATTTAGGAAAATATCTCTATTAAGAATTTATAGAATTTTCATTTAAAAATTTGTCTCAGGAAAAAAAGTGATTTTTCGTATGTTTTATATGAATAGTTTGGTTTTTACCTCATTTCTAATACCTTTATAAAAGCTGCGTTTTTCAGACTATGGCTTTATAAAATCTAGGTTGCTTTGATAATAGCAAAGCGACCTAGATTATACAAAGCTATAACATATTTTCACCAAACAAATTTTTGTAAGCCAACTTTTTCAATAAAAACGTTACAAATTCTCAATTATGTTCTCCGAAATATTTTCATAATTTTTTCAATTTCAACATATGTATGTATAGGGAATCGTTTAAGAAAACCATTTTCATTTTCTTGTGATAATTGATTTAATAACTAAAGCAAAATTCTGAACGAATAAACG
Source organism: Tipula helvola (assembly GCA_963556165.1). Taxonomy (NCBI): domain Eukaryota; kingdom Metazoa; phylum Arthropoda; class Insecta; order Diptera; family Tipulidae; genus Tipula; species Tipula helvola. Next base: position 309,589,725 of record OY744481.1, read on the forward strand.
GCATTCTGGTCAAATTTAAATAAAAGCTTACTACAAATCGTGTGGTCATTAATTCAATATATGTTACCTAAATGACAGTATAAATTTGGTAAAAGCGAAAAATTCGTAAAATATTTTGATTGAGCTTACAAATGCAAAATAATTATCACAGTTAATAAATTACATTCAGGAAGAGAATGGAAAAAATGAAATTTACTCTGAAACTGCTACTGCGACCCTATAAAATTTATAAAAATCTATTATGAGTCATAAACACTCACGGAATCAAAAATTGGTAAAAGGTTGTAGATTGAGCGTAGAAATGCAAATTGATAATGATAGTTAATAAATTACATGCAGGAAGAGAATGGAAAATGTTAAATTTACTGTGAAGCTGCTACTGTGTTTCTATAAAAATTACAAAAACCAACTATTGGTCATAAATGAAACTGAACACAACTCACGATAACTAAAAATTCGTAAAATGTTGTTGATTCGGAGTAGAAATGCAAATTGATTGTCACAGTTAATAATTTACATGCAGGAAGAGAATGGAAAAAGTTAAATTTACTCTGAAACTGCTACTGGACCCCTATACAAATTACATAAACCAATTATGAGTCATAAATGTAACAGAACACGACAAACAATAACGAATAATTCGTAAAATGTTGTTGATTGAGCTTAGAAATGCAAATTAATAATCAAAGTTATAGAATTACATGCAAGAAGAGAATGGAAAAGATTTTAGTGGTATAACTTTTCACTGATTTCCATACGAATCCATAGTAAAAATAATGTTTTTTAGCTTTAAGTTGTTCAATGAAAAAGCAAACATATTATAAAACGTTTATATAACGGTTTTCTACATATTTTTAACAACAATATACATGAAGGCTATATTGGTATTACGTCAAGTCAATATCAATTGCACAAATATTAAAATTAAATTATGCCTAAAATATATTTTTCGAAGTTTTATTTTCAAAATACATCAAAGTTGGCTCTGACGAATTAAAATAATACTTGCTAAATCTATCTTTAGTTTTACGTCAGATGTCTAAGATGTTTACAGAAAAAATACGGAAATACATTTTTTTAATCACAAAATTGTCACACGTTCTTAATATTTTATGAATTTGTTTTGCTTTTCCTACAATTTTTGAACTTGAAATCTCCCCAGGTGGTATTTTTTGGTACGATTTTACCAAATTTTTAATGCCATCCTTGCCATATATGTAATGTTGGAATCTTATTGATTTTAATACAGACGGGCTTCTCTTTCTAGTATTTGTGTGGGCGTGGGACACACAGTAATGAGGGTTTTCCTTGAGTTTTTGATTTGTTGAATTTGATTCGCTAGGTCAGTACGTTCTTGCCTCATACTCGGAGAGTAAGTAGTTGGAGTTGTGTTTTTGTAGTTTGTTCATGACTACCTGACGAGTAGACCGATCTTTTCAGTACGAGGCCGGGCTGCTACATAGAGGGATTAAGGTAGGTTTTCAATTTTTGGGTCAATGCGCTTTGTGTGATTCTTGGGTTGAAGTACGGGGGTGGGGAGGGATTTTGATATTTCTACTTTTTTGATAGATATATTATAAGTGATTGGCCTCTTCATTTCTTCATTTTTTCTGATTTAGTGCTTAGAAGATTGATTGCTGCTTGTTTTATAGCTCTTGAAGAATGCAAATGTTCTGCGTAAGCGTTCGGATGGTCTGTATCTGGTTATATTTTTGAAGAAATTCTTGTAGCTTTGAACTCGATTTTTGGAAATAGCTTGGTTTAAAGAAGCTCTTGTGGATGTCTTTTCCGGTAATGAAGAGCACATTTAAGCTTAGTCATCGCTTGCCTTCGTTTAGGTGTTAAGGGAACATTTGAGGTTAGGGTCTGTTGAGATGAAATTTTGAATCGAAATAAACAAAAATGTTATAGGCTTTATGCTTGGAAAATGGTCGGTAGGTTTTGGGTTGTAAACCCAAAGGCAAACAATGGATCCACGGCCATGTCTCAAAATTACAGAAGTAATAAACAATTACATCGAGGGTTATGCATTTGACCAATGCCTTGAAACAAGTCACCCAATTGTTATGACCAGCTTTAAATAAAGAGGCTTTAAAATTCCAAATCCTGTGTTGCGCCTATATGCTAGTAATTAAAACCAGACCCATGTTAGTTATTTCAGTTAAATCAGGGAGACTTGCCAATTACAAACTAATAAATAAATTATCCAACCGTAAGGTAACCATTCAATTTTATTCAAAATTCATGTCGTTGTAAAATTATCAACTATAAGAACCAAATTTATTTTCTCTTAGACCACGAAGTACAAACATCTTTTGTTTCAACATCTATTAAGGCAGTTTTGAATTCAACAATAATTTAGATCAAAAACAAAACAAAACAACGAGGTAGACTGACATAAACAAATAATAAACAAAACGGTCGCGAAGATTTAAGAAAGGAAAAAAAATACAAAGTGCGCCGACAACCGGAATATTGGAATTTACCATATGATAAATGAAGAATTGAATTGTTCAGTGGACATAATGCATTTGAAGATTTCGTTTATTCATTTTATTGTGAGAATCTTAATTAATTTCTATTTTTTGTGGGTTTCATTCATCTTTGCTTATGAAAATTGCGAATATGTCGTGGCGCTGAATAAAATTTTAAACAACAAAAAGGTTGCATCAATATGTAATTTGATTCCTAATTTTAAGATAATTTTATTTATTTTATTTTAACGAATATACGAGTAATGTTCACATTTTATAAAATAATGTGAATATATAAAAATTTATTTATTATTATTAATTAAATAAATTTTGTAATTTTATTTTATTATTGTTATATAAACTCGCGTATATTGAATATAGAAAATAAATTATTTTTAAAATAAATAAATTTACTAAAACAGCATTTAATTTTTAAAAGCATTTTATTTTAAAGAATTAATTGTAACATAAAATTAAATTATTTGAGTGGAACGGAAATTTTATGTAACAAACACTGGTGGTAATTCGTACATAATACAAAGTAAATTTGTTTTTATTTTATTTAAATCTGAACGTTACTATATCTGTACAGGTCTACAGTTAAAAGTGTTTTAAAAATAACACGTTTCTTCTTTCTTAAATTTCAAATTTACTATATTACTTAATATTCGTAATTATATCTGTATATCAGAGGTGAACTATCGTAAGCGACATTTTCAATTTAATTCAGGAGAAGCATTCAAATATTTTTTTTTGCAAATAATTAAATATAAGAGGTTGAACATTCATTAATTGCTATTAAAACTTTGTCAATTTGATAAAATGTAATATTCAGAATAATTATGTTTTATTAATTTATCTGTATCTCTATAAACAGTTAATTATATATTAATGCTATTAATTCAGTCATTCAGTGGAACAATCAAAGCCACGGTTAATAAAAGCCACAGGAATAATCATACACGCTGCTGCTTGAGTAATATAATGGTTCCGAAAAATTAACTGCTGAGCCGGCAAAGAATTGGCAAGGTATAGTACTAGCATAGACAATCATAATAGATTTCTCATTTGACTAGAAACACAAAAAAAAAAAAAATTTCCATTCAAATGTTATCGGTGTATTGCATATAAGTATTATATTTGCAACGCATTCTAAAATCATTGCCTTATAAAATACACAACAGAACGATAACATTGGAATTATCAGAAGCTTTGTTTTTTGCCTTTAGTTATAATGAAATGATAAATCTAGTATGAATGTCTATGGTTCTAGTATAGGAATAAGCAATAAAGCTTGTTCTATAAAAATTATAGACGAAAGTGTATAGACGAAGAAGACGAATTATAGACTTCAGTGTATTCCGAATAGATTGTAACTCTTCAGGCCAACAAATGGTTGTTCGACCCGACCTATTTAAGTCCACACTCTGGAAATGTGGGTCACTTAATGAAGTTTTATAGTACAACATTCCCATTCCACAGGCTTGCACTTGAATGGTACATATTTCCGAGATGAAAATTGGCTGATTTTCTGTACCCTTTTTTCTTGAAATTAAAGGAGAATTTGCATTGTTGTATAATAAATTATAATTCTTAAAATCGTTCAGAGTTAAATCGTAAACTGTTATAGGTTTTTTATGCCGACAATTCCTGATGAAATGTTGCCAATCCGGAGGAACCACCATCGTTTATATGTTCAATTTTTTCTTGGCTCGCTCAATTATGGAATGGATACCGTCAACCTCCAAGTTTGTATAATTATAAAATTATCCGAGCGTAAAATAAACGACACAGAGAAACACATTTTCCTCGGATACTAAAAAAAAACGGGTATCTCTATTTTGACAGTTAAATTATTTCTCAGATTACTTCGACATCAAAAAAAAACATGCCCTCAGGGTCCATAATTTCCGAAAATAAAATGCTGCAGCATTTTTGAAATCGGGTATGGGTAAATAATTCTATCATTTTTCTTCCCTGTATATCGGTTTGAAGCTTCTGCTAAATGGGTATCAACATCATTTTGAATAATGCTGCTTGAACGCAAAATTAAACTCGGAATTCAAAATATTGTTGTATAGCCATTCTTTTGCAATGAGATTTTCTGCAACATTATTTAATTCGCACTTCTCACTAGTTATACAAACAAGAGGTTCGAAAATAATCGAATATGCAGTTGATAGGACGAGATGTGTTGCTTAGGAAACAAACCGACACCGCAGGTGGAGTCAACAAATCACCACCCATTATCGGGCTTTTCGCTTTGCAACCTGGACCTGCTGCACTGAAACACAATTCGCGACAAATAAGGTTATTTGCAAATCGTTATTTTTTTCTGCATGCCAAAAATTTTTAAAAATTTCGTTACTTTTTTTTTAAGTAAATCGTTTTCATTTTCTTGTAATAATTGATTTAGTTAAACCAAAATATAAAAAAAAAATCATAACAACAGCATTCTTGTCAAATTGAAATAAACGTTCGACGTTGAAAGACCGAATGTCGGAAGGCCGAATGTCGAAAGGCTGAACGTCGAAATGACGAATGGGTTGGAACGCAGAATGTCAAAAGGGCAAATGAGCCGTTTATTTTGAAAGTGGCCTAAGTCCATTTTTCAAAAAAATCAAGTTAATGATAACAATAGATAAATAACAGTATCATCTTTCTAACGGTAAATAATTTATTGTCAAAACAAAAAAAAATTAATCTCTAACACCTGTGCAAAAAATGAGAAAATTCAAAATCCCATATGTTTTTTCATTTATTGTTTTTCTATTCTTTCATTATCTCGTTTCAACAAAATATGGACTTAAGCCGCTTTCAAAATAAACGGCTCAAATGTCGAATGGCCGAATGTGTCGAAAGGCCGAATGTCCGAAAGCCGAATGTCGGAGAGCCGATTAGGTCGAAAGGCCGAATGTGCCGAAAGTCTGAATGTGTAAAGATCGAATAAGTCAAAAGGCCGAATGTCGAAAGGCCGAAATTTCATGAAATTTTCCTACACTTAATTATTGAAATCAATATTTAAATGATTTAAATAAATTGAAAATACGTGCTAATAAATCCTGAGTATGTAGCATATTAATGTGATCAAATTTTATCGGTAAAACAAAAACTAGTTTGGGATTACTACATTTACCTGAAAAAAAATTCAGAAATTTTAAAATAAGGAATAGTTTAAAAGTAAAATTCTAGAAAAATAAAATCCTGAAAAAATTTAGAAATTACCGATTAAGCAATCCAGAAAAAAAATCTAGAAAAAATATTTTGTTTAAAATAAACGAAAAAAATTCAGTTTTATAGGAATTTTTAGACTTTTAACATCCCTTGAAACATTTGTGGTACATCCCGTTCCAATACAGTTGTCGATGCCATACTAACCCAACGAATTAAGACAACCACAAAATAACTTGAATCATTTGTGGTAGAACTATCAATAGAAGCGATATGAGCGATACGATTCCGTTGATCTGTGTCTGCAATTAAACATTTTTATACAAAAATTTTGATAAAAATATAATTTTTGGTTTTCATAAAATTACAAATTTTGAAAATTTTCATTCATAAAAAGATAAAAAATTAAAATCAATTTCGACACAATCGGCCTTTCGACATTCGCCCTTGCAACCTATTTGGTCTTTCGACACATTTGGCCTTTCGACATTCGGCCTTTCGCCGCCTTTCGACCCTATTTCGAAATAAATGCTTACTACAATTCTTGTGGTTATTAAGTCAATATACATTACGTAGATGGGAGTAATGGCAGTAAAAATTTGTTAAAATTGAACCAAAAATTGCCACCTGGGAAAATTTCAAATCAAAAATTGTAGGAAAAGCAAAACAAGTTGGAGGTAAACCAACGTATTGGCCAGCGAATATAAATAAGATACCAGATTTGATAGATTTCCTTGTAACAAAATGGATATCTGTAAACTACATAGTACAGAAGGAGTAGTACGTAAATCTGTGCATATAAACTTTACCAACAAAAATGACCCTGTTAAAGTTAGCCGATAGTTTCCAGCCGAAACTAAAAAGTCGATAATGCAGATTACGTTATTAACATTCCGACAGAAAATAAAAAATTTTGTGGTTATCAGCCGAAAGTATATAGGATACATGAATTGTAGTAAAAAATTTTGTAAATATGTAGTCTGACGTGGAAAACTTTGTTTAATCTAATCGCGGAAAATATCGGAAATTCAGAAGAATTCACAAAATTGGAATAAAATCAACTTCTAGAGTGTATGTCTGAAGTTGAATCAATTTTATTGGATTTATCAATAGCTATTGTAGGAAACCAATTCAGTTCAAGTTTCCCGTGGGAAATCTCGGAAAATTTGAAAAAGTTTCCAGCCGAAAGTAAGAAATGAATGTAATATAAAATTAGCCTCTAGAGGATGAGTCTGGAAATGGATTACATCAATGTGACTTGTCAATATATCTTGAAAATCTCGGAAAATTCGATTTTCCAAAAAATCTGACGATTTTCCAAAAAATCTGACGTTTTTCCCAAAACATTGAAAAATCACATGAATGTAATCCATTTCCAGATAAACACTCAAGAGACTGATTTTATCCCTATTAAAATATTTTTTTGTGGTTTCGCGAGTTTTCCACAATTTTCCACGAGGAACTGGAACCAGGTTTTGCCATATAAGAATATTAACAAAGGGTCTTCATCTGCGTTACCGTGTTTTACTTTCGGGTGGAGTAATACAATCTACACATTTAGAATATTTTTATTAATTTTCATTAAAGCAGAATTCTTCTGATGAAGATGGTGGGGACTCTGAAAGTTTGTTATGGCGATGATCCTACCTAAGTAAAACTAATGGTTTGGAATAACGTTGTACCGTGGGAAGTATTTTGTTTGTTAAATAAATTTTTTTGACCGACATTTGAGGTTAAATGATGATTTTTTTTTAGATAACGGTTTACCTGAAGAAAAATTAACTGAAAATGATAATGAACAATTAGATGGTCTGTTAGGTAAATATTTATGTGCTATTTTATCAAACGTTTTTTATCGTTTACTTTACCAAAATTAATTTTAGATGATGATTTTGCTGATGGCAGCTCAGGAAATGTACCTAAAAGGGAATCACCGGAAAACAACTTAGCACCACCAAATGCGCGCTCTTTCTTCCCGTTATCTTCTAGTGTCATTTGTGCAAATCTAGACGTCGAAACAGTTGTTACAATGCCTAATTCCGACGACGAACAGTCAAAAGAGTTATAAAATAATGTAAATATAGAACTACATGAGCTTTCAGGTAAATATTCTAAAGCAATAAATACCGCATTAAGTTATTCGATAGTCAATTTTTTTAATTCAAAGATTATGAAGACAGCGATTTAGAGGATGTTCCGGTTAGTGAATCAACAGATTCCACTAAAGCAATACTACATTTCAGCTTTTTTATACCACGTGGGCCAAGTAACTTTGGCAGTAAAAATCTCTGTTTAACAACAGATATATTGAAACAACGTCAATTTCCGGAACAAAACTGAATAAAACCGAAATTAATAAGGGAAGAAAACAGAATCCACAAATAAAGAAATTGAAAACCAAGAAAATAAAAGCGGTATATGCAGGTGTGGAACTTATACATCTGAAGGATAAGCTTATAAAAGCGCGTCGAATTGGCCCTAGGTGTAAAACCACGTGCAGACTATTCATAAATTGTCAAAATTTACCTTAGAAAATCGGCAAGACTTATTATTTAACAGATTCTGGGCGTTAGGGGCACTAAGGCATATCAACTTTAGTTTTTGGCCAAAGCAAGAAGCTCTTCAAAAAATAAGACAAGAGTTTGCAAAACTGCTTTTATGGATTGTTTCGGGGTTTTAAAGTTGAAAGATAAAACTTTAAAATTGGAAATGCGTGGAAAGCATATAATGCTGTAAAATGTCCGAATCTCAAGCAAGTACCAAATATATTGTTAAAAATTACATTAATACTTTCTCGAAAATTGAGTCACATTATTGAAGAAAGCGCTCCGATTGCGAAAATTTGCTAGGCGACCTAAATATCATAAAAATGTATAAATTAGTGAGCGAAGTTGTGACATTCGTCCGACCTCGTGATTCATCGAATTCTTAATCTATGTGAAAAAACACATCGATTAAAACAACTTTTGGCCAATTTATTTTTTTTATAAACCGAATTCTGCTGGAGCTGGACTATATTATCAATACTATCAAATCATCGAAAATGTGGTCTTTGGATAACAAAATGTTTGATCATTTTTGGCAGGATTTCAGTAAGTTTACCCCTTGGAACCGAAAATATAAATGATTTCAAACCCACATGTGTATATTAACCGTGTTTGCCTTATTGTATTTCGTGTTATTATATTGAATGATCATCAATGTCCCACTTGTAGCTCGCCTATCAATTAATTTTTATTACACGGATTGTCAACCGTTACAATTACCTGATCTGTTACAGTCCATTATATATGAGTACAGTTAAGATTACCATAATTCACAGAATTTAATTAAATTAAATTAACACTCCTCTAAAACTTTACTGTACATGTGACAGCAAATCCGTTTCAAAAATATAACGCACTGTTATATGTGCTTGCCACATCGTATCAAGAAGTAATCAAAAGTAAAAATCATAATTACTAGAATAAAAATTAATTATTTCTAACAATCGTCTATACAGTTAAAATGTACGAGCATACAATTAATTCCAAGAAACACTTTACATTAATATCAGCAGACAGACACAGGTGAAATTGGAGCAGACACATCACATCGTCAATAATATGCACAACTAATTAATAATGAAACAAACAGTTCGAATCATTTTAGATCAGATGACATTGAGCTCGGCCGATGCATGTGCGCATACAATATTGAATACTAGGTAGGTATACAATCAAAGACTAAATATTAAATCAATGAATGAATTTTTATTAAAATGATAAAACAGTTTATCGATCAATCATCCAAAATACAAAATCTATACACACACAAAAACATACAGTCAAACCTGTTTTTGTGCGGTAGATAGGGACCGTACAAAAAAAATCGCACAAAAAAAAATATTCGCAAACTCCATAAATCGCTATAATAAATAATTTTGTACAAAAATTACAAAAAAATTTTTTTTATGCGGTGGATAGGGACCGCATAAAAAAAGTTTCCCTTAGAAAATACATATGTCAAAGTTTTACGAAATAGCGAGAAAATGCTTTCTAAACAAAATAAATAATTAAATTACACGTGGAAACATTTTAAAAAATTTTAATTTCTCAGTTTTAAATAAAACGGTAAATTTCCTTTTTTCTTACTTATTGTATATTTTTTTAGTTTATGTTCAAGGTTAAAAATCAGTGTGGCTATTACCACGCATTTCATTAGTTGTGAAATAAACATTTCTTTTAACTAAATTATATTCTTTGTGTGCAAGATAATATGTAATTACATATGAAATTTGCTGGAATATGGAATATATAAGAATATTGAGCATGTCTAATGATTAATGAACTTGGCTGATGCATTAGGTATGAAAATGGCTGAACAGAATCTCAATATTCATATACCGCATAAAAAAAAATCGCACAAAAAAAATCGTATAAAAAAAAAAATCGCACAAAAAAAACGCATAAAAAAAAATTCGCATAAAAAAAGACCGCACAAAAACAGGTTTGACTGTACATACATTTGTATTATTTTGTCAATCAAATCAAATTCAATCCAATTGAACGGTAAAATAAAAATAAAAATTAAAATTCAATTAATTGATTAAATATAAAACCAAACACGTAAAATAGTCATAATGTAATTGAAAATCATTAAATATTAAATAGAAATTGACAATTCAATTGGAATGAAATAAAAAATAAAATAAAAAACGTTGATGATGATAGTTGTAGTAATAACAATAATGGTAATAGTTATAAAATAGTAGTAATAATAGTGTTTTGGATAGACTCTTTGTTGTCCATATACACATGCATACTATAAAGTCGGATCGAGTTAATAATTTCACACGCCGAAAAAAGTCACACCTTTGTTCTTCTTTTGTTTTGTAATAATAGTTTTTGTTTGTTACGTTTTGTCTTCGATTATTATTATTTTTAATAATTTTTTATTACATTTTACTAAAACGGAAAAAAATGAAACGTTTAAAAGTTGTTTTTGTTGTTGGGGTATCATTGTTTAAAATCATGTTTTACATATATTATAAATTTTATTAATTTAACATATTATACCAAAAAAAAAAAAATAAACTAAAAAATTAAAGTTTTGGAGAGAATACAAAAAAAATTGACCGACCAACGCCTACAACACATTTTTGGGTTATAAATTATATTGAGATTCATATATAGCGACAGACACTCTTCGCGGTTCATCGAATTGTTTTTTTTCCGGTACTAAATTATTTTACAAAATAACACTTTGATATTTTATATGTGCTCTGGCATTTTATGTACACATTTTGCCAACTGTTGTATTTCATTGTGTATGATTGAAATCTATCGCTTATCGATTTTTATTCTTGCCTTTTACTCATGTATATTGTTGCCAATAGATAACGGCAGATTAATTGGCCCCATATGGCATGGCTTTTTCTAGTGGCGTGGCTAGCATGGGTGGCATCCGGTGCGGTAATCGTGGTGTCACCCCAAGAATGAAAACTGTTAAAATTAATAAAAATCCCATAAACGTAAAGTACGATTTAATTTAATTAATACGAATGAGTGTCACTAATTATCAAATTACTATATTATGATAATAATAGTAGTGTTTTGAGTATACAAGAAGAATGAGAGTATAATTAATATACTCTCATATACATATTTTGAAGACACGTTTAAAATCACTTCTTTCTAGCTTCAACAACTGCAAACTCAGAAATCACATCTTCAAAATTTATTTTTTGTGTTGCCTATGTATTGTTAATATGCCAAGATTGTTTCTCGTATTGTTGCGCTTAAGTAATTTTTAATTAATTTTAATTTGCTGAAACTCCTCTCACACGAAGCAACTGATAAGCACATTATCATAAATAACTTTAGTGCGACGATAGGATTCGGAAGAGATTCTGCAAAATCCCATTCTACAATGAATTTCAAAAAGTCTAGAGACACCCAATTAGAAACTGTGACATTTGCCATTTTTAAATGTCTTCTCAACCTTGGTACATACACCTGATCATAAAAACCAGCAAATTTTGATACAGCTAATTTTAATTCTTCAGTGTTCGCTAAAAGCAAAGTATTTGTTTGTTCATCTTCGATCTAGTTTGGAGTTCAATACTGAATCGGTCAAGACATTTCTTCATCAGTAGCGAACTCACCGGCTCATACGCTTTTTACGACAGATTCGTCTTTCTATTGGAATGTTGTAGTCCTCCTTTTTGCATAGAAAGATCTATTGCACCTTCTACTTCTTCCAGAATATTTTTAAAATAGATCTTAATTTTAAAGAAGATTGAACAGTTTTAAATAATTTTTGGAGTATTATTTCTTATCCGATATAACGAGGACTAATGACAAAATATGAATAATTCCGATTTGAAAACCAATATGAATATTTACGATTGTAAAGAGAGAAACTCTCTTGATAAAATTTTAATGCGCAGCGGCATACTCAAAAAAAAATAAAATTTGGTAAACGAAACCAATTAACCAATCTTAATTATTACCAAGAGAAGAAAGTCTCTTTGAAGAATGATAATTTTATCATTTTTCATTATTGTCAAACCAGAATCGCTTTTGAGTGTTTAAATTCAAATTTCGTTCTTTTATTTACTCTCTTTTTACGAAAGGAGAGAAAAAATATTTTGTTTTGTTTCTTTCCTCTGGAACAAAATCCAACAAAATAAAATATCTCTCCTCTCCTATCCTTTGTATTTTATATGAGTAGAGATATTTTAGTTTTTCCGATTTCGTTCCCGGGGAAAGAAACAAACACAAATATTTTTTTGTTTCCTTTCACAAAGAGAGAAAAAAAGATCAAAGAAGGGAACAAACAAATGAATTTAAACACTGCACAGATAAAAAGCAAAGAAAACAATTGAAAAATTCGATGATATGTATTTTTGTTTTTTCATTATCATATCATCGAACCGGAATCGGGTTGGCCATGACTTTCGTGTCAAACGGTCGTGTTTTTTGTTTGTTTTTATTTTCCTCAAAAATTTAATTTAAATTAATTTTATAAAAAAAAAAAGTGTTCTGCTGATTAAAAGGTGAATTACGTGGTGTGTGTGAATTGTCCGGGTGCGTTTAACCTTGAACAAAACCAACAATAATTACAAGCCTGACTACCACCAATATTATAAATTTATTTTTCGCTTATACATGAAAGTATTGGTGATCGGATACACTATATAAATTGTAGACAAAACAAAACATGCGAAGTTTCCCACCAATACTTCCAAGTATAAGCGATTTAATGTAAGAATGTATCTGTGTACCTCTTTACGGAATCAGGCTTGTTGTACATTAGTGTTGGTTTTGACCTTGAAGGTTGAAATCTGGAAGGCGTATATTGAAATTGTCCTGGACCCGGTTCAGTACTTCATTTGGGGCGTTGCGGACATAGCCTGGAAGGGCACCTGATTGCAAGCATTTGCAATAGTTTCGGAACAGGTCCGAGGGCGGGTGAGTATACGTTGTGTCGTTCTTATAGTTCATTGAATAAGATTTACATAATGCAAATATGTAAAATACAATCAAATTGAATTGAAGCAATGTTGTACCAAGTTTTGGATGGATTTAGTGAAGTGTGTCTTGAACAAATGGTCCTTTGTTGACATGTGTAGAGTGCGATCATTCTCTCGTATTACGAATTGCGAGTTTCGAGAGCTCGAAATATGCTGACAAATCCTTTAAAAGAACCTTAACTATTACGAGTTGTCGGTCGTATTTCACATTGTACGAGTAAACAACAACAAGGGAATCTCAATTGCGAGAATTCGCAAAGTCTTGCACATAATCGCGTTGTCGCAAATTCTGATAACTCGATACTCGTAGTGCTGACATAATTGCACCCGTGATATGTGATATGTAATTGATTGAATGGTATAAGGGTGGATTAGAGGTGTTTGACATGTCCCGGTGGTGGGCTACTGCAGTGTTAATTTCTGCTGGCCAATCTGAAGCAGAATATTGCTGCTCATACGGGTGTTTTATTGATTTAACTTTGTTTAAATACAATTTGCTTACTGTGACAGGAGTGTTGCGACAGTAGCGCGAAATGTCAACTTAGGTATAAACAAAGTTGGCCCCAATTTGCAAGTTCTTTGCGATGGTATTCTAGTACAAATTTAGGTATCTTCGATCAGTTTTAGTAGCAAATTAAAATGTGTCCGATCCAGTTGCATCTTGGAATTCTATTAGTGAAAGCTGAAAGCATAAAGAATCCACCTAATTTAGTGCTGGATTATGATTAAACAGGATCTGAATCAGCACGAAATTTCCGGAAATAAGAGTCTTGAACTTGAAACTGTAGGCGAGTGCGGATTATGGAACTTGGTTTACTGAGGTACTAATTTATACTTTGTTTCAGAATCTAAATTTAAATAACTTTTTACTCGGTTTATGACTTAAAACTAACTGTTTAAATTTGATCTCAATTATCAGAGATATTAATGATCAAAAATTATTGGGTGTACAAATATATTTCCGACCTTTTTAGATAGGTGTTGTTAGTATCACTGCTTGCACATTATTGAATCGGGCAATACATGTTTTTTGGAGGTTAGATGTCAAGCTTGAATAATTACTAGTGACATTTGTTCAAAGCGTAAACAACAATTATTTTCATGTAATTGAAAATGTCGAATTTTGCGCCAAAAAAACAACATTTGCGGGAAGTTTTACTTCATTATTTTTTGTTGAAGAAAAGTGCAGCGGAAACAAATCATTTGCTTGTGGAAGTTTACGATGAACATGCTCCATCGAATACAACATGCAAAGAGTGGTTTCAACGATTCAAAGTTGGTGATTTTGACGTAAGAGACAAAGAACGTGAAGGCAGACGAGATTGGTTTAGAAGCTGGGAAATTGGGTGCCACACAAATTGAAAGAACGGGATATGGAACGTCGGAAAACCATGTGTGAATTGTTGCTTCAACGATAACAAAGGAAGAGTTTTTGCATCGGATCATCACTGGTAATGAAAAGTGGATCCATTATGACAATCCAAAGCGCAAAACAGTGTGGGTCAAGCCAGGTGAACCAGCGCCGTCGACGCCAAAAGCAAATATCCATGGTTCGAAGGTGATGCTTTGTATTTGGTGGGATATGAAGGGTGTCGTCTATTATGACCTGCTGAAAGAGCGTGAATGGCTTTAAAGCAAGCTCTAGCTGCAAAATGACCGGAATGGTACAAAAGGCACGATACGATTATTTTGCAACAGTACAACGCTAGGCCAAATGTTGCTGTACCTGTCAAAAATTACTTAGACAGGCAGACCTGGGAAATTCTACCCCACCCGCCGTATTCACCAGACATTGCTCCCTCTGATTACCACTTGTTCCGGTCGATGCAATCAGCCTGGCACAGCAGCACTTCACTTCATATGAAAACGTCAAAAAATGGGTCGATGACTGGATCGCCTCGAAACCACCAGACTTCTTCCTTTAGGGAATCCGTTTATTGCCTGAACGATGGGCGAAGGTTATATAGCTTCCGAAGGAGCATACTTTGAATAAAACATTCTTTCATTTTCTACACAAACTAATGTCTTTTATTTCAGTAAAAAAGGTCGGAAATATATTTCTACACCCAATAAAAATAATATTTGTAAATAGGGTTCCAGAATATGCTGCGTCTCACCGGGCTTACTGAGAGGCTGGAGCTTACTGAGAGGTTGGCATCTTAATTAAATGTGTTAACAAATGGTTTAAGATTTTAAAAAAAATTATTTTTTAAATATTTAAATTTAAATTTTAAAGTTAAAGCGAATCTTTCAATGCGGCTTGCTAGGAGGGGTAGAAGTTGGGGGCGGAGGAGGATGGCGTTTATTAAACAAAATTATCTGTCCGTTGATTTATAATTTGTTCTTAAACTTAACAAAATTTAAATTTAGTTTTTAGTTTCTGATTTTGGTTCTAAATTTGAAATTAAATAAATTCGAATTTATTTAAGTAAGTAAAGTATATAAATAACTAATTAATCACGATTTCGACTTCGATATTTAGCAAGTCCCGTGAAACCTGACCAGAATCTTCAAGCATCTAGTGGATTTGTGGGTTTTGGAGTTGTGCTTTATTGAGTTAACCTTTATCTTTATGTATAATACTATACATAAAGGGTGAGGAAAAAGCATGGAAACCCCTAAAAACCTCGCGGATTTCGGTAAAAAAAATGAGCAAGGGTTATTCTTAGGTAATTTTCAACAGGGAATTTAATGGTGTTCTTGGTTGTGACCTTGACCTTCATCTTCAAGGTTATTTGGAGGTCAAGGCCATTTTTTTAAATAATAACCCCTATTTTTGATAACAGAATCGAAAAGAGCGATCAATTGTACGTCCGAATATGTATTTTCCATGACCTCCCAAGGTCATCTGAAGGAATTTACATTGCGCGGAAAACTATGGAAACCCCTAAAATCTCGCGGAGTATGTCAAAAAGAAAAATGAATTTTTTTTTTAATTTTCATAGCAAATCAATATTCCTTCAGGTGACCTTAAGAGGTCATGGAAAATACAAATTCGAACGTACAATTGATTGCTCTTTTCGAATCCGGTGTCAAAAACCGGGGTTTCCCTATATAAAAATGACCTTGAACTCAAAATGACCTTGAAGATGACGGCCAAGGTCACAACCAAGCTCACCATTAAATTCCTCGTTGAAAATTATCAAAAAATAAACTTTGCTCATTTTTCTTTTTGACATACTCCGCGAGATTTATAGGGGTTTCCATACTTTTTCCTCGCAATGTAAATTCCTTCAGATGACCTTGGGAGGTCATGGCAAATACATATTCGCACATTTAAATGATCGCTCTTTTCGATTCTGTCATTAAAAATAGGGGTTCTAATTAAAAAAAATGGGCTTGACCTACAAATAACCTAGAAGATGAAGGACAAGGTCACAACCAAGCTCACCGTTAAATTCCTTGTTGAAAATTACCTAAGAATAACCCTTGCTCATTTTTTTTGACCGAAATCCGCGAGATTTTTAGGGGTTTCCATACTTTTTCCTCACCCTGTATAACAAAATACTAACTATTCAATACTTACACAGTCGAACAAATAACTTTAATTTTACAATACTTGCATTACGACTCATGCAGGGATGGCTCAAAAAAAAATTTTGTAATCCTTGCGCCCTAAGCAAACTTTTTTGTTGCACGCTCCCTACCCAAGCAAAAAATAGATAGTGTTAAAAATATTCTTAAGGTAATAAAATTATTTGGATGAATATCGGACAATTTTTTTATTTTTTTCGTTCAATGCGCGTTGAAATAGATTTAAGCTCATTACATAAATCCACTGCTTCGATGTCTTTAGAGCCTTCATGAGTTATGCTCTCTAAAGCTTATACAGGTGCTGTGTTGTTACTTGTTGTAGACTTTGAATGTCAAAAATGAATCCAAAAACTGAGTCGAGATTTTACATCTGCTCAAATCTATTATTAACGGAGTTAATAGCATTATCAATGACTGCAAAGTAAAAATGCACTTTAATATCTTCGCTGGGGCTTCTGAATGAAATTATCTTGCACTTAATATAAAAATGTTTGTTTAGAAGCATCTACCAACATACTTTCAAATCTAATATCGCTCCTTAAGTTCTTTAAAAACAATTTCGTATTCTGTAATTGTTTGATACCAGAATGAATATTTAAGAATTTTTCTTGGAGCATTTTCTCGTTATACGAGAAGTTTTTGGGTGTTTTTTCGTGCGTTTACACCGTGAACCGCGAAGTGACGTTGCCATTACACGCAAAATGAATTTGTGATTTTACTTATCTACGCATGCGTAAATTTGCTTTTTTTAAAATTTACAGACCTTATATTGAACTAATAAAAAAAATATCGTAAATCGCGAATATTATATAAATAGATTTTAGATTTTATTTGATAAAAAAAATGAAAAAAAAATATAAAGGCTGTATTTTTAGGCGTCCTCAGAAGTTCAGCGCCCTAGGCGGCCGCCTAGTTCGCCTATATGGTAGAGCCACCCCTGAACCCTTGTAAAGCAACCTATATTAAATTGTAAAGTAATGATTGCATTAAAATGAATATTAACGCATTTATGAAGATTTCTTAAGCAGCATTTGCATTAACATTTATTTTTAATAAAACTACTAAACATTTTAAAGCAACCTACTCAAATTAAAAATATGTACCAACATAAAATTCTCTAAGACAAGCGGACTTAATGTATATATGAATTATAGATTCAAGGACGTGTTTTGCGTTATTGATTTAAAATTCACTAAATCAAACCGACATTTATCATGTTACAGGTAAACTTTTCATTTCCTAAAATATAATTTATTTCCTTGGGCGATCATAAAGTGGTCTAACCCGCCAAACTGCAAAACAATTAAGATTCTCTGAGATCTCGACGAAGTTGCGTCGTTTTATTGTTATGCTGGAATACCTATATGATACAAATTGAGAATTGGTGCAGGTTATTATTTTAGGGTTTGTCATATTTAGTGATTAATTTGCTGTCTTGACAATTTAGATGCCTAATTTAATTTATTTTTAAGAAGTTACGGGCTGATTTTTAAATAAATTAGGATTTAAGTTTCATAGAGGAAACGAACCAGTTGGTTATTAAATTTGATGCTGTAATAAAATAATCGATAAATTTGTTTTAGATTAGAAACACGTGAGAAACATGACCGGATTTACGGAAACATTAGCATCCAACGGATTTTTCATTTTCGGTTTGTTCGTTGTTTAATTTTGCCTACTTCAATTTTGTTCATTTCGCATTTCATGGAGATTTTGTCATGGTTTGGGCACGCATATAGTCTGGAAATAAATATCACCTGTATCTGCTATTCATTTTACCACCAGAAATTGTATATAAATGAAGTTTGGATGCCACGTGTCACTGATGATTTATGGCTTCTTAAGTTGTATTCTTAAACTTATGTACATTAATAAGTCGTATTATTGATGGACATGTTATAGGACCCGAATAGCCTGAGTATGATGTCCTCGGTGTGTGTGTTTAATGAAGAGTGATAAGCTGTATTCTGAGATTGTTGACCACCATCTCACAACCGCTGTTGCTCAAATTCGTTAATCCAACATGGTTTATGCTTATGAGTTGGGAGCCGATCAAGACTGACGCACTGCATATCTCATGTATTGCTACTTCCCAAGTTGTGGCATCGTTTGAAGCATCTAGCACTGTGACCTAATAATTGTCATGTTAATGTCGGTACATATTTGATTCTCTTTGAATAAAATGATGAGCGTATAGTTCGATTTAAAATTGGAATTGCTGTGTGCATGTCTTAATTACTCTTCGGTTCAATGATTTTTTTTTTGAGAGTCTAGCTGGTTTGCCCGACGTTTATTTTGTGATTGCAAATGCGTGCCTAGGAAACTTCCTATTTGTAGAACAGGAGGTAAAGTACCAGTTTTACGAAGATTTATTTGTGCTTTTATTAGTTCTACGAATCCAAATATTAATCCAAAAACACGCAGCGTCGTTGGATAGCTGTAGTGTTTTATAAGACATTTCCATTTCCAATCTTTTACTTCCAAAACCGCTGAATATGGACTTAGACGAGTTTCAGATGTCTTCAAAATTTTCTCTACTGCGTCCCTCAAGGAGCCTGTCCCATTCCAACAAGCAGTATTAGTTATGAATTCCACAGGCATTTGTCCACGAGCGACGAGCTTTTCGAATCTTAATGGCACGGATCTGATACGATATAATGTGATCTCAGAAACAGTGCAGAAATATGTCGACGCAAATTCAATTTCAATACTTGCCAGCATTTTGGTTGCTAATTTGGACAATAGTAACGAAGCACACAATTCCAATCCTGGAGTTAATCTGTACCTTTCAGAGGAGCAACTCTAGTTTTGGCACAAATAACACCATCCTGAATTTTGTTGTGCTACTGCTTTCGCACATGACTGCATGATGTGAAAGATAATGGTAAGGGTTGGTTACTTATTCCATATGATTAAGATCGATTTATTCGGACGTGAATTGAAAATATTTTCATGAAGCATCGGATTGGAATTTAATCGGTTGTCCAAATTTGAATTTTGTTGCAGTGCACTGATTGACAAGTTTCCTTTAATTTTATTGGAAGACTATATACATTCCTAACTCTGTGCGAACAACATGTTTAAAATTTGCTCTATGCAAATGCGTTATTTTGGGAAATATCGATATTCGCAATTTCCCAAAATTTTTGCAATTGTGAATTTAATGTTTAAAACGAACGTAACAAAATTACGCACAAGGTATTTAATGTTGAATCGAATAATATAGTATTACCCTGAATTTAACCCTTAACAATGTAACCGATGCGGGTTTTACTAAATGGAGATTCTCTTAAAACATTTATCTTTTCATTCAAGGTGACTTTTGCTAAAACTTCTGCTCCTAAAAGCAGGAAGCGAGGAACCATTGATCAGTTATTTCGAGATTTTGTCGGATTAAATTTGAATTGATGTTTACTGGATACCAAAACAAAATATTATACTGGATTCCAGTATATTATTTTGTTTAATGAGGCACTAAATCAAAATATTGAAATTCGTTGTGCTTGATTCGACGAAAATGTTTAGGTTTTTCGCCAGCGTTGAAACCGTTCCATGATTTAAAGGCAATCCCCAAGTTGAGCTATCATTGCTTTATAGTTGGCTTATTTGATCGATCATTTTGAGAAGCACGAGTTGTGTCGAGTATTTTGCACCGTAATTGTAGAATTTCGACTAACTCATTAAACGACAGAAATTTAACAGCGGGATACTTTTTACTATTTCAATTCGAGAAAGTTCATTCAACCGATCACTTAAATGATGAATAAGAAAAGGATCCCATCTCATGTGTGTTTTTTGTAATTAAAAAAAAATCCGTCCAATTCTCTTTGCAATGAAAGTGAATTTTAACTCAGTAATCAGATTTCAATTAAAAATTGAGGTGTGGCCAATAAACGAATTTCTTTTATACGAATTTTTTATGAATTTTTATAGTTTTTGAGATGTTTGCAACATGAATTTATTGGTTCACTGGAATTGCCACTTCCGGTTGACAGTTTTGCACCCACATTTTCCGGGACCTCCCAATTTATAAAAAAGGCTTAAATATGAAGTTTCGAATGGTCATCTATACACAAGGATTTATTTTTGTTTGGTGATTTTTCGGCTGTTCTGCTTATCGAGTGATATTTATCAAGCAGCTATTCGTCTGATTTGATCAGACGGTATATAGCTAACTTGAATATATTTACAACAATTTTTTTAAAATTACGCGTAATTAATCCGTTATGCTTGACTCTTATCAACAATGTGTGCGCTCACCTATTAACTCCATTTACGTTAAACACGCATAAAAAAACTATTTCACAATTTACTACGAGTATAAGACCAACAGTCCATAATTTAACAGAAATAACTTAACTGAAGAATTTAATTTACGTTTTGATGTATTATTATATAGTACACAGTAGTTTTTTGTTGCTACTTTGTGTAAATATATACGGAACTCTTTATTTGGTTAAACGGGATAGTGTATATTGCATTGCGGTTTTCTTCTCAATTTTTTTTATTTTTTTTTTAAATTTTTTTAACTCAAGATGATGTGAAAATTCATTTTGACAAATAAATTGTTGGTGTTACCATGGAATGTGTGTACTTTTAAAAGTATAACAACTGTACATTTTTATTGTTAATTTTTTGTTTGTCTTTTTGTAAAATAATGAAAATTGTTTTACAAATTAATGATTTACATCGACACATTTGTGAAACGTGTTTGCTGTTATGGCGGATGCGAGGAAAATATTAAACAATCAGCTGATGGAAATGAGATATCTTTATTATTACTACTCACAATGTTCTTGATTTGACGCCCAAAAAAAAAACAATTTCCCATTTTTACTCGTTGATTTTTCTGCACAATTTTATAGCATCATAACCATAATTTTTTGATAATTTCGAGTAAATTAAGCAGAAAATGTCAGTATCATAGATTCATGCATCAACAAAATTTATCCTCAATTTTCTCGTCGCGCGCGTTGTTGTTATTACATAATATTCAAACACAAACAATAAGACAATAATTGAATCAATTACGATTACGAGATTTTTTGTATGGTATAAGAAATACGAAATCCACTGTGCACAACAAAATTTGACTTGATTGCATTATATAGTACAATGGTACATACTATATAGAGACAAATTTGTGCTGTGGTACAGAAAAATCAGATTATAACCGCGTGATATTTAACACCCTACGAATTTTGCATGAATTGATCCTAATTTTTAACCGACGACAACGATGTTGTGATATTTGAACGGAAAAGGACATTAAATTGGGATACATTAAATTTAGGGGATATAGATACAAATTGATGACATTGATATATAGAAAAATGACTCAGTTTTTTTTTTCGTTTTTTTGGTTGAATAAATTTATCTATTTTATTATAGCATTTTTTAATGATAAGTTAAAAATTAGTTTTTCGTCATTTTAAAAACTGTATAGATGTAATTTTATGATAAGACAATTTTCTATTAAAACAAATTTGTGTTTTTTTTTTTTCGTTTATCGTATTTTAAATTTTGATCACGAACAGTTAGTTCTTTTTAAGTTGTATTATGTATATATTGTTCATATGCTGTTATATACTCGTCGTACTATTATACTAGGATAGCTTTCAATATGTTATCGATGGAATATGGTAATAAAAAAATAAATTAATCGATTGCCATTTGATGATTCCGTAAAATACTCATGGTAGCTATTGTATGATTGAAGGGTTACAGGAAAACATGTTAAATTTTATCTATGTTCAGATCTTAAAGTTATATTTAAATTAAATGTTTGGTTTTATTTTTAAATCGTCAGTTAATTTGTAGACAACCAGGTGATTATTTGTCTCCGATTATATAATTGAGGTATAAATGTGTGAAGTGAAAATTATTTTGCCATTTAATTTTGAAACCAAAAAAAAACCTGTTATGTATTCGCAATATACTATCGAGGTAATCCATCTGTTCGATAATATTATATGTCACACTCTAGCACAACTACAGCTTGACAATTAAACATTGCACATTTATAAAAATTATTTTCCAATTTTTTTACCGATTTTATTACTTTGTAGAAAGAATAATTCATCAAAAATGAAGGAACATAGCTGAATTCAACATTTCAGTTTTAAAAGTGGTAAAATTATAGATTTTAAGTGTCTTCTATTACTAATCAAATTACAAATTAAATTATTAATCAGTGTTTTAGTCGGTTACACCGGTCAGGTTCGGTTACATGCCAAATTCAATGATTATTTACAAATTCAAACCGATAAATAAATAGGTTGGTCCCGTTTACATGGAATAGTTTAAGCTGTTCTGTTTAACCGGGATTTGTTAATAATAGTGAAAGTGACGAGGGCATTTTGAAGTGTAGTGATATGGTTCATATGGCTAACGATCTTAATGGACGGAAGGCCGTTCATTAATTTTCTCGTATTTTGGCCCTAAGTTAATTTTAAAAATGATAATTATTAGTTTCGGAGTCTGGTTCTGGGGGCACGTGAAAAAAAAATTCATTGTGAAACTAATCAGTTCACAGTTTCACAGTTATTTCAATTAAAAGCAAAAAATTTCCAAACTGGAGTGTTGACTGTGGGAAAGAAGAATCACTTTGGGCGTCTGAGGTGGCTTAGTCGAAAATACGTGGAATTTTCTACACCTTATGAAAAAAGTTTCCAAAGTCTATTATTAGTTGTTAGGAAGAATATTTTTTAAGCTGGAATTCGATGTTAACGAATTGGAATTTATAATGTTTATACAATATTTTAAGCGCAGATAGGCCTTAGTAAAAATAAGTAAATTTCACACGTTTTATGTGCTAAACAATTTTTTTTTTTGTGAGATCTTAATGTGCTGGATACGCTCAATGTTCAAGATTCCGGGATCAATTCCGGAATTGATTTTTTTTTTTAAATAATATTGAATTAAAAATTAAAAATCGAAATTTTACAAAAACAACAAATTTCGTTTACATATTTTAAAATTAAAAAATAAAGAATTTATAACGTTTATAGAATTTGTAGCAATTACACAGAAAAGAATGAACAGATGTTGAAGTTCCATGTCAAGTATTTACATTGAATTATTCAATCTAAAAAATTTATTCCTGCTCTAATCTAACCAGGTAAGACAGGGACAATATAATACTTACAATAATAAGATTCGCTTCTCTTCGTTTTTGTTTTTTATACACAATTTTTGTAAAAATAAAAAAAAGAGGAGCGAAATATGTAATATTGTATTATATTGTCTCTGTCTTAACTGATTAGATTAGAGCAGGAATAAATTTCTTAGATTGAATATTTCAATGTAAATAGGTACTTGACATGGAACTTCCATATCTGTTCATTCTTTTCTGTGGCAATTATATAAATTCTTTGAATTTAACCATTATTTTATACGCTATATTACATATATGAAACCTATAAATTCAGTAAATTCTACAAATTCTATAAAGTCTAAAAATCAATAAGTTTCTTAAATTCTATAAATTCTGTGTATTCTATAAATCCAATCGATTTTATAAATCTTATGAATTTCTGATATATTAAATCTAAAAACTCTTTAAAATTTCAAATTTCATGAATTCTATCAATTCTTATAAATTCTATAAATTTTATACAAATACAAATTTTTTTAAATTTTGTAGATTCTTTGAGTTCTAATAATTGTTTCAATTGTGTCTGTTTAATAAATTTTACAAACTCAAATTCTCCTTGTTTTATAAATACATTTAGTTCCCTAAATCCTATAAGCTTTAACAATTCTATAAATTCAATAATTTCTATAAATTTTATAAATTTAATGAATTATATAATATCTAAAGTTCTCTATTTTATAAGTTCTAAAATCATATGAACAAAGTTTGAAAATTCAGTTAGTGCTTTAAATTCTACAAATCTCATAAATTCTATAGTCCTTAAATATTCCGCAAATTCGATAATTTGTATAAACTTCCAAAGTCCATAAATTCTATAAACTTTATAAATTCTTTAAATTCTACAAATAAATATAATCTAAATTCAATAATTCCTATAAATTTAATAAATTATTTGAATAAAGTTTTAAAATTCATCAAGTTAGTTCTTTAAATTCTAAAAATGCTAGCAATGCAATGTATAGGTGGTTTATATAAAAAAAACGGGTATATAGCCATACGTCCTCGATTTGGCTACTACTGTAGGTAGGACTGTTACTACTGTAAGTAGGACGGTAAATGTTAACTGCGAAAGAGTTGGTCAAGGCACTCCCGCCTCAGAAAAGATTGCCTAGAATAAAAATAAAAAAAAAATTATTTTGTACTTTGGTCAGCATCGAACCCGAAACAAAAGCGTTCCGAAATCAATCAGGGAGTCAGTCAGTGATGAGCGTAAATATATATTAGCAATACCTGTTAACGACCGCCAAAAGTGCATCCACATTTTTTTAGGAATAAAACAGATTTATAGGTTGATGAACTTTGTCAAAAATTCGCAACTATTTAATTTACTCAGTGTACTCATTTATAAAATTTGAGCACATAATTTGGATATATAAGAAAAGCATTCCCGAGTCAATCAGGGAATCAGTCAGTGATGTGATGAGCGTAAATATATATTAGTAAGTATATAAGCATATACAAACATAATGAATGTCTATGGTATAAGTATGGAATAAAAGAAAAATATTTGACAAAAAAAAAATGTTTTTATTGAAGAACCTCTTGAAAAACTACATTGCGTGTGAATTACCTCTGGCCATTCAATAATCTTCCTTGCTGTGAAATCAATTCAATAAACACCTTCACTTGACTTGCAACTCTTGTTCGTGACAACGCCACATACAATTGGCCATGTGAAAATACTGCGGTCTCCAAATCAATGCCAACGTGATCAAATGATTGGCCTTAAGCGTTGTTGATTGTAATAGCGTACGCAGGAATTATCGAAAATTGGCGGCGTTTTAATATAAAAGGTAATGCTGTGTCGATTGGAGCGAGATAAATTCTGGTAATGAGAACTATATCATTGTGATTACATGTTGAAGTAACTCTTGCTTTTATCAAGCAAATGAGTACCATTTTAAAGTCCTTTTTAAGGGTTCAAGTTTCTCAGTAACATGATGATGTCACTTTTCTTAAGCAGCAACACATGAGGTGGCATGCCGGATGGAGTTTGCATATTGAGAAATTCAACAGGAAAATTGAGAGAATCATTTGGATCTTCATTTACAAGAGAATCCGCGCTATAATAGATTTGAGAGTCATCATCGTTCAAATCAATTTTTTTTTTCTATTCATATCAAGTGTTTGCGCATTTGTTTGCGCGACAATGATTCGACTTGAAAGTTTTTGCATTGATATTTGCTGCAAATCGCCAAAAATTGTCTCAATCAAGTTTCCAGTTGATATCAAATCTGTGGGTATTTAAACAATATCTTCTTCATATATTCCTGCTACCCGAGGCAATTCTGCTGATCATATTTTGAGAAGCCAATCATTGTGCTCATTTTAATCACTCCGCATATTTGTTTAAAGAGTTAACTGTTTAAAATCATTCCAAAGTAGACTTGAATTAATGCAGCATTTAATTATACGTGTGCCTCTGGGAACGATTGGAACCATTGTTTTGCCTCCAAAACTCGCATCGCTGTTCATAATTTCTTTTAAAAGGTTATCGATGCAACGTAATCCGTTTTTTGGCTAATGTTTCGTAGAGATAAGTTTTTCCAGAACCACCAGGACCGTCCGAGATAAAACATCGAGTTCTTAAATTTGAATCGTGAATTGCTCGGATGATTCGATAAAATGCGTTAAATTGTGTTGGTATTCGCAAGCCAAGAGTTCCACATGATAATCCATGTTGCTTAAGAATTTGCTGATGTCATGAAGAACTTTGTTGATCGCGACATCAAGTGTGAAATCAGCGACGTGATTTTCCCATAACATGAGTGGTCGAGGAAGATTCCAAAAACAACAAATGTATCAAAACATTTTCCGTAACTGTTTAGGCTTTAAATATATGGCACCATCTATTAAACAGTTATTCCATTCGCCATCAGATTCAAGTAAGCCTCTTGCTGCAGCTGCACTTTTGAAAAAAAGGTGAACGATATTGTCTACTGTTCGCAACGACTCAAAACTTGTTGCACCACGTACATATAGAAGCAAAATTCTCAAATAAAATCGTACTTCATCCTTCACTCCAACTGTAAACATTGTAGCGGCAACTTTATCACTGCCTCGTTTTCTTAGTTGCCAATTTCTTTTTGGGGAATTTCTGTATATATTGTCTTGCATTCATATCACTTTCATTGAGCTTTAACCATGATTGAAGTTTAGTTGATCCTGTTTGTGCTCTCAATATTGCTTCATTTCCTTCTTGAAAGATGTCCCTTTGCTGATTCTGTATAGTTAAACAGTCTCATGACACTATATTTGATTTATCATGCATCGATGATTCTCATAAACGCCAAATTGGTTCTGGCGCACTCACATAACGACAGTTAATAAAATTAGTGAGCTCATTGTATCTTAATTCTGGCTCTTCATTCGATGTTGTTGCACCATTTGCGTAGTCAAATTCCTTAAAGATGTATATTTCTTGTTTTACAATACAAAATTGTATGTCTTTCAATTCGTATTGAAACAATGAAATGCCGTTGTGGAATAAACATAATCATAAAATTATCAAGTACTTTGGTGTCCATCGAACCCGAAACATTTTCTATTCGAAGTTTATTGTTAACAGGTCAACATCTATCACTTAGGCTACTCAGATATAACATTTGAGCATATAATTTGGAAATAAAAGAAAAGCGTTCCGATATCAATCAGGGAGTCAGCCTGTGATGAGCCTAAATATATATTAGTATTCTGTAAATTTCAAAATTTTTATAAGCTATACAAAGTCTGTAAATTTTATTAATTCTAATATGTTTATAAAACGTATAAGTTCTATAAATTTAAATATTAAGAATTTTATAAATTTCATCAATTTTGTAAATTCTTTAAATTTTATAGATTTTATGGTTTCTATAAATTGTGTCAAGTCTGTTAGTTCTATAAATTCTACAAACCACAAATTTTACTTATTCTAAAAGTTTCATAATTTCGATAAATTCTATAAATTTATAAGTTCTTTGAATTCTACAAATTTTATAAATTTAATAAATTTTATGAACAATTCTATAAATTCTAGGATAAAGTTAAAAATTCAGTAAGTTCTTTAAATTCTTCAAACTCACAAAATCAAACTCAAATTCGATAAATTCTATATATCTTAAAAATTCAATAAATTCTATAAATTTTATTAGTTCTACAAAAAATGTAATTATTATAATCTTTAATATGTTTACATCAATAAATATTAACGATTTTATGAATTTCGTCAATTCTTTAAATTACCATAAACTTCACAAATTCTATAAATTTTATAGATTCAATGAGTTTTCCAAAATACAAACTCAAAAACTTATTTTAAAAATTCCATAATTACCTAAAATTCAATAAATTCTATAAATCCCATCAATTCTCTACATTCTATAAATTCTTTTATTTCTATGAATTCTACAAAGCCTAAAATTTTTGTAGGTTAGGTTAGGTTAGTTGAATTTTCACAGAATTTATTCCCTTCGCCCATACTGAAACCATTTAGAGCTACTTATATAGCGCAGAACACCGCGCACGTTGCTAACCTAAGTATTTATGCCTCCTATTTAAGTGCTAATTCCAGACATGAGCAAAGAAAATTAATTAAATCCTCTTCCCCCCAACCCAAACATCTTCTAAAGAAGTAATTTGCCTCCAAAACAAGCCTTCTTGCATTCTCTCCAAAAACGCAGTAGCCCGTGAGTATTCCTACGATCGTCCTTAGTTCATGAAAGCTTGATGTTCTGGTGCGCCCCTTCTTTGTCGTGACTTGTTCCAGACTTGGTCTTTCTGATTTCAGCAGGTGAAAAATTCAGTAAGTTTATATAAAATTTTATACATTTTAATGTTTTATGAATATTTTTTAATGCTTTAAATTTTGTAGATTCTATAAGTCCTATAAATTGTGTTAAATGACAGAGTTCTATAAATTCTACTAATTTAAATGGTTTTCCTAGTTTTTTTAAGTTCCCCAATTATTATAAAACTATAAATTTTAAAGGTTTTTTAAATTCTGCAAATTTTATAAAATCGATTAATTCCATAAATTTCATTAACTCTACAAATTCTTTCAACTCTGTAAATAATATAATTTGTATAAATTTTTAATTCGTTTTAATCAGAACAACATCGAAAAGCTGAACTTCAACCATAATGTCCTGAAAGAAAACATTAACCTGATAAAAATTAGATTCTTGAAATTTTTGGCCAAAAAGTAATTCCGAAATTATCGAATTTGAATGTTTTCGATTGCGGAATTCCAGAATTGATTTTTTTGAAATATTCTCTTATTAAAAATTAAAAATCAAAATTTTTCAAAAAACAACAAGTTGTTTAAAATATTAGATATTTTTATAATTAATTCTCATATAACGATACCAAATCACAATTTCAATTAAATGCTTGTCCAAAAATTTGCTTTCCTACTCACTCCATATAAAATGAATATGAAAAAAAAAAATCAACATCATTTTAGTGTATTTCATTAAATCTGACGCATGTTTCCCGCTGCTAAACACGCTCCTTGAACGGCACTTCCATCATCCAAAAATTAAAATCCTTTTCGAAACGCAGAGAAAATCAATCTCCTTCATAACACTGGGGGCGACGCAAAAACGAGATTTTTCAGGAAGGTTCAAAAACGAGCATATCTGTCTGTTATATAGTGTAAACATTAAAATGAACTAACAAAATTAAATATTTTATTGAATATTTTATTGAATTTTGAACGTTTTGCTGTCACAAATTTAATTAAAAAGACTAGCAATCATTAATTTTACAATGCTGCATCGTCATGACTGAAATAGTTATTCTTTCCGTTTTTGCAGAACTGATCATATATTTGGTGTTGAAAACACTTTTCCGCAATGAGCATTCTGGGCCAACGGACAAGATTATTGAATTCATTAATTATGTCACTGCCGTCCGAGCTTGAATTCCCGCATCAAATTTAATTTATTTGTTTGAGTCCGAAACCAGGCCTCTATATACGGGGCTGTGTAGTTATTATGTTCTGTACCTTTTTCCGTATAAAACCACCTTAGACGGATAAGGATAAAACCCTTTTAGACGGATAAAATTAAATATAGGCATAAGGTAATTTTCAGGGACGAGCATTTATTATTTCATAATCCGTTTTTGTGTGTCATGTCATGGTGAATGCAAAATAGAAAAACTGCAAAACTTCCAAAAGTAGCCACCCCTCTATTTTCACTAGCCCTCTCTGAAATTTATGTTTTTAGCCTGACTTTGAATTTTCAAATTATTAGATTATTTTGTTCCTTAAACCTCCATAGATTGACCAACATTTCTGGGTCCCTTGCATAAAATTATGTTAAAAATATTTAAATTAGTGAGACAAATAGAAAATCATTAATTCCGAAAGTACACTGAAAAAAAACTATGTAATATTAAGAAAAATCATGCTTAAGATTACAAAAATTTTGGGTAAAGAGAACAATTAGTTATAATAAGAGAAGCACTTTAGTTAAAATAAGATATATTTCAAAAGACCAAAAGTTTCGTTAATATTACAAAATATTTTATTGAACAAATCTCATACTCCAAAAATTACGAAGTGGGCCTGATTGTTTTATTATAGTAGGATAGTGCGTCAAGAAATGGTGCTTGGATTTAAGTGTATCTTTAAAAAGTCGTATATATTCTGAATTATGAAATTTTATTTTATCTTTTAAAATTGTTATAGTTGCTATAGACATTTCTTGAAGTAAAAAAATGTCATTTAAGTCGATTAAATTTAGAACAAAGTTCCACACTTCTTCATTTGATGAAATAAGATCACCGATCATCAAAGGTAAGAAATGTATAAATGTCATCATTTCTCGTGCACACATTTTAAAATGAAAATTTTTTAAGTATTACCTAGTAATAGCAGGAGACAGATTTTTAATTTCGAGTAAACCATAGTTAAATGATTGCTTTTGCGAAGTAAAATCATCAAGAGAGAAATATTTTTTTTTTTATTATTAAATATTGGAGTACATGACTTAGGTCATAATGCAGCACACCTTCGTAGAAATCGTGCATTAAATCAACCGAATAATTAGCTGTAACTTCGAATGATGGGATTTGATTTAAAATGGATTCTTTTATTATTCCGGAAGATAGCGGATCATTTTCTGCTACATCTTTAGCGTAATTATTTCTGTTTCTGAGGCTGTCTGGATTTTCTTCACATAATGTTTTCGTATTCGATTTTTGCTCTTTGCATAGCCGACAAAACGAATTGCTAGAAAAAGAACTATTCTCCTAGTACTAAATCTAGTAAAAAATGAACTTGTGTTATGCCCTCACTTGTTTTAATCTTTAATCCAGTTTCATCCAATAATTTAAGCTCGTTGAAGTAAGTTGTTTAAGACATAATATATTACCGTGTTGCTTTAAATCAGCCGATTTTATAGAAGCTGCCAAAAATATTGTGTTAAGTTTTGAGCTATTTTGATGAATATAGGAAAAGAGTAATATACTATATTTACAACTGACTTGGACTTAGCGTGTGAGCCTAAAGGGTTATTGACCTCGAAATCGTCTATGTACAGAAAATATGGAATAATTAATTGCTCACATTCTTTCAGTTTTTCTTGCCAAATTCACCGACATTTCACCGAGAGTGAATACTTGAACAACTTTATTAGTGATGCTAAATTGTTTAATAGCTGACGTTAAATCATTTTGTTGAAGAAGTTTATAAAATTTATAGTTTGTATCAAAACTAGGGTTTCCAAATATCCGGATATTGAATTGAAGTTTATGAAGTATCTGACGGATACCGGATAACCGTAAAGAATAAATAAAATGAGTTAAAGTTATGTAAATGATCTTTTATATTTCATATTTGTATATTTAAATAATAACAGAGTTGATTTTGATCACATAAACATAAGCTATGGAATTCAATTACCTAATACAAGTACGATTTTAAAAATAATTACAACATTTTTAATATTTCTCGCAGGAGAAAGAAGCGCAGGAAAGACGGGACCTAACTTTAGTGCAAAAATTACTTGAAACCGAAATGGTTTTTTCTGAATCTGTCGATGTTGGCTTTGCAGTTTTTAATACCTTAAATATTGAATCAACATTTAGGCTTCTTTTACCAGTTTTATTGAAGATGTTAAATTATTATTTTAAACTGCTCGGAAAATTCGATGTTGTTACCTGTTTAACGGTCGTCGCATTTGAAATATAAGAATTTTATTCTTCGGTTAATGATCGTTCTAATCAAAACTATAAAATGGGTTTTCGCAAAAATTTAAGAATTTTCCATGGTGGAAATGTACGTTAAGTAACTTTTGATTTATTAAAATTTTAATAGCTTTCATAATAGAAGCTAAAATAGAATCTATGATCGAATTTTAAATTTCTATTACGTCACAACTTGTTAAATTATTTTTATCATATAATCCTAATAAAAAATTGCTGATTTTTGTCTCTATTGATTTTTTAATATCAACAAAATTAAATTCATTATTTGAAAAGTTTCGAGATGTAGAAGGTTGTGCATCGCTTGCTTCATTATAACATTTATCAGAATTTGTGTTAGGCATAGAATGTTTCATAAGGGCGCATGTATACGGAACGCTCTAACGCTTTGAAATGAGCTGCTACAACTTTCTTCTACACAACGAAATACATCATAAGTTCCAAGTTTATGAACTTTTCATAAATGAAAAATCAAATCTTTAATTTGGTCAAATTTTATCGAGCACTTAAAACACTTCATTTCTTAAACTTTGTCAACAAAATAATAAAGTACAAAACAATTAATTTAAAAACAAAACCGTAAAACCCGTTCGGTACTACACAGATTAATGAAAATGGCTGGTTGAAAATGAAATAAAAATAAGAAAAATTTGTCATTTACTCTTAACACAGAAAGTAGTGTTTTATTTTTTGTTTTAATTTACCTATACCCTTTTCACAATACTATTAATAAATTAAATTTTAATGATTTTAACTGTTAATATCACTATTTTTACTTTTATTTGCACAAAATGTGATTCACGCTGCTTCTCCAATGATACAAAATTAACACGATTCGATGATGGTCCAAACTTATGCAACCACGAAATGAACCAAAAATCTTTTCGTACTCAGTCGTAGATTCAGGAAAACGGTAAAAAAATAAAAGTTAACTAAATTTTTGTAGTGACAACAAATGTTTGGTTAATTTTCTGTTCCTCTTACTCTATTTTTAAATATAACTGTAACTTTTGTTTTTTTTAATATACAAATATTAAAAAAAACAAGTACATAAATGTTTTATTGATAGTAGAAACTTATATTTATAAACAAAATTTTGTGGGTTTTCTCTTATTTACAAAGATTTTGTTAATACAAAAAAAAGAGTAAAGATTTTTAACAAATATTTATGTCAAATTCTTTGGGGTTACTCGAAATAAAGTAACTTTTTTATGTCCCAAAGAATATGAAATCTTTTTGTAGTTGGGTTGGTGTAAAAAGAGCAAAAAAAAGTGAGGTTATGTTTTACCGTTTTAAGGTGATGTTTTAAATATTTACATAAAAAACTAATAATATACGATTAAATAACTAAAACAAGTTTTTTTTTTAAATTTAATAAATGTTTCATAAATTTTAGCGCATTAATATTCACATAAACCACAAATGAAATATTAAATGGAGTTTTGTTTTTGTTTACAATTCACTTTGACATTTCACATTCCTATGTATTTGAAAGGAGTAAAAGCGAATCTACCAAAAAATCCGGAGTAAACCAAAATGCTCTCGAGCAAAAAAAGAGTGCTTTATTTTCTCCCAAAGAATTTGTAATGTCAAATTGTTACCCTTCGAGTAAAATTTTTTACCCTTCGGGTAAAATTTTTTACCCTCAGAGTGTTTTTTTTCCCCAAAGAATTTGACATTAGTAACATTTAATTCTAAATCGATTTACTGTTTCTTGGGTTAAAATAATGTTCGCTTAACCAAGAAAAGAAATTTTGCTGCAATAAATAATAATTATTAAATACTACAAAATTATTTTAACTAAACCTCTTTTCTAAATATTACCACAGGTTTTTTTCAGTGTAGTGTTTGCAATACCGGAATAATCGAAACCAAAATATGCTGTACTTCAGCAGTCTTATATTAAAGTTACGTACGATGCAAACCCAATCTAGTGAGCAGCCATTATTTGATAACTTATTTATTCATTTAGGATCTTTTCATATTATGCTTGCATATTTCAAACCTGTAAACTGTAGGTAATACCAGACTGTGGACTAATAAATATTACTGTTGAAAATGAAATAATATAGCAATTGGATCTGTTGATTCATTCCTTTCTGGCAAGCACTTCAATAGATGTAAACGGACTCACTGAGTCAGTTGGATTAGAAATTTTGTATTTTCAATTTCGCTTAGGAAATGAAAAAATAACGATTCGAGAAAATTTACGTATAGAATTGATGGATTTTAAAGATCAAAAATTATCTTATAGTGCTTTATTACAAAATAGTGATGCCTCAAACCAACATCTTCAACATAAAGAAACCTGTTTGAATGGAGCTTATAGTAAAACGCTTTAGTTTTATATGAGGTACATATATGTATCTCTTTTAACTATTCCAACATTTTTTGTAGCTGGTTAGCTGCACGTCTACTATGTCACGTGTGTCAGGCTTCCAGATATTTGCCCCAATAATCGTTCGGAAGATGCCGCAGCTTTAACCCCTATGCACACTTTGGTCTGCTTCGATGTGCCCTGAAAAGTTATTTCCATACCAAACACAATTTTCAAATAGTTATTTAAATCAATTACACAAATAAAAAGAAAAAAGATTTGGCAAATTTTACTTTTTTTTTTGGTTATAGACCTATAACCGTAAACATACAAAAAGCACAAATTAAAATATTTTACTTACAACCAAAATTCTTTCTAACGACTTTTGCTCACACAGTGCAAAATAGTGTGCATGCATACCAAAAATTGAAATGAACTGATGTGTCGTCGTCGTCGGCACTAGCATCATTATTTATATATCTTAAAACAATACTCTGGTAAGGTTTTCGCAGATTTTTTTTTTGTTTTTTATGTATTTATTTAACAATCCAATAAAAATTTAAAAATCCAAAGATGTAATTCGAAAGACAACAACAAAATAAATATTTAATTCCATCAAAAAAATGTTCCTGTTTTTTTTTGTTTGCCTCAAAAGTTATTTGGATTATTTAAACTAAAATAAAAGACGAACAACACCTTTTAGAAATGTCTTTTGTTTTTATTTTTACACCTTTATAATAATATGGAATATGAGTGCGATTCCAGTAATATTTGGTGGTAATTTACGGTCTCGTGTCAAAAATATAGATTTAATTGGAAGGTTTTAATATGATGGCAGGTGGCATATTTAATGAAAATCTAACCAAAATAATTATTAAACTAATTTGAGGTTAGTTCACACCTATATACATAATTATTAGCAAAGTGGAATCCCACTATATAACAACGAAATCGTATTTGACAGATTTCTTCGACTTCTTTATAATTTTTTTTTTGTTTGCGTTGTGTTTTATTTAAAACAATCGAAATTTTTAGTTCGCACTGCATATAATGACATTTAAGTTTTTTTTTGTCGCGCAAGAAATGCCGCGCAACTTAAAATGTTTTGTTGTTGTTTTATTTTTAAGTAAATAATAAAATTGCCGCTAAATTGCTTGAAATATTTTTTTTGTGTACAGCTTTTTTGAATCAATTGACACGTAAAAGAATTTTAAAAGAAATAAATTTTTATTTTTTTTTGCTACTTTAACAACAGAAGTAATTTTCACAAAAGTGTATAACGTAATATTTAAATTGAATCACAATTTTTTTAGTGTTTTGATGGGAATTGTAACTAACTTTGAAAGAAGGCCTTATAAATTTCAATGTAATTGAACTGTACGTTTAAATCGGTGCGGTTATTTGAGGTTAGAAAGAGAGATGTTTGAGTGTTGCAGGGCTGACACAATAAAAAGTATATATCTAATCTAACCGGTCGGTGTGATATACTCGTACCACAAGTCACAAGAGAGAGATGTTGTGCTCAGGTAAGTAGCACTTGTAGCACAGGACCTCAAAAAAAAAATGAGTGGAGGGTTCATTAAATCAGGCCGAGTGAATGATATATTTTTTGGGCCGCGAATAGACGATTGTACAGTCCAAAACGCTGTAACCGGACAACTTTTTTTGGTTCACCCAGCAAATTTCTTATTTGAATTTTAATTAAATGGCGGTTGTTGTATTCATATTTTCAATATGGCGAAAGGAATTATTAGACTACCGATTGATATCGAATACTTGACTTTAGACGAAATAATGGTCGAATGTATAGTAAGTGAAACTTCCAGTATTGGAAGAGGTCAGCTCAGCTCACTAGAAGATGATTTTAAGCAAGCAAGTGAAAGTATCAAACAACGTCCTGAGGGGGAACATTTGGCAACACGGAAATCTCCGAAGAGAAAACTTCAATTTAGTTTAGCATGATGCGCTGATCTTAAAAACTATTTACTTACGATAGTATAAACAATCCAACTGGTGAGTTGTTTTCCCATCTTAGTTCCAAGCTTTTGTTAATTATTTATTGTGCTAAACCATTGGCAACTCAAATAAGTGCTGTCGTATAGATTCATGTGTTAAACTTTTAGAAATTTTACAATCTACAAGAGAAGAAAATCCACCAGATGAGTTGGAACAATCTGTGAATCAACCATTGTCTAAATGTGAAGGTAAAGATAATCTTGACACTGATACGTGATAAGTAGCGCTTCATCGATTAGTGGATGATCTGAATGTGTTATTGCGGAAAACGGCTTGGGACTGTATTGGTCTTTTATCGAACGGTGGGGTGTTGTGTCTTGGCAAGAGCTTAAAGTAGCATTTTTACTTCGTTTTCAGAATCGGCGATCCGACTTAGAAGTTCTGCAATCTATATTTGCAAGGAAACAGAAACCATCAGAATCCCTTAAATAATTGTATCCTGCCATTCTCCAGGTGGACAATCAATTACATCCCATTTTACGAGAAAATATCAGTTTCTCACCTGAATCCCGATTAGTTGCAGGCATCCTTTTATATAAATGTGTCGGTATAGAATGAACAAAAGGCTCAACGAAGATATATAAATGAGCTCACGTTCCTATGTTGGTGCGCTTTATAGGGGGCTGTTAGACAGTGGTGTTAACATTACTTTGCTAGGTTTCGGTTCTGAAAAATGTTTGCATCACGAAAAATACAATTATGAGAATTCTTATTGTCTCTAGTCTTACCCAACCTCTCTACCTGAGCATTAACCTACCTGTTCGAGAGATTTTCGGATTAAAACCTGTTAGAAAAAATTCAAGAACTATCTAATGTTTCACTTCCTACAAATCGTCACAAATTGTCAGCTTATATTTCCCAGCTTGCTTACTTTCCCATGTTCCGTTAAAGAAAGATTGAATGTGCTAATCTTATTACGTATAACTTTGATATCTAGGTGTGCAAAACCATTTACATAGATGTATTTATTATTCGATCTTTCCGGTAGGACAAAAAGACATTGACTCTGAAATCGAAAGGCTGGGTGTAAGTGAAGAAAGCCAAAGTTCCTGGTCGTGGCCAATAACTCACGCGCGAAAAAAATCTACTGCAAAGTTTAGGTTGTGCCTTAATCCCAGGAAATTAAATGCAGTAACAACTGAAGGTGCCTACCCTCGGGGTTGGATAGCCGGTTTATTAGTCGTTTAGACCAAAATAAATATATTTTCTCTATTGATCTTAAAGATGACTTTTGGCAAATCCTGTTGTAGATCAATTCTCGAGATATCACGATGACCGGAATGCCACTGTATCAGACTACAGTGATTCCTTTCGGCCTTTGTAATGCACCTCAATTGCTCTATCGGTTGATGCAACGCGTGATTTCTTACAATGACCAGATCTTCTTTTATCTGGACGATCTTCTTGTTGTTTCTGCCATATGGAATGAACACCCTTTGATCTTTTGTTTCAAGTTGCTAAACACTTGTGATGTGTAAATTTGACAATCAATGTGAAGAAAAGGAAGTTCACCATGACGGAAACGAAATACCTCGGTCATGTGATTGGGAATGTCGGGGTGGTACCCTCGATTTATATCTTACTATGCTGGTATTGTTGATTCACTTAGCGGTCTTGTTAAATGAATCAGAAAATGGTTTGGTCCGCCATTCCTTCGGAATCCAAATTTCAATAAGAAATTTTATATTCAGTGTGATGCTAGCAATTTTGGAATTGGTAGCGCGGTATTCCAGAAGAGAGGTGATGATGGTTAGTGCCCTATTGCTTTCTTTTGAGATAAATTTAACTCGGCACAAAAGAAATACAGCGTGACTGAGCTTGAATGTTTCGCTGTGTTCAAAAGCATCAGATAGTCAATATGTTGAAGGTTATAGTCATTCACCTAAAGTGGTTAATGGAGCAGAGAAACGTGTCGGAACGTCTAGCGAGATGAAGCCTAAAGTTCAAATATTTAATTTTAACATTGAATACCGTAAAGGCTCTCTCAAAGAATTGCCTGATAGTCTCCCGCGATCTAATATATTGTAGATTCTTGAAGTTCGTCTTTGAATCCGGACAGCGACTTGCATTTTCTGATGCTGATTATTTAAAGAAATTATCCGTTCTTCAGCTCCAAGACCAACTTCAAAGTTAACGACGGAAAACTATCATTCTTCCATCCAATTACAATGATTGTGATAATATTGAATTTCTCACTGGAAACTGGTAGTTCGTCAGCCCCTTACAAATTCTTTAATAGTGCAAGCCAACCCCCATCTAGCAGTTTCCCTTCATATGTGGTGGAGTAAACCTTGGAATTATTGAAACGTCAATTTCATTCGACCACCCTGGTGACGTAAAGAGACGTCAATCAATATGTTACCAATTGCGAACGAAGGCCATAAAAACCACAAAGTACGTGAGTCGACCACTAATGGGAGATTATCATGAAAGCAATGCAGCGTTTCAACAACTTTATAAATAATGTGCCCACTAATAAATTCGCATATCGTGGTTAAGGTGTGTGACATATAAAGTTCATACAAAAGTCTTAATACTTTGATTTACGACATCTCGGTAATAGATAAAGATATTTAGACGTTTAAAATTAAATGAGAGGGGATGCATGGTACTTTACGATGGAACCATTGGTTTTTTACTGCTGAAATTCCCTAACAATACAGTAAAATATCGAAAACCCATAAAAACAGCCTTTTTTGTAAAAATCCTGACGAGATAGGGCAATTCTGCTTCCAGATTTGGATTCAGCATAGAAAAATAGACAGGAAATGATTCTCCTTGTTTCTACTTTTTTTTGTTTTGTTTTCTTGTTGGGCTGTGGACTCCAATTTTGATCTCAAATGTTGCATGACTTTTTGAATTAATTTGGTGTAACTCATCAGTTAACTCCGAAATATTCTCTTCATTCAAACCAAACAAAGTCAATCGCACTTTCATTTCAGAAATACGAGCATACGTGCATGATAATCATCGAGATTGGGATGACTTCGGCGAAATTGGTTCTTCGCTGAGAAACTTTATTCAAAAGTGCTACATGTTTCTCGCCATTTTTTTTCGTTTTTGGACACCACATGGTGACACATGGATCTTCCTATCGTCTTTTGCGTGAACTAGGTTCATTACACGATAATTATGTCTGGCAAAAAGTTTCCCCACATCTTAAAGATGGATACTGCCGTAATGTCAGCAGGTATAATTCACGATACAGAATACGTAAATTCTATTCGGGCCAACAAGTCTTCGTGAGAGATTTTTTTAAAAGTAACGCTAAGGAAATCTTTGCATCGAAGCTTGCTCAAAAGTTTGTTAGAGCTTTTTTGGCCAAGAAAATTGGTAATGCCGCTTATGAGCTGGATATGCCGCGCGCAAATTTCCATCGTTTTAGCGATATCTAAATTGGATTCGAATTCTTTTCTCCGCTCCATTATAAGGACTTCATTTACATAGAAAATACGCAGAAATTTCATATCTGTCAGAATATCAGTTTCTTCAATCCTAAAAGGGATATATAAATTAACCATTTCCCTCTTGTATTCTGTTAACTATTTTTCCAGATCACAATTTCTGTATCTTGCAATTTTTGGAATTTTCCGTTCTTTCACCCGCCCCCCCCCCCCTCCCACCCTCCTTTAGCAGTGACATTATATCGAGAAACAAACTGGGCTATAGTGATGTCATCAAATTCAACGGGTCATTTTTCATACTTGTCGAACCAATTCTCCTTCCATATGTATATGTATCATAATCATCAAGTTGTGCCATTTCTTTTAAAGTTTTTCTGATTTGTTCTCGCTGTTGTGGCCAGTAAGTAGGTATATAAACAGCAGTCACCGACGCCTTGGAAATGGGTTCACGCAATAGAAAAACCAATCAGCTTCTTGACTTGTCATTTCAACAATATTGAGTACGTTAACACTAAATTTCTTGGCCGCATGAATATTCTTCTGTGATGAATTGGAAATCCATGTTGGACCCAATTATGTTTACTATAAAAGGCTTGAAACAATTGTGTCATTTCTCTGAAGGTTGCCGTTTTATAAAATCTCGGGGTCGAGTTATCTTGTAAAATGTTGATATAATCGTCATCCGATATTATGTTATTGCTTTGATAAAAGTGCTCAATGTCGTTGTAGTATTTGTCTTTTAGATTTTTCCGTATATCTTTGTATCGGGATTTCAGTGTTTTCAACTCTGGATTTTCCTTCTCTAGTGGTACGAGAATTGCAGTTTTACGAATAGGCATGAAAGACGCCTCGAACCGATATTACCGAACATTCGCACGAGTATTTTTATAGCATGTGAATGTGTGTTTATGTGTTTGAAGTTTTATGTGTCCAGAAGCTTCTGATGAACCCACAGCAATTGTTTCTTCATAAACGATCCCAAAAGCAGCCTTTGGTGCATTATCCAACCATAATAGTATATGGGCATGTCGACTACTCCTATGTTGGAATTCAATGCGTTTGAAGTAATTATAAGAACTCTATATTTTCCAAAAGGACTAAATCTCTTTGATTGTAAAATAAGCATGATGGCATTAACCAATTTATTGAAGTTAAATTGCACAAGCAAAAAAAATTGCAAAAATTGCAATTCGACATCTTCATTAACCAAAGTTGTTTTTTCAAAATAATTTAATGCTTGAATCTTCTCATATGTCAGCTCTGTTCTTTGATTTTTGAATTTATGTAGAATCCTCAGAAGACTCGGCGACCCTATCTCGTTAGCACTGATCCTCAAAAACAAGGTTGGTCTTTCTAACTGGCGCATCATTGTAAATAGATCCCGCTTACGTGCATACCAATAAGCTGCGGAATTCTGTATTGCCTTCATGAAAGCTAAGTTACTCTCTCTTGTGTTAATATAATCTTCTGA
Organism: Tipula helvola; assembly: GCA_963556165.1. Lineage (NCBI taxonomy): Eukaryota > Metazoa > Arthropoda > Insecta > Diptera > Tipulidae > Tipula > Tipula helvola. Next base: position 309,630,974 of record OY744481.1, read on the forward strand.
TAATATGCCCTCTTTACTTATATCAGTATTCTTGCCGATATGTTTGAACCCAATCTTCAAACCATCGCAAACTCCTAGACGCAATATTTTCATCGCAGTATAAAGAAGCTTATTTATGTAGGTCCACCTCCCTTCTATCGGCAATTCACTTGTTGCCATCATAAATAGTGTAACTGTAATTTCATCTCGGAATACACGAAATTCCCCTAGGTAACTAGGTGGAAACGACAATTCCTCTGCAAACTTGTCGAACAACAAACTCTCTGGAACTTTATTTTCACCTGAAGAGATTTGCAAGAATTTATCCTCGCTCCACATGACAGTTTGTTGTTGAGCTGTAAAACTTTCATCAATTTGTTCACTTAAGTCATCAATATGTATTCGCTTTTATACCCAGTCAGGGTTGACAGGGAGCATGTGATCTGCTGTTTCAAGGGAGATATGCGTTTGTGTATTATCGTAATATGACGAGTCCTCTACACCTGTGTAGTCAATTATAATGTTTTTTTTTATTTGGAAATGTTTATATAAAGGTGTCTGGACTAGATAGGTCAACCATTTTTTGATGACAGACCTTTTACCCATGAAGATAAGAAGTCTTATGAATAAGCTTCTTCTTGATGTGTACATTAATAGAAAAGTCTTCTTCTCGTCCATCAACCATCAAGTGGTCTAGGTAAAAGGTTTATCATATTATTAACCGAGATAGGTACATTAATTATTTGTCCGGTTGTAGCGAATTGACCGTTAAAAAGTCGCAATCTACATATCTGCATAAACGAGAGCAGAGATGGGCGATTACGCGTCGACTACTAATTTTTACGCGAATGCGTCGACAACCGTCGACAACGTCGACAACTCGTGGACAAGCTTGCAGTCGAAATATTTAGTAGCCGCTTCTTCTTCTATTTTTAAATAGATGTCACTAGCTGAATAGATATTTTAAATGTATTGTATTCCCAATATTTTTATTTTAAAAATTGAGTGTACAAATTTGAATTATGTCAAATTGTTGATGTAATATATAAATATTTTAGTAATTGTGCATAATTTACTCTATATTGTTGTATAGAATCGAATGAAAAATAATAGTCACTTAGTCAGTTCATGTATACCAATGAGTAATTTATGTGATTTATTATCAAAATGTAACCTTTTCTTCATCCCTACGTTAATTAGAGAATGACTTTTTTCTTAACAGACAGCAATATGATCAGACCGGCTAAATAAATGAGGAAATTAATCATTTCATAGATTGTCGGCGTTGTCTACGTTGTCGACGCCAAAAACGCAAACAATCGCGAGGTAATCTACGTAATAGATTACGCGTCGACAACCGCGTAGATTACATCACGTAATCTATGTCGCCCATCTCTGAACGAGAGCCTTGGCGAAATGAGTCTCTCAGCAATGATGTATAATTCTGGCAAATCCGCTGCTCTCTTTGGATATTTGAAGCCGTTGTTGGTTGCCAAAGACGGAATATTGCCTTTTCTAACTCTGACCTTGCATATCGTGACTTCAGCAACGTTTGTAAATGTCTGGAAAATATCGCACGATAAGAATCAGTTAGGTATCGAGCAAATATAAATTATAAAATACAGCTTCGACATACCGTGATTTTTTTTAAGTAGATTTGCCTCGTCAGGTGTTCCCTTTTTAGATATCCCAAAAACCATAGGCGGTCAAAAACATTACAGACGTGTCCAAAATAATTTTTCACGAACATCTTTTTGAATAGTTTATGCGCGGATTGATGCGATCAGTTGGTACTCTTCTATTGTTTGGTGAGTTGCATACGCTTCCAATATGTCTTTATCCATAATTGTTGAAATGTTATAAGGGATCTGCATTAAAAAGTTTAAATTTTCATTAAAAATATACATATATTAAAATATTAATTAGCGAAAATATAACGAAAATTCAAAAACTCGTGATCGCGAATTCGCGACTTGCAAATGTTTTCCGTTATAAAAGTTAGCGCCATCGAATATTATAATGGAATAAATATACAATTAATGCAGTTTTTTGTCTTGCAGTAATATGGTGCAATTGTATTGATAATTATATTTAGTAACAATGAAAGGCGGTAACTTGTTATCAAATTTATGCATTTCCACACCTGTTCTTGACCACTTTTAATATTAAAATTTTAATAAACGAAAATTACATAAGCACCGTTTGCACTCATCAATTATTTAGATAAACTTTACGCCACCAATTTTCTAATTACACTTTTCACATGATTCCCATCTAAACTTTAATAAACACAGTAACAAATCTACATATTTACATTACACAAAACTCCACAAAAATGATTTGAAAACCTTAATGCCCCATTCTTATTTAATACACAAGCCTCTTTACCTTTGCAATGTTCAAATGCTTGCGGTATTTTTTATTACACCATTCGTCTAATGCATCGGCGCGGCGTATGGAAGATCAACGCCATCACTCACAAATTCATATATTATATCGGCCATTGATTCCATTTTTGTAACAAATACCACGAGAAATATTTTTATTTAAATCAATAATTACGTATACACTTTTCACTTACTTTTAAAAGTATTAATTTAATTATATTTCACGTCTCACTCAATTAAAAAAAAATTGTTGTATAAAAATTACACTAAAATTAAACTAAATAAATTTTTAATCACAATCCACGAGGTTTATTTCAGTGACAGACTTACTGGAACAACAATCGGAAAATGCGGGATGAACGAGTAATTCATAATCGATAGAACTCGGCTATCTAAAACAACAAAACTTTTGTAAATGTTAAAGTAAAGCTTGAGGCACATAGGTTTCGTTTCGTTTCGTTTCGTTCCGCCTTTTAAGTAGAATGTGTCAAAACGTATGGTCACAATGTTAAGTTCAAAAACGAAACGAAACGAAAAGGTTGATGAAATTTCAATAAAAACTTAAACCATAACCTCAATGTATTAATTTTGACGTTTGTAGTAAACGAAATTTTTTGTGACTGTGAGTGAACCAAATTAAACAAATAAAATTCTTATTAAATATATATATAATAAACAATATAATTAAAAATGGATTCTGAAAAGTTTATAGAAGAAATAAAAAAGTTCCCTGAGCTGTATGATAAAAATAATCGGTGTTATTTAGACCACAAAAAAAAAGACCGAATTTGGAAAGATATTTCTGAAAAATTCGGTATTGATGGTAATAAAATAAGTAGTTAATTAAATAACCTACATGTTGTTTTAATTTTCAATATATTTATTTAGCAAAATCGAAATGGACATATCTCAGGGACAAATTCAATAAGGAGAAAAAAAAATTTGATCAGCCGTCCGGCTCGCCAGCACTAAATAAAAAACCGTGGGCGCTTTACCCATTTTTGACGTTTTTGGGTGACTACGTGAAGCCCCGAAGGTATGTATTAAAACGAACAATATGTATTTATTTAGAATTACCTATCGATGACTATGAATTAATTTTAGATTACTGGAAAATAGCTCGCCCGAAGAATTAGAGGAATTTTTAATTGAAGACGAGTGGTCGAGTTCCTCTCATTTTGATTCGGATAGCACATCAACCCCGTTAAATGCACCACCACCACCACCACCACCACCTAAAACAAAACGGCGAAATCCCCAAATAGACGAAATGTTTATGGACACTTTGTCAAAAATAGGAAAAAATACGAATATCCAGGAGAAGAAGACCCGGCCGATCAACTTTTTTTAGACTCAATAAAATGCGAAATGAAAAAAATGTCGTCGACGGCAAAGTTAACATTTAAAATTACGATGCTGGAACAAGTGAAAAAAGCTTTAGAGGATGATAAATAAAACTGCAAATAATTAAAAATATGTATTTTTATTTCAAATAATTTTATTAACATCGCTCATATTGAAAGCTCACGGCACCTTCATTAATAAAATAATCTTTGAGAACATCTCTCAATTCAAATGCCGTTCTGGTTGCGTTATTTGACCCCATCCGGACTGGTCTTAACAGCTGAGTTACGTCATTTCTCCATGTACCAGAGTGTATGTTATGATCTGAGTCCTCCCAATCAATAAATGTTGTGGGTGTATATTTGTTTGCCTCGTCATTTAATTTAATAAAATTATGTAACGCTATTGTAGCTAACACAATCTTCTCTACATTTTCTGGGTTCATATTGATCGTGGTATTTAATACTCTCCATCGTGCTACTAATATTCCAAGCGCATTCTCAATAACACGTCGTGCTCGGGACAAACGATAATTAAAAATTGATTTGGGAGTATCTAATAGTCTTCCGGGATATGGCCGCATAAGATTTTTTCTTAGTGGGAATGCGGCATCTCCCACAAAGTAGAAAGGAAATATTCTACCGCTATTTGAAATTGCCTTATCTGCAGGGATTGGCACCTCCTCGTTTAAAATTTTTTTCCCGAACTTTGATTGTTGTAGTACACCTATAGATTGAAAATAGATACGTGATTCAAATATGTAGAATAAAATCATAATGTTGAAATACTTACCGCCGTCACTTTGACTTCCGTAAGCTCCAACACAAACATCCGTAAATATATAATTAGCATCGCACGTAGCTAACAACACAACGCTAAAAGTTTTCTTATAATTAAAAAAACTTGACCCGGTTTTTGCTGGGCAACGAATATTTATGTGTTTGCCGTCTATGGCACCCACACAGTGAGGCATGTTCCATTTGTTTTCGAACTCCTCTGCTATTTGTTGATAATCATGAGCATTCGGTTTATTCACATATAAAGGGGATAGAAGGGTCCACAAAACATCGCAAGTTTCTAAAATAATTTTTCGAACTGTCGTTCTACCCATTTTATAGCTCCAAGACAAATATTTTATAGAAACTCCTTGCGACAAAAATCTAAAAGGGAAATATAAATAAATATAAAATTACAAACTTATATGTATGATTGTATATTTACTTACGATAATGTTAACGCCAATCTACATTCAAAATGAATAGATGGCCGAATCGAAAACTTTGTAAGATGGGGTTCAACAAGCGTAAGCAACAAATCGTACTGCGACCTCGACATCCGTGTATGTATAAAAAATTCTTCGGCATCTTTATTTTTTATAGTTTCAAAAACCTTTGAAAAATAGCCAAAACTGTTTCGGTCGGTGTTTATTGGTCTTACCCACCACCTTCTATTCCTTTGATTGTATGCGGTGTACAATTTATAAACTTCATAAAGATCTTTAACTGTTTCTAAATCTTTATTCATTGTCACAATTTTTTTTTTTTTAGTTTATAATTTAATTTAATTGAAAATTTTCTTCGCTTTACTAAAATACTTCCAAACACAAAATAACTACTCGATCTGTCAAAGTGTCAAATAATAATAAAAAAAACGAAACGAAACGAAACTTATGTGCCAGGGTGCCGGATGGAAAACGAAACGAAATGGAACGAAACGAAACGAAACGAAACGAAACGAAACCTATGTGCCTTAAGCTTATGAATAAATTTTTGAAACAATCAAACAATGATTGATTTAACAAAATATTGGTCGAAGTTCGATCAGTGTTTTGTAAGAATAATTAATGTTTTGCACATCATCGTCTCAAAAATTTGAGGCATTTTTTATTTTTGTTTAAAGTTCTAACAAATTTATCTTAATTATTGTTTGAAATCAAAACGATATTAAGAGTTAATGTAAGACCATTAAATATGCAGTTTTTAATGATAAACTGACAATACCGTTTTTAGTTTTATTTGGAAATTATTGTAAAGACATAGATACGTCCTAACCCAAATTATTTGTACCTACTAAATTTTTCATGCAACGTAACACAAACAACTTGAAAAATTATATAAATAATAAACTGTTTGAAAACATTAATTTAGATTCAATAAATTTAATTTTTTTTTTTTTTTTTTTTCGCTGGCGCTACATCCCATGGAGGGATTTGGCCGCTTCATAGTGAAGTTTCGTAATCATTTGTACAACGGATAATGAGTGATTAGTTCATTGATCCTTACATTAACCAGCCGTGATTTTTTCATCACCCGCCGGGAATCGAACCCGGGACCTCCGGAGCTTAAAGCAAGCATGCTAACAACTGTGCCACCGGGGCGGCGAATAAATTTAATTACCATGCTTTATATTTCAATGAAAAAACTTTTTAAATTTTAATTCTAAGACAAATTACAGGTTATTTAGTTTTTGCCAAAATTATTTGTACCCATAAATTTGTTCTCATTATTATTTGTGTAATATGGAAAAAATTAAAATAAAATAGTAAATCAATTAATATTTAAGATAATTTTTGGCTAATTATATAATGATATAGTCACTCATGTTTTGTATGCATATGGTCAGTTTTTGCTCTCTTTAAATCTCGCAAGTGGATCAACAATTTGTTGTTATCATCATCTAGAATCGTATCCCACATGGTTTTCATATCTTCCACTATATCCTAAACCTCTGCAAGTTTAAAACGAAATTGCCCTGGCCAAGAAAAATAATTATAATCAAGATTTTTGTATAATTACTCTTCTTATCTATGGGAGCATTATTGCACTGGATAGCAGATTGAAGACAGACTACTTAGTTTATCATCAAACAGGAATGTTACTTTATAAAATAAACCGAAATTTAACATTCACCTTGAATAGTTCAGTTTGTACAGCCGTGTAACCTTTTATTTGTTGCCCAAGGGAAACTAACCGAGGCAGTATCCCCACTAATTGATGCCCGATGCTTATGTCATATTTTTAATATTATCAAATTAAGCCAAAAATGCATTAATTTGAACATAAAACAATTCTCCATAGTTCAATGGGCTTATCTTATGATGCCGGTCACGTTTTGTTTCATGACAGTAGATCACATCCTGTTTGTGTGTAATTCTATAAACTACAACTTAAAGGTCATAGTTCAATTTCAGTTTCTTGAATTAGATAACCGTCCTAGTCAACGATAAATGAGTTCGTCTTCAATTTGCTCTTCAGCGCAATAAAGCTACCATTCGTAAGAATAATCTTTGCCACGAAATTATACAAAAATTTTGAACACAATTATTTGACTCGGCCAGGGTGGGGTTTCCAGTTAAACTCGCAGAGGTTTAAGTTAAAGTGGAAGGTATGCATGATCTAACAAGATCGAAAATTTTTAGCAGAGTACCAAGGCAACCGCGTGGGACGAGATTCTAGGACTCTAGGTGAAGTTAACAACAAATTGTTGATCCACTTGCGAGATTTAAAGAGAACAAAAACTGACCATATGCATACAAAACATGAGTGACTATATCATTATATAATTAGCCAAAAATTATCTTAAATATTAATTGATTTACTATTTTATTTTAATTTTTTCCATATTACACAAATAATAATGAGAACAAATTTGTGTGTATACAAATAATTCTGGCAAAATACTAAATAACCTGTAATTTCTCTTAGAATTAAAATTTAAAAAATTTTTTGATTGAAATGTAAAGCATGGTAATTAAATTTATTGAATCTAAATTAATATTTTCAAACAGTTTATTATTTATATAATTTTTAAAGTTATTTGTGTTTCGTTGCATCAAAAATTTAACAAGTAAAGGGTTTAGCAAGTAGTTTTGGTTAGGACCTTAGGACGTATTTGTTTGTAAATATGTCATTAACTTGAACCAAAATCATGAATTTAATAGTCACAAATATTTTTTAATATCTTTGATTTACGCGCTAATATATAATGTTGTAGAATCATAATTTCTATAATTTGGTAAAAAAGGCAAATGCCCAATATTTGAAAATATGCACATAAATCAATAAACTGTTATAATAACAGGAAAAGACGAATGACTTAAAATTCTTATTTTCCAAAACAATAATTTGTAATGGGGTTCGCCAATTTGGGATGAATGGTTAACGGGGTAATAAAACATTTACGTTTTTGTAATTTAAATTATTGTGGACATTTTAGTTGAAGTAACATCCTTCTGGACTGAATATTTTACACCCACCTTATTTTTAAACTATATTATTTGATATGCGGTTTTACGGATGATACGGATATTATGCTTTTCTTAATTAAAGGAACTTACCTCGCATTCTAATGTATGGATACATATATTTTTCTACATGGCTCTATTTTTACAGTCGCGAGTGAGGATCTTTTTACTTGAGAATTTTTATATTTCAATAAAGTTTCGACAAAAAACGGTTTCATTCAATATCTAAGCATTATGAGTAAAATTGATAAGTGAAAAAATTAATATTTGCTAAATATTAGGGATCCGCAAAAAGTATCGATACTTTATAGTATCGATACTTTGATTACGATACCAAGTACTTTTGTACTCGATACTTTTGTAACGATACCCAACTGGTATCGATACTTTCTTATTCGAAATGTCGATACTTTTTAATAAGGAATCGGACATGCTACTATTTATGTTATGATTGTTTATTTCCGGGGAAGTTCCTATAAACTAGGGAAACAAAAAAAACATCATTTTTATATTCCTATATTAATTCTCTTAAATCGAAATTGATTGAAACGATTCTCGATTAAAGATACCTTAATGTTCTTGCTTCGGCAAAACATATACTAAAATTGGAACGATACAGAGAAGATTAGCATCCCCTTAAGGTATCACCTTAAGAAAATGGGCCTAAGTTCGACGGATAGATGTCGCTTCTGCGACATGGAAGCGGAATCAGCGGAACATGTTCTGTGCCATTGCCCAGCTATTTTCTGCAAAAGGTTACAGCATCTTGGAGGGAGAGTAATGAGCCCGGATAGTATGCATCATACACCGGCCGGCAGTATTATCAGGTTCATTAAGAGCCTGAATATTGACTGGACGGCTCATCAAGTAGGGTCCATGCACAAAAGATCTTTTAGGTCGCAGTGCGGGGTGGCTTGAATGCCCACATGGCCCTCAACTAATAATAATAATAATAATAATAAGATACCTAAATTGGTGCCCGTGCTATTTCATCCGTTAGAGAAATAATGAACGCCTCTGATACCACATCATCGTCGTCTAGATCAAATGATGAAGGAGATCGGCCAGAAAATCCCTCAACTTCATCGATTTTTGGAGGTATGACAAAAAATTAGCTCACTACCGTCGTAAAAGGCGTTCTGGCAAAGACGGAGTCAAAGATGAGCTGAGTTTGTGTTTGGCGAATTCAGTTTGCCCACTAAAATCGAACCGTATAACAATGGGAAGAAATAAAAAATGCTTTCCCTCACGTGTACCACCTCGCCAAGAAGTACCTGATACTAACTGGTGCCTCCGTACCATCAGAAATATAGTTTTATAAACCTGGAGTGATTTTAATACAAACCCGAAATAGACTATGGGCATCAGTGTGGACGAACTGCTCTTTTTGTCTGATTGTAATGATGAAGTTTTTTTTTTTTTTTTTTCGCTGGCGCTACATCCCATGGAGGGATTTGGCCGCTTCATTTTTGAAGTTTCGTAATCATTTTTACAACGGATAATGAGTGATTAGTTCATTGATCCTTACATTAAACCAGCCGTGATTTTTTCATCACCCGCCGGGAATCGAACCCGGGACCTCCGGAGCTTAAAGCAAGCATGCTAACAACTGTGCCACCGGGGCGGCATGAATGCATGATGAAGTTTGGGGCTTTCAAAAATAAAGTGACTAATTTTTAATTGTTTTGGATTTCTTTTGTGTAATAAATAGATATGAGCTACACAAATATATTAACTTTGCATTATAATAAATTTACATAAATGCTTTATTGGTCCCTCACTATTAAAAAACTTACATTAGAAATCGGGTGTATAAATCGTGTTTTTAAATTGTACTCGATACTTAAGCGCTTTGCCCATAGGAAAACGAAAACGAAAACGGATTTTACTTCTTTTACAATAACTCCAAAAACTTTAGCATATTATAGCTTAAAGTCTCTCAAACTTGTTTATAAACACAATACAAAAATATTTTAATTTAAAAAATAATTTAAAAATATTTAACATTCCCAGAAAATTAAATTTTAATTTTTTCTGTCAGAAAATTTAAAATATTTTTTCAATTTTTCGTCAGAAAAAGAACACGAAAATATTTTTCGTCTTGTTTTTCTGTTATAATTTTTTATTCTGTTATAATTTTGTAATGTCGGCTAAAAAAATGAGTGATATTCCAACTTCACACACTAAACACAAAAGCATTTTCTTTTCTTTTTTAATATTATTCTGAGAATTCCGTTTTCTTTTTCAATTTATTAAAAAAAAAAATTAACTGACAGATACAAACATACAAGTTTTGATACTGGAATTTCAAACGAAAATAGTTTTTCGGTTTAGTAATGGGCAAGGCAAAACGAAAAGATGCTAAAAATTGTCAAATTTCTCGTTTTTTATGTTTTTCGTTTTCATATGGGCAAAGCGCTTTAAGAGTATCGATACTTTTATTACGATACTATAATAATGAATAAAGTATCGATACTTTCGTTTCGATACCACATCCCTACTAAATATGTACATCTAATATTCCTATTCCTTCTTTCTTTTTATGTCTGTAATTAAATTTCTCAAAATGTACAATGTAGCAATTATTCTGTAAATTGACAAAAAAATAATTATAATTACAAATCAATAACAATTCATTTGTAAGTTTTGTTAATTTTAAAATTACAAATTTGGCAATAAAATCAATCAAATATTTGATAAAAAAATCAAAGATTTGTTTTTTCAATAATGAATTGGTTTATTTGAACAAAACTATTGTATTATCAATCAAACATATCAATGAATTAATTAAAGATTGACTATCAATAGCTTTTTTTGAAACAATTTAAACAGTAATTAAATTTCAATCAAAGTTTTCCCTGGGTGCACGCTGCTAGGGGCAACGCACAAATCACATATAATAGATTACGCCTTGCGCACTTTGCCTATTTGGATCATAAAATTAGCGGCATAAAATAATGACGTCAAATGAGAGTGAACAGTTTTGTTTCACAATATTGTTGCTTGTAATTGAATTCAAAAATTAAATTAAATTAAATAAATAATGTGGTGCGCCATATTTAATTGTTGTAATAACAATATAAATAATTATCCATATAGTGTTCATTCTTTTCCAACAAATAAGAGATTGTTAAAAGCATTGATCCTATTTTCTAAGAGGAAAGTAATATTCAACCATAATACATCCATATATTATACATTTATTAAACAAATTCCTTATTTTTCATACATTTCCTTTGCAATATCTTACTAGCAACTCTCAGTTGACGTAATGCGCAGTAAACTACGAAAACGAAATCCACGAAGGCGTAATCTATTATAAGTGATTTGTGGGGGCAACGTGAGTTATATTTTGAATAACAAAATGTTGAGTAGTCATTGGAAAATTATTCGTAGATTGTAATTTGCGTCAAAGAAACACGTCACACAAATTTAAAGAACGGTCACTATGATAAAATGTATTTCAAAATTCAATGATACAATAAGCGTCTTCCATTGGCGAAAGCAAACTACTCGCAAGTACTTGTATCTACTCACAACTACCCATGCTCATACGATGGTGTAGAAAACAGAAGTAGTTACGCTTAAAATTTGCGCTAGTGGATTTTAGTTGTGAAAATTCCAATAGATGGCTTTTAGACCTTTAGACGTTCGAGTTTTTTTATTTTTTGATGATGTAAAATGTCAAAATTAATACAAAATTATTTTGTTGTTGATGATACATTTTTAATAAAAATGTGTTTAAATATTAATGCGGTAAATATCAATGCTTTCCTTTTATTACATGTTCATTTTTTTTGTCATATTTTGAATCTCATTTTAAATATCGCCATTACTATAATAAACAACTTTACAAAAGACAAAAAAACAACTAAGCAGAAGGCTGTGTTTTACTTGTGTTACTCAATTTCTCATTCCATTGGGTATCTACTCGCAAGTACTTCCAAGTAGCAAATTTTGCCCATTGGAAGACGGCTAATGTGAAAACACAAAATGGAACTATTTCTTATTAATTTACGATTATTTACATTTATTTCAACAAAATTGGTTGTTTGCCACTCGTGAGCAAAGAGATATTATCCCCTCGCATAGCTGAGACAAACTTATCCCTCATGGATAATATTAATATCTCGTTTTGCTCACTAGTACTATAAATAACTATTATATGAGATATAAATGGGTGCTTTGTTAACATTTCTAAACAGTTATTTTCTTACTTCTATTATTAACTGTTCGAAAATAACTGTTTAAAATTTTTTCCAATGCACCCTTTTATATATCATATAAGTAGTAACAACATTTATGCAAATTTTGCGTAAGACAAATTATTAGTTTATGTGTTTATAAAAGGATGGCATGCCGAACATTACGACTTGACTTTTTGTCAACACTAGATTTTGATCGCCATTTAATTTGTGTATCACACGCTATATATGAAAACCGATTCTAAAGGAGTAAACTCCAAAAAAAACTCATCGCACGCACTGCAACAGGGTATTTCTAGGAAGTCTGGAATGGTAATCTATACCATTACGATAGCTTTCCGTTACAATGCAGCTAAACTATCCAGAAATAAACAGAGTTCCATATTTACGATAAAGTTCTACAAATTTTAATCAAAATGTAAATTTTTCTTATACTTACATATGTACGTAAGGCCAACAAAAACTGATTTTATATATTTCGGTATTTTCCAGATATTAATCTTGAAACCCCATAAGAACCAAATAAATTATATGCGTACGTATAGTATATCGACATAAGAATTTCATTTGAAATTTTATTCACGTTTTCCTTATCTTGCCTGGCAAGAGCGAACAACCGAAATGAACAAACGATTTGTATATTTATGTTGTACATACATAGATATATGCTGTTTGCCTAAAAATAACCATAATGATTTTACGAAAGGAATTGAACGCGAGTGTTAACATTTTATGAATGAAATTAAAACTTTTGAAAGATTTATTAAATTTGATTATCTTTCTCGCTTATTTTAAATTGTCAATAATATAATTTAATAATTATTATTATTTTTACACCGGATAAGCATTTAACAACAGCAAAAAAAAAAAAAAATTTGGCGATTATTGTTGGTTGCGTTTTGCAACTTTCTGAGAATTAATATTTATGCATTAAAAATCGTTTATGTGTAAATTTAAATTGGGGAAATCATAAAAAAAAACAAAAAAAAATATTTTTAATTGAATTGTAAATTAAACAGAAATTTTTTGGTGTTGGTTGAATTAATTATTTTTCACCGTTGTACAGTAATTATATTGTATTATGATATTTATTGGAAGTGTCTGTAATGGCAAGCTTTGAGGCTATTGTTTTATGAGTTTGGCAGGCTATTAAATTTTATTGGCATTCCAATGTCCATATAACAGTTAGACAGAGAGAGCAAATTATCTTTAATATAAGCACTCGGAATTCAAAACATTAAAATTGTACCACTAGTCACTTTACTAGTTACTTTTGTAATAAACTCATTATTATTAATAAAATAAAAAAAAATATGTTAGGTACGATTACCTATTATAAAAAAACAATTTAGTTATTAAAACATAAACCGTCAATTAATTGTAATTCATAACAAGAGGCGATAAAAGACAATTGTGTTGTTTGTTTCTTAATTTTGTTGCTTTAATCTTTTATTGTTTTGTAAAAAAAAAAGCGATTGTGTTCTGTTATATATATAACTCCTCAACAAAGTATGTTATACAGAAGACTGTACGTGTGGATTGCGCGTCGGATATAATGTAGGTAGTGAGGTTGGTAGCCAGCAATAGGCCCAGATACATATTTCAGTGTACATACTATTTTAATGATGTCATTTTATTTTTTTAAATTATTGTCGCGGTGTAATTTTTATTGTTTAATAAACACGTCTATATTTATTAAAATACAATTTATTGTACAAAATATTCCGATCGAATAGCAATGTTTTCTTATATTTCATGCAGATTTTTTAAAACATGATTTATATGACCTTTGCCCGGCTTTCCCTGGCTGGGCGCCACTTCATTCATCTATTATTTTCTGCACTTTTTGGTAAATTGGGAATTTTTTTACAGCCCTTCAGAAATAACAATTAAAAAATGGAACTGGTAACGATGAATCATTTATCTTAAATTCTTTCAAAACCGAACTGCCTCTTGCTAAAATCACCAGCCGTATTACACATCCGAATTGATTTGCTGATTTTATTATTACAAAAGCGAAATTCTGATTAGAATTTCCAATTTAGAATTTAAGCCAGTGACTCAAGAATTAGATACATTCATAAATTCTAATATGTGGATTGAAATTAGAAATTATTGAAGGAATTGCTAGTTGTGAATTTTTTTTAAACCTACATATAATTCCAGTTTTAATTTTAGCTGTGGAATGTAACAGATTGCAATCAAAGTGTATTAATCCTGTGGATTTTCTTAACGCTTCTATTCTAACTCTCATGTTAAGGACTGCCTTAATATTGAAAATTGTTTCCCTTTTTCTTTCTATAAAAGTTAGCATAAACAATGGAAGCCCCCTTTTATTAATTTTGACCCATGATCAGTTACTGTTTTTTCTTTTTTTTAAATATTTACCGCATCATCTGTTTTGAAGCCCTGGTGTATAAGGTGTGCGATTAAATCCTGCTTTGTACAGGTTAGGTGAAGACTTCTGGTCATCACTTTGATCGGGCTATCATTTTGGTCCGCGTATGTGTACCATCCTTGCCTTCATTGGTCAGCTTTGCAGAAAAGGCTCTATAAGCTTCAATTCTGTTGTATGGACTTCCCATATGTTATTGTTTAGTGCTACAATTCTGTATTCTTTTGAATAGTCACCGATTTCATTAATTATCACCATATTCAGTTACTCCAATAATGTTGATTAGTGGTGGTGCCATTTTCTTAATATTAGTAGGTTAGCTTACCTGTTCATGTATATTTTGCTGATTTTGATTTAATTCACCAGTTTTTGAAGTTCGATTTGAAACTACAATTTCTGGAGAAGATTCTGCCTTCTGTTTGTTTGCAGGTCTACTCTTCGTGTTCTTTTTTAGACTCAAGTCAGTATCTTCTCTTAATTCTTCTTCGTCAGTGTTGAACCCTGTAGCGCCCGGTTCCTCTGGTTTCTTGGCTTGTAAAGCATTTGTCTTACGGAACTCTGAAGCTCCATGTTCCTCAGATTCCTTTGCTTAAAAATAATTTTTCAGTTTCTCATTTTCTATCTTAAGAGTTTTTACTTCGTTAATTAACTCCGAATTTTTTTTTCAATCTTACACAGCTGTTGTCTGCGGTGTTCTTCATTTTCATGAAAAAGTTTCACATCATTACATCTTTTATTTTCTATAAATTTTAGAGAGGTTGGTCAACAAAAACCTTCGTATAACCGAACACCCTAAAAGGAGTAGCGACTAAATTATAAGAGTTTTTTCCCTTGGGTTGCTTAGCTGAACGTTTAATGTAAACATTAGGTTGATATATCCATACACGGCTGCGGCCCCAAACCCAACATAAATTAACCGCCAATTATATTCAATATAATTCTTATTGAAAGAATTCAAAATTCGATATATCATGATATCAAGCCAGAATTCGATATGTCACTACTGGTATCACTACTGAATTTGATACATCATGGCGGAATTTACATTTTTGTTGTCGAAATTTATGTATTAAATGGGTCAATCATGGCATAGTTCAATATGTGAAGTCGGGATTTGAATTTATGAAGTCAGAGTTCGATATCCCATGCCAAATCTTGGTAAATCATATCAGAATTCGATATCACATGTGCTGATGTAGTTTGTAGTTCGGTATATCATGTCAGAATTTGACATACCAAGGAAAACTCAATAAATAATTTTAGAATTCGATATGTCATATCAGAGTTCGCATTTATATGTCAGAATTCGATATATCAAGCCAGAATTCGATTTGTTCTGTTAAAATTAGAGTTAATGATGTCTAAATTCGATTTCTGAAATCAGAATTTGAATTTTTGGTGTCAGAATTGTATATATCAGAATTCTACATATTAGAAATATCATACGACATATTAGAATATGAATTTATAATGTCAGAATTGTATATCTTATACCGTAACAAACCGAATAATCGCGAATTCTAGATTATTATAAGATTTTTGCCTGTGTTTTGCCATTACACGATTTTCACAAAAACAGGAATTTTTTCGTTTCCACATCGCGATTTTTGACAATCGGGATAAATGAAAATCGCGGTCAATTTTGTGTCTGTCTACGGTATTATGTCAAAATTAGATAAATAATGACATAATTCGATGTGAAGCCAAAATTTGGGTTATTTATATCCAAATTCAATAGAATTTGTAAGTCATTCCAGAATTTGAAAGGTTGTCACGATTTGATAAATCTCAATTCAGTAAACCATCTCAAATTAGATATATGACCTCCGTCATATGAAGCTCCTGGTTTGCAACATTAAAAAGACTTAAAATATTATCTAACTCTTGTGGAATACACAATTTCACAAGAAATCCCGGATTTATCTGGAGCGGACCTTTCTGACGATCAACCCGAGGAATTAAAGGTAATCAAACAGGTAGATGATGTAATTGTTTAGATAAAGATACTCTTCGTTTTCCTAGAAGCTGCGACAATATCCGCGATATCCAGAGAATAAAGATATTCTAGCGAATCTAGGACAAAGCAAACTCTTTACGGTTGTAAATTTGAAAAGCGGTTTTCACCAAATCCTACATTGTTATACGTCTATATCGATGATACAATCATCTTATCATGTTTGGATAATCAGAAAATGAACACTTTAAAGACACAAAGATCATTTTTAAAACTTTAGAAGAAGCTAATATAAAAATCCTGGCTCAAAAGTTTGGAATTTTTGCAAGACCAGGCCGAATTTCTCGGATTCATAATTTGTAAAGATGGTTAAAAACCAATAAACAAAAAATATAAAGCTTTAAACAACTTCCCTGTATAAAAAACAGTTATATAACCCAGATCGTTCTGTGGAATGTGAAAATTCTACGGAAGATTTATTAAGGACTGCGCCAAATAATAGCAAAGCCCCTGACATCGCTTTTGAGAGTCCTATTCAAAACCCTGATTCCTGTCACAAGAAGGAAAACCAATTACCTTCCTTTGAAGAAAATCTGATAAAACACTTCTCTGTTGTTTCTATAACATTCAAAAATAAAAACAACTGCGTATTTTAGTTTTAGTATATTTCACTTTATCTCGAAAATTTGAAAAATTTTATTCAAACTTTGGTTTGTCTTGGGAGTTTTCTTCATCTCTAAACATAAATCTGAGTGAGTTATCATACATTAGAAGGATCGTAGTAGTTAATTGTGACAAAAAGATTCGCATGAATCATTCGTATGTATTAAATCCATTACTGCCGATGACTCATTCGCTGATCTATTTGGAAACGGTAGCTGTGTAATTTTCCCTTCATGCACACATCACAAACTTTCTTGATTTCGAATTGAATAATTTCCAATCAGGTAATCGTATCTTCTGATGTCATATTTTCCGAATCGCTGCTTAATCACATAATGTCCCAATTTTCGATGCCATTCATGTGTGCATTGGTTCTTGTATGCTAATACCGCACAAACTGAATCTGGTTGTCGCAACAGGTATAATTCACTAACTATATCAACTATACACCGATTTGTTGACCACTGTGCTTGATTTCGCAAATTTGGCCGTCGAATTCGACTTTAATGCCATTTTTCACCAACCGTCGGACAGAAAGTACATTCCCAACTAATTTTGGTGCATACAAAATATCGGGTGCTTTTGCTTTACGAATGCATCCACTTTCGTCTAAAAATGTCAAATTGCCGCTACAAATTCCATGAATGTTCACTGATTCACCATTTCCCAGCTCGACTGTACTTTTATATGATTCATCAATTTCAATAAAAAAACTTTATTGCTGACAACAAATGTTTCGTTGCGCCTGAGTCGCCTTGTTAGATCAATGCCTTGCTAGCAAGCGTATACTCTTTACATGATAATTTTTCAACGTGTCCCATGTTTTCCTTGCTGTATCTGCCGTACGAATGTGTGCCAATTAATTCAACAGACAAACCGATTGTGCCTCTGCAAAATCATCAAGCATTTCCCAATGTTTAATTTTTGGAAATAATCAAATATCAGTTAAAAGGCTACGAACTATAAGTGTAAGACGTATGCTAAGATTTGCATATGTGCCACTTTGTATGAGATTTGCATATGTAGCACTAAGTTTATTCGACATTTTTAGACATTTGCTTATATACTTATATTGTAAATAGTACATGACAAAGTACAGCGACATGTTCTATTTTATATATCGTATCTATGTTATATATCAATATTTCATATATCGTGTAATAAGGACGTTTTTGTTTTTGCTTTACCGAAAATATGACCGCATCTCGCTCTTCAAATTTTTTTATTTTTGTTTTATCGCGATTAGAGAACAGTGTAAGCAATAAAAAAGTAACTAGGTATATTTTGAGCATCATTCTAATAATCAGCATGGTTTCAAGTCAAATTAGCTTTTCATGAAATATTTTGTTGTTCGTTTCGAATTGTACAGTACCCACAACTATTTAAAGAAGGTACGGAAATAACTTAAATAAGTTATACCTTTCTGAATCACTGTATTTAGTTATTCAACTTACTTTTACTCGAATTCATTAGGTGAAGACAAAACAATTGGGTTTCCCTCACTGAATTTTTCAAGATTTCTTATTTAAAGTTTTCGAACATTTTTAAAAATTTATTATGTTTGGGCATAACAGTTTCATTAATCTGTGATGCATCATGCACTATTCTTTTCCCAATACATGCCTTTACTAATTATATTTAAATACCAATGGCATTGAATTGTATCTTTATACATATTTGAAATAAAACTGTAATAAATAATAAAGGACCGATTGATCAGTTAGTCATAGTCCAGCATTCATATTGTAATCATTGTAACTACAAATAAATTCTAAAATATTAAAATTAATAATCATTATAATTATAAAACAAAGTATAAAACTAAATAAAATAATGTATAAAAATTATAAACTCTCAATAAATAGTCGAACACACAGGACATCACATCCAGGAATGTTTTTCTAAACAAAAGTGATGCATGTAGACAAGTAGGTAATTACCCCAATTAATTTAAAAATACTTCTAACACTCAGGTATAAAGTAGCAATACTTCTACTATGGGAAATGCAAAGTTAAGGGTACACCTAACAAGAATGGGATATCAAAAATGGGATAACAAGATTCAACAACGAATTGAAACTGTTGAGTCAAATGTTGCAGTCAAGACACTAATCCCAATATTACATAAATTTAATGATATCTTTACTTAGAAGGCGACCTATAGAATTAACTAAACACGAACTTCGAATCTCTGCTAATGAACCTCTGCTGCAATTCATATAGGCCATATCGTCAGCCTCATTCGATTAAAGCGAAAATTAAGCGCCAAGTTAATGAGAAGCTCGATCAGAATATAATTCAAGACAGTAATAGTCCCTAGCATTTTACAGTGTTGGTCCAAATGGCGAATCGTAATAGATTACCGCAAGTTAAATCAAATTTCAACAGATGACATTTATCCACTTCCCAACATATCTGATATTCTGGACAAACTTGGAAGAACTCAATATTTCTCTTCATTGGTTTTACAAAGTGGATATCATCAAATTGAACTTAAAGAAGATGAAAGGCCCAAGACTGCATTCAGCACAAAGTATGGCCATTGCGAGTTTGTTTGTATGGCTATTGGTCTCAAAGGTGCTAGATGGTGTAGATATCTTTGCTCCTACAAAAGGTCCGATGAAGATAACTAGTACTTCATCAAAGCCATTCCAAAAAATATCTTTAGATATTGTGGGGCCTTTAATAAATTCACATAATAACAATAAATTCATCCTTACTATGCAGGATGATCTAACAAAATATACAGTAGCCAAACCTGTTCCGAATCAGGAAAGTAACACAGTCGCACAAACCTTCGTTGAAAATTTTATTTGTATCTTTGGAATACCAGACGAAATTTGAATAAACCAAGGTACAAATTTCATGAGTGCCATGGCATATCACCAAGCAATGGAGCTCTTGAGTGGTTTCACAGAACGTTAGGCGAATACTTACGGAACTTCACACAGTCAGATCCCTTGAATTAAGATATGTATATGGTTACCATATCTTACCCCTTGCTACAAAAGTTCTCCGCATAGTTCTACTAACTACATTCCTCATGAACTGGACTTTGGAATAAAGCCTAACATTCCTTCGTTCATTACAAACGAGCCTGAACCAGCTTATATAGTAGTTGAATATTATCATGACCTGAGATACCGATTAAAAAACTCTTTTACAATAGCTAAACATAATTTTCTAAAATCAAAGGAACAACCAAGAATAAACTATGACAAATTATTAACTTCCATTACGTTTTCAAAGGGAAATTATGTCTTACTAAAGGGAAGTTACCACCTTTGTGGTTGAGTCCCTATATCGTTGACAATGTTCCATCCGCGGAAAATTGTATTAACAAAATTGGAAAGTCCTTTAAACTGTACACAATAACAGATTAAAACATTTTAAAAGCGCGTAGAGAATGTACCTTTCATTGGGTAGAAATTAAGCTTTAGATCACTGTTCAAGAAATGTAAATTTAAGAATTAATAAATTAATGTAACTGAATAAATTCGAAGTTGTAACGTAACCTGAATGAAATTAAATTATTTTTTTTAAACATACAACAACTAAATTTATGAAAATGTAAACCACACCAGAAAACTCACAAAAGATTATCTTCTCTGGATAACTTTTGTCTTTAGGGGAAAGATGTGATGCATGATGCACTATTCTTTTCCCAATATATCCCTGTACTACTTAATTATATTTAATACCAATGGCATTGAATTGTATCTTTGTATTTGGAATATAACTGTAATAAATAATAAAAGACCAATTGATCAGTCAGTCGTAGTCCAGCATTCAAATTGTATTCGTTGTAATTACAAATAAATTATAAAACAAAATATAAAACTAAATAAAATATTGTATAAAAATTACAAACTCTTAATAAATAGTTGAACACACTTTAATTTCTTGTTTGTGTTAATTATAAATCAAGTGATAACGTGCCAACCAATCGGCTAATGAGCAATGCCTCGAGAGAAGGAGGATCATTTTTGTAAAGCTCCGGAAGACTGAGATTTTTGTAAAAACTGTTTAACTAGTGTAGTTGAGTTTATCTGGAAGTTTCCCGCCATAAAAGTTTGGATATCTTTAAGGTGGTTTAATTATATTTAACTTCAAAAGATTTAATAATTACCTCAAATCATAATTAAAACGGACATAATTTAACCAAACACACTTTAAAATAATATGAAATCACAAACTTAAATATTTAAATTAAAATAATTTTCTTATTTAATTTCAAGGACATGCAATTTATTCGTTCCATTGACTGTAAAATTTTATTCAGTTACAAAAAAAAAAAACAACATTTCTTTACATTATATCGCGCACTATATAGAAATAAATAATAAAGGTGTTAAAATTCAACACGTATTTAGTTAGAAATGTCTTAAAGCTGCATATTTTTGTATTTTATAAAAAAAAACATTTTATTTAAATATACAATGAATAATAATAAATCTAAACATACAATTATGAGTAATTTTATCACCCGCACAAATAAAATGATTTTTGCGCGAATATTATTAAAAAAAATTTTTATTTTTAAACAACAAAAACCATTTTTTTTTTTATTTATATACAAACGTGACGGAAATATTTGTTTTATGTCTTTATTTATAAATAAAACAAAACGTATATTAATATGCAATTTAAAAAATTATTACTTAGCGGTTTGGTTTAACAAATAAAAAAAAATAAAAAAAAATTAATTTAATTTATTATTTTATATATTGTAAGAAAAAAGCTTATATTGTTTATCGCTACTGCTTGGTTATTCATTTAAAACATTTCGCTATTTTGTATTTTTTTGTTTTTGTTTTGTACAGAACAAAAAAAAATTGTAATATTAATTTTATGCTAATTAATGATTTATTATTAATCAATTACACGTTTATTAAAAAAAAATATAATTTGTTTATAAGAATGGCGTTAATTGAATATTTTATTAATCATATTAGTTTTAATCGTGACTAAAGGTGGTGTTAGGTGAAATTATATTCGAGTTGGCATAACACTTTTATTGATAAATAGTTGTGTTGGAATTCATCAATGTGTTTTGTGTTCAATTATATTTATAACCAGTTGTAATTACACAAAGTGGTATGACGTAATTTAATAATTTATGTACGAGTAAATACTAACATTTCGGATGATTATGAGAATGAGAACTACCTATTATTTTTTATAAAGCGCTTAAATCTTAATGATTGTTTTCAAAAATTCATATTTTCCGCAGGACATTACCACAAATTTAAAACCATATATTAATTCTAATATTAGAATAATATAAAACACTTTTTAAAATTATTAAAATTCTTCAAACATTTAAAAAAAAAATTTAAACATTTTGAAAATATTTAAAAAAAATTTTATTAATAAAAAATTTTAACATTAATGATAATTATAATTACAAAAATTTATAAATGTAAGGTTTTATTAATTTTTAAAATTTTTTTTTAAAATTTTTAATTTTATAATAAGTTTTAATGGTACAATAGTTATCTAATTAAGTTTTTTTACTTTTCCCACTATAACGAAGTTATAATGGGTAAGTATTATTTGTGTTATGTTGATGATAAATTTGACAATTCCATCATCTACTTGTTCAAAAAATTTGAAGTTGATTGAAGCATTGCGTGGGGGTCATTTTAACAAAAGGAGTAATATAAATTTGTTAACCGACGTAATGTCGAACTTTCCGAATAAATATTTTCTACAGTTAATACACCTTGCAAATTTCAAAAATTGTTCCCTAGGTAGCATTAAGATAAAATGAATAGATTACTGTGTAATATGGAATTTATAAATTTCTATACAGGGTGTTCGGCACATGGACCGACACAATTTTTTGGGGAATTGGTTGGGTCATTAGCTAGTTTTCACCCATACGACCCTACGTCCTAAGTGACACGGTAACTGAGATATGAATTTTTTTCGTTTTTTATTTAAATTACCTGAAATTGCGCCTTTAAATCGTCATATTTTTTTTGTTTGTGATTGTAATAGCACGAAATAACTTTTATTGTATTCTGCAATGTATTTTTAGTCTAAATAAATCACTATTTGGTACAAATGGCTTCAAGAAAATAAATTATATGAGCTTCGAAAGTCTTGAAAATGTGTAAATGTATGAAAAATTTCAACTTCTAAATTCAATATAAAAAAAATTAAACATTATTTTGAACATAGGTTTATTTTAAAAAGTTGTCTAGTTTATACTCTTTCCAACGGTATGCTACATGTTGGAGAAATTATTTATAGTATGGTCAAAATAAGAGATAGAAGTTGTCAGGGTCAAGAAAATTCTTTTTATCTTTATTATGTTTTTATTAAATATGAGTTATAATATTTGTTCGAATTATTCTCCTCTACTCCGTATGCATGCACGACACATTTTCCTTATTTCAAATGTTATTGTGCGAAGTCGCATTTCTCTTTTCATTATTTCAAATGCAGCTGTAATTCGCTCCATTAAAATTTCTCGTGAGGGCACCTCTGTTGCATAAACCGATTCCTTTGCACGTCCCCAGACGTAAAAATCGAGGGGTGTCCAAAAAAATTCCAAAAATTCCCTGAAAAAGCCCAAAAAATTCCCAAAATTAACAGAAAATGCGCAAAAAATTCCCCAAAAATTCCCAGAAAATACCCAAGAATTTCCAAAAATTCCCTGAAAATTCCAAAGAAATTCCAAAAATTCCCAAACAATTCCAAAAATTCCCAAAAAACTCCCAAGAAATTCCAAAAATTCCCAAAAAATTCCCAAATATTCTCAAAAAATTCCCCAAAAATTCCAATAATTCCCAGAAAAAGCAAAAAACTCTCAAAAATTCCCAGAAAATGGCCAAGAAATTCCATAAATTTCTAGAAAATTCTGGGTAGTATTTTTTTGGTATTTTTTGGTTATTTTTTGTTAATTAAAAATTTCCAAAAATACCAAAAATTATCAAAAAATTCCCAAAAGAGCAATAAAATACCAAAAAATACCACAAAATTCCCAAAAAATTCCAAAAATTCCCAAAAAATGGCCAAGAAATTCCAAAAATTCCCAGAAAATGCACAAGAATTTCCAAAAATTCTAAGAAAATGCCCAAGAATTTCCAAAAATTCCCAGAAAATGCCCAAGAATTTCCAAAAATTCCCAAAAAATGCCCAAGAATTTCTAAAATTCCCAGAAAACTTCCAAAAAATTTTTAAAAATTCCCAGAAAATGCCCAAGAATTTAAAAAACTTTCCAGAAAATGCCCAAGAATAAAAGAAAATGGCCTTCAACTTCCAAAAATTCCCAGAAAATGGCCCTGAACTTCCAAAAATTCCCAGAAAATGGCTTGAATATCCAAAAATTCCCAGAAAATGGCCTTGAATTTCCAAAAATTCCCAGAAAATTGCCTTGCACTTCCAAAAATTCCCAGAAAATGGCCTTGAACTTCCAAAAATTAGCAGGAAATAGCCCTGAATTTCCAAAAATTCCCAGAAAATGGCCTTGAACTTCCAAAAATTCCCAGAAAATGGCCTTGAATTTCCAAAAATTCTCAGAAAATGGCCCTGAACTTCCAAAAATTCCCAGAAAATGGCCTTGAACTTTCAAAATTACCCGGAAAGTAGCCCTTAATTTCCAAAAATTCCCAGAAAATGGCCTTGAACTTCCAAAAATACCCAGAAAATAGCCCTGAATTTCCAAAAATTCCCAGAAAATGGCCTTGAATTTCCAAAAAATCCCAGAAAATGGCCTTGAATTTCCAAAAATTCCCCGAAAATGGCCCTGAACTTCCAAAAATTCCCAGAAAATGGCCCTGAATTTCCAGAAATTCCCAGAAAATGGCCTTGAATTTCCAAAAATTCCCAGAAAATGGCCTTGAACTTCCAGAAATTCCCAGAAAATGGCCCTGATCTTCCAAAAATTCCCAGAAAATGGCCCTGAACTTCCAAAAATTCCCAGAAAATGGCCTTGAACTTCCAAAAATACCCAGAAAATAGCCCTGAATTTCCAAAAATTCCCAGAAAATGGCCTTGAACTTCCAAAAATTCCCAGAAAATGGCCTTGAACTTCCAAAAATTCCCAGAAAATGGGAATTTTTGGAAATTCAAGGCGATTTTCTAGGAATTTTCAAAATTCAAGGCCATTTTCTGGGAATTTTTGGAAGTTCAAGGCCATTTTCTAGGAATTTTTGGAAGTTCAGCGCCATTTTCTGGGAATTTTTGGAAGTTCAAGGCCATTTTCTTTTATTCTTGGGCATTTTCTTGGAATTTTTGGAATTTCTTGGCCATTTTTTGGGAATTTTTGGAATTTTTTGGGAATTTCGTGGTATTTTGTGTTATTTTTTGGTATTTTGTTGCTCTTTTGGGAATTTTTTGGTAATTTTTGGTATTTTTGGAAATTTTTAATTAACAAAAAATAACCAAAAAATACCAAAAAAATACTACCCAGAATTTTCTGGGAATTTATGGAATTTCTTGGCCATTTTCTGGGAATTTTTGGAATTTGTTGGGAATTTTTGAGAGTTTTTTGCTTTTACTGGGAATTATTGGAATTTTTGGGGAATTTTTTGAGAATATTTGGGAGATTTTTGGGAATTTTTGGAATTTCTTGGGAATTTTTTGGGAATTTTTTGGGAATGTTTGGAATTTCTTTGGAATTTTCTGGGAATTTTTGGAAATTCTTGGGCATTTTCTGGGAATTTTTTGGGAATTTTTAGGCATTTTTGGAAATTTTCTGGGAATTAGGATTCATTTATTTATTTACCAACTTTATACTTATATACAATTTGGTTACAATTTCAGTAATACAATAATACAGGTTGTTCGGCACATGGACCGACACAATTTTTTGGGGAATTGGTTGGGTCATTAGCTAGTTTTCACCCATACGACCCTACGTCCCTGACACCGCTCGATTTTTACGTCTGGGGACGTGCAAAGGAATTGGTTTATGCAGAGGTTCCCTCACGAGAAATTTTAATGGAGCATTATAGCTGCATTTGAAATAATGAAAAGAGAAATGCGACTTCGCACAATAATATTTGAAATAAGGAAAATGTATCGTGCATGCATACGGAGTAGAGGAGAACAATTCGAACAAATATTATAACTCATATTTAATAAAAACATAACAAAGATAAAAATAATTTTCTTGACCCTGACAACTTCTATCTCTTATTTTGACCATACTCTAAATAATTTCTCCAACATCTAGCATACCTTTGGAAAGAGTATAAACTAGACAACTTTTTAAAATAAACCTATGTTCAAAATAATGTTTAATTTTTTTTATATTGAATTTAGAAGTTGAAATTTTTCATACATTTATACGTTTTCAAGACTTTCGAAGCTCATACAATTTATTTTCTTGAAACCACTTGTACCAAATAGTGATTTATTTAGACTAAAAATACATTGCAGAATACAATAAAAGTTATTTCGTGCTATTGCAATCACAAACAAAAAAATATGACGATTTAAAGGCGAAATTTCAGGTAATTTAAATAAAAAACGAAAAAATTCATATCTCAGTTACCGTGTCACTTAGGACGTAGGGTCGTATGGGTAAAAACTAGCTAATGACCCAACCAATTCCCCAAAAAATTATGTCGGTCCATGTGCCGAACACCCTGTATTTACCTAAAATACTTTACTGGTGGCAAATAATATCGTCAACATTTAAAAATAATTATTTATCGTGCATCCTTCGTCTGTTTAGTTTGTCATTTTCTCTCTTGCACAAAGCCTAATAAATTGACGGCATTATTTATGATCGATTTTTGATATTTTGCCAATTTCTGTCTGTTTCTTATCCATTGAATCATTGAACTCATTTGAAATTGCTGTGAGAAAACATATTCGATCTTTCTTCTTTTTTAAACCTTCAATCGGCCGATTGATGTTTTTAGAGTTAGTATTTTGAGAGTGGAATGAGAGTGATTTTAGTCTACCTACTTAAGCCGTATGCGATATTTTCCACAAGAAGGAAAGGCAAGTGTAAACTATCCCAGCGAATGAATCCGCGGCTGAGTGTGACGTTGGATGATGTTTTGTTTTATTTTAAATATTATATGTGGGCAAATTACTATGTATTCTATTTCGAATGAGCTAATAATAGCTCAAAATAGATATGCCAAAATTACTGTAAATAAATATATCTAGTGAGCTTTTAAATATAGCAATGATATTCCCGTTTCTATGACATTGACATTTCTGACATTGACATTTCTGGTACATTTTATTAACATTTTAATGATTGAAATGTCAACGACATATTGATCGATACATTATTTGTGAATTCCTTTCATAAAATCGCCTTTAAAGGTATTATTTCTGAGTAATAAATTCTCTTGGTATTCAAAGTCGTATAAAACTAATAGGCTTTAAAATAATATCACACCATTAGGGTGGATCAGGTTCAGGAGAGCTGGGAGATGTATAAAATGAAATGCTATATGACAAAAAGGTGGGATTTATGGTATAACAAATAATAATTAACGTTAATTCTGATTTTGTATTGTTTGTGTTTTATTAAATCGATCAATTCTCACGTTGCTCATGTAATATTGAGATCTGAACAAACGACACAAATTATCAGAAAATAAATTTTTGAAAGTTGTGTTTGCTCTCTCAATTGAGTAAATTAAATTCTTAAGGATTTTCAATGGTATACTAGATATAACTGATCTAATTATTAAAGGTTGAAGATGAAAAATGGCGAATGCGATGTTGCTGCTCAACACGTGTCAGGTTTAAATAACCTAACATTATTTGTTAGTCTTTGATTTGGTGGTATGAGGGTAGGAAATTTATATTATTGTGACCAATTTTCATATTGGGGAAGAGGTCCCCAAATTTAAGAAAAGCCGTGACACATTTTAAGGACCTTGCCTGGCAGTATAATAACGGAAAATGTTTGTAAAACATAAATGGTTTGTTTGGTGATCTTTAACGGATGCTTTCTGGGAAAAGTGTCGTCCGAGGAGTCGGATAGGTCCAATTTTATATTTTATTTGTCATTTAGCCTGAAATATTGTTTAAATAGCAATAAAAAACAATGCTCTTTATTGTATGGCTAGAAAATATGTTTAATGAACCAATATAATACATAGATTTTCTACACAACAATCGGTTTGGCTTCAGGAAGTCCATAGTTTTAATTTGTTATTTATCTTTTTGGCTAAGTACTCCAAATGCTGGTTAAAACTTAAGTTTTCATAAATGGCGACACCGAAATAATTGTATTCTTTAACTTCTTATTTGGTTCGCAATTGCAATATCTGGGATACTCTTGTACTTGGTTCTGATTGACAAGAACATATACTTCGTTTTCGAAATGTTCAATGACAATTTATGAAACATCAACCATCCCCGTAAATACTCAAAATCTTCGTTCACTTTTCTGTACTGCTTTTACTTTCTTTTACGTAAGTAAAATAAAGTATAGTAATCATGAAAATTTTCGACCTTGAGATTATTGAAGATTTATCTGTTTTGAGGTCCCCTGAGTCCGAAAAAGTGGGTTTCGAAATGATGTCTGTCTGTCAGTCCGTCTGTCTGTCCGTCTGTCTGTCCGTCTGTCTGTCCGTCTGTCTGTCCGTCTGTCTGTCCGTCTGTCTGTCCGTCTGTCTGTCCGTCTGTCTGTCCGTCTGTCTGTCCGTCTGTCTGTCAGTCTGTGTCCTCTCTACAGCCCAGATGGCTTAACCAATCGAACTGAAACTTCAGATTTAAGCTTTTTGGATAAATCTGGAGGTCCCAGTGAATTTTACTTCAAATCGGTCCACCGGAAGTGGCCACTCCCTTGGGCCAGAAAATTTGTTTTGCAAATATCTTAAAAAGTATAAGGTTTACAAAAAATTACTAATACAAAATATTTCCAAAAATCAAAAAAAAATAAAAATAAACAAATTAAAAATTAAAAAAAATTAAAATTAAAAATTAAAAAAAAAATTTAAAAAAAATTTAAAAATTTTATAAAAAAAAATTAAATATTGTTTTGCCAACACATAAATATATGTGTATATATAGCCTAATTATGCTAATTATAATTAATTTGCACACTACAGTGACATACTTCCGGTTTTTAATGCAAATATTACATAATTGAATGTGGATCATTTTTTCATGTTTCTTAACTTTTTTAACGACTTATTAGGGTTTGTAATACTTAAGTATATATATCGTTTTATAATTGCAAAAATATTTCGCAACTCCTGCCCCCCCCCCACACTTTTTTACAGGGAGTTACAGCAGTTCTTGCATTTGTCATTTTAATTATTGTGTGTATTAGCCCAATTATGCTAATTATAATTAATTTGCACACTTCAGTGACGTACTGTATGTTATAAAAATATTTAGCCTACATGTATGTTAAATTGCCAAATCGGTCAACCGGAAGTGGCCACTCTCGGCCCGAAAATGTGTTTTGCACATATTTTAAAAGGTATAAGATTTACAAAAAATCACTAATACAAATTCCAAAAAATTAAAAGAAAAAATTTAAATTCATAAATATCACCTTTTATTTCTTTTATGTGTGTACTAATGAGTTCAAAAAATTGAGTTTTGAAGTGGTGTCTGTTGGTACCTATTACTGTCAATTTGTAGTCCAAATGGTTTAAGCAATCAAACTGCAACTTCATGTTTAAACTTTTTACATAAATTTTGGGGTCCCAGTTCCCAGCTCCCAGATTCCGTAAAACAGAAAATTTATTTTGCAAATATTTCAAAAATATACAATTTACAGAAAACATGAAATAATAAAAACAATTTTAATTAAGTTTGCGGGAAATTTGAATTATAAAAGTTTTTCAAAATTCGCTGTTCGTAAAAGAAAGTCGTGTGTTGGCCACACCTCCATTTTTTGATGAGTTGATGCCGAAATAGTAATTAATGTGTCCTCCGCAAATATATTAATTTGACAGTTCTTTATAACATCTACTATGTCATTTATATACCGAGATTGTTTTCTATTAACGATGATGTAAAATTATCAACTTTTGTATATTGTTGTCTCCCCCTCATTATCTTCAAAATTATTGAACCATTGAAGCTCTTTTCCTTCTATACCGTACTTGCATAATTTTTTTAGTAAGATTTTCCTATATATAGTTTCAAAAGCTCCTTTGATACCTAAAAAAACTGCTATCACTACATTATTTTCGTCTATTTGAGATTTTCATATGTCCAACATAAGATGTAATGCTGTTTCACAGGAACGCAATTCTCTAAAATCAGATTATTGATATTTGAGTATTTAAAAACCAACTGTTTTTTAAATACTCAAATAGTGTAGATCTTCAGATGTGGTTGGTTGCGTGGTTTTTGGAATTGGAACAACTGTTGATATTTTCCATGAATCCGATACTACTCCTATGCCATCTACATTGAGACTTTATTTTACTTATTATTTTTGATATGTCCTGGCGAGTTATTTCTTGAAAGCTGAGTTTTTCAAAATTTTTATCATCCTGTGAAAAATTCCAATCCTTTATCTCCTCTGTTCTTGTAAATATCTTTCACGCTAGACACAAATGTTTCATTTATCGCTTCTGCTACTCTTGTTTATCGGTGAGTGTTTTGTTGTTAAATTGGATACACCATTGATTTAAGCATTTTCCACAGTTCCTCTGGGAAGTATTGATTTTCAATGAACTTGTTTCTGAAGTATTCAGATTGTTTCTTTCTCAATGATTGTTTATACAAATTTCTAACTTTCCTGTAGCTTTCCCAAGTTTCATCTGAATTCATAATTTTCATAACACTATAACTGCGAATTTTTTCTTGCTTCAGTAATTCCAAGTTTTCTGAGAACCAAGGTTTTGTATTTCTAGTTTGACTAATTTTTGTTTCAGTTAATTCATTAACAGCCTATTTTAGGATGATTTAAAGTGAAGTTTAGCTTATCCTCAGATAAATTAAATTTGCACTTATCATACATATAATGATCGCTTATTTGTTGTTCTTTTATAACTTCACACTGAACAGTAGTTGGATTGGTTATTAATAGATCTAACAAACTTTTGCTGGTTTGCGGGACTCTGGTGTATTCCTGGACTATTTGTGTCAATCTATAATCCTTAATTCGCTGATTTAATTTTAAACTGTAGAAATCGTTGTTTTTGAGATGAATATTAAAGTCTCCAAATATAATATTGGGTGCATTCTGCTTGATAACATTTTCAAACCACTCCTCTAAATTATTTAAAAATATTGCGTTTGTCGTTTGGAATGATCTATATACTACACCAAATTTTTATAAAGGTCTGGAGGTAGAGGTAATTCCGTAGAGACTCTGCTGCTTCTAATTTTTAGATTTCACAAAAGCATTTGTTACAGTTAATCAGACGGTGCTGTTGGAGAAGCTCTCATGCATTATGAATTTTGACGAGTAATTTTGGATCAGAGTATAATCACATCCATGTTGTATAAGAGAATTGCCATCTGCAGTGGGTTCTCGCCTAAATCTATACAAAACTCCATTAATATTTATTTTATATCTCTTCCTGTGAAATTCTCATTACTCCTCTTATAATCTATAATCTCTTTATTTTTTTCCAATCCTTAATATCGATACTTAAATCTATTTTCCTACCCCAATAATTTAAGTAAATTCTCACACAATCGTCCAAACGAAATCCTAATTTATTACCTTATTTGAATTGTGTTTTTTCCTACGAAATTCAATTTAATTCATAATTAAATATTTCCTAAATTTAATTTTATTGTTTCATGACCTCTACGAAATTCGATTCAAATTAATATTGAATCATTCCGAAATTCAATTCAATACTCTTCAAAATACATATCATGCATACTACTGTACAAGTGTACATTACATTCATTATTTCATATTTAATTACATCAGTGTTACCCGATACACAGGTCCACTGCTTTTCTTGATCTATTTGAACTCGATTTTTTTGCATTGATTTTATAATACTTCACAACTAATCGCTTTCGCAGATGACCTAGTATTTATGTGAAACCACCCGGAACGTGATGCTAACATTATTAATTTTTCTGATTTAAACTTGCTGAAGAGCTGATACCACGCACATACAATGGCTTTGAGTATAAAAACAAACAGAATGTTATTTAAAGTTTAAACTTAATGATTTTACTGCTGCTCAAACAAAATGATTTAACATGATGGTAATTGTGGCTACATTGGGACAGGTTATGTATGTGAAGTTAGCCCAGGATTTCATCCCAGAAAATAAAAAAATTTAATCAGGCAACCCTCGTAAAATTTTTGAAGTTAGCCCAGCCCAGAATTTAATAATTTTTAAATTTAAAACTTAATTAAAAAAAAATAAAAAAATGGCTAAGAATATCAAAATTAAACAATTAAGAAATATTTCCAACCAAAAAATAAACGTAAAAAATATTTATCCCTTTCAAAATATTGAAATATTTATACGCTTTTTGAAGAAATAATATTGATTTTTTGTCTGTAATACTAAAAGTTACAATTTGTCGGATTAAGGCTCAATGGTTATTAGATGGACATACACATACTTTTGGCCAAATTTGAAGGAAATCGTACCGTTGCAACCATGCAATTGGGCCCTGGGCCCAAATTTCATACCATTTTTGAAGTAAAATTGGATTTTTCGTTTGTAATACTAAAAGTTACAATTTGTCGGATTAAGGCTCAATGGTTATTAGATGGACATACACATAGCTTACTTTTGACCAAATTTGAAGAAAATCGTACCGTTGCAACTATTGAAATTTGGCCCATTGGCCCAAATTCCATACCATTTTCGAAGTAAAATTGGATGTTTCGTCTGTAATACTAAAAGTTACAATTTGTCGGATTAAGGCTCAATGGTTTTAAGATGGACATATAAATAGCTTACTTTTGGCCAAATTTGAAGAACATCGTACCGTTGCAACCATGCAATTGGGCCCTGGGAAAATTGGATTTTTCGTCTGTAATACTAAAAGTTACAATTTGTCGGATTAAGACTCAATGGTTATTAGATGGACATACACATAGCTTATTTGGCTATGTGTGTGTCCATCTAATAACCATTGAGTCTTAATCCGACAAATTGTAACTTTTAGTATTACAGACGAAAAATCCAATTTTACTTCAAAAATGGTATGGAATTTGGGCCCAGGGCCCAATTGCATGGTTGCAACGGTACGATTTCCTTCAAATTTGGTCAAAAGTAAGCTATGTGTATGTCCATATAATAACCATTGAGCCTTAATCCGACAAATTGTAACTTTTAGTATTACAGACGAAAAATCAATATTATTTCTTCAAAAAGCGTATAAATATTTCAATATTTTGAAAGGGATAAATATTTTTTACGTTTATTTTTTGGTTGGAAATATTTCTTAATTGTTTAATTTTGATATTCTTAGCTATTTTTTTATTTTTTTTTAATTAAGTTTTAAATTATTAAATTCTGGGCTGGGCTAACTTCACAAAATTTTACGAGTGTTGCCTGATTCAACTTTTTTATTTTCTGGGATGAAATCCTGGGCTAACTTCACATACATGGACAGGTTTTGTTAATTCATTGAGATATCTTGTTTAATATGTGGATACCAACATGATATAGAAGCACTATTTTGATATATCCTTCATAAATATCTAGTTGGGAAATTTCACATTCTATATACAGCGTACCCTAGAGTGCTGGGGCGGTACATATCGTGTTAGGATTTCTCCACTAATATCTGCTAAAGCATATAATTATAATTATTGTTAATGCAGAGAGGATTGCTGCCTCGAGGCCGGTTTTTCAAATGCTAGTGATATTTCCTGTCAGGCATTTATTTGTATTCAAAATAATGAAAACTTTTTTTAGGGTCGGTATCATTATCCAAAATAAAAAATTCCAAAAAATGAAGTTTTTTAAATATAACAAATTATTGAAATATTATTGTAATTCGTTTTATGACTTAAAGGATAGGGCTGCCGCCCACAAACCACCGCTTTGACGATTTTCTGAAATTCTAGCATTCATAGAAATTGAAACATTTTTAAAAAAATTGTATAATTACTCACGTACTAAAATAGAGAAACAAAACCGCCTAAGTAACATTGATCCTTATGCGCAAAGATAACAAGAAGTTATGTAGCCTCCTTTTGTTTTCATATTGTAGTTAACAAAAACTGAATGTGATCTTCCTGGGGATGTGGGGATTTTTATTTTTGGGAATATGATGGTATCCCCTTTTTTAAAAGAAACATAATTTCCCATTTTTCTTTATCCTTTGAAATATCGCTCATTTTTGAGACGTTACTGACTATCTAACGGTATAAGCATCATCTAACTAGCCCTTTCAATTTACTACGGATCAGATGAAATGTGATGAAATGTAGCTGTTATAATCGATCAAGGGGATTAAACTATAAACAAAAAATTTAAAAAGTATTGAAGTCTTTACTCGCAAATTGAAAAGATAACTAAATATCATGTATATACAAAATAAATATCATGTACACGACGTTGTAGGTTTTGTCGATGTTCCTTTCGAGGCTGTTTAACTTTAGAATTTGGGGTACTGGAAATACTCGATCGAATATACATACATATTGCTAAATATATTCTGATTTGCATAGAAATGTCTAAGTATTTCTAGGAAATATATGATGGCAACAAGTGCATCTAACACTCTCTATAGACATAATAAAATCTACTTCCGACACATGACCCAAGATTGTCTCATGATACTAAAACCAATTTATTACACATACAACTTTTTTTTTTTAATATCCTTTTTATCAAACATCTTGCGATAACCATCTCCCATATCAAAACAAAAACAAAAAAACTTATACGCTATCGTGTGAGACCCATAAAATAGGAAATGCTTCTAAGATTTCTAAATAAATAAATATACAAAATAAAAACCAATGAATTGGTGTCTCATATAGACCAGCCAACATAATTTTTTATGATTATTATGATTTTTTTATTGTCCAGACATCAGATTTTCTGTTGTTATCTCTTAACTATACTTATATCTGTACATATAATATAAATAGTCAGTCTGTGTCAAGACGTTGTATACAGATTTTTTTATTTTTTTAAGATTCTGAATATATTCCTCCTAACTAACAAACAGTCAAGAGACAATCACATTAAAATAATAATTTGAATTTTTTGTCTTGTGGTTATAAGATTTTTATTTTTATAGTTGGTAATTTATCGTTAAGTTTATTATTTCTCATGAATGAATTTAAAAATGAAATTAGACAAACATACATATACACGACTTACATATCTGTATTTATAACGATGAATGAATAAATTGGATAGTATAAAGTAGTTATGTTATGTTTTCGAGTTGATTAGTAATAAATTTTATTATGTATGACAATAAATCCGTGTCTCATATATACATATATGTAAGTATACACATGGATGACCACAGCATTTGTTCTGAATTAGTTTTACCAAACCAAATATGTATATAAATTAGAATAGTTTGCTGTTATTTTGCTGGCCCCGCGTCCGTAAAGACATTAAAACACAAAAACTGGTTCCCGCTGTTGATTTATTAACTGTGGTAATTTTTTTTTTTATTACGGAAACCTTTATTTATATTTACGCATATATTTAACTTTTTTGTGTCTTCTGACCATCTTACAAAAAAAAAAAAAACTAAAATTTACATATAAAGTTTTATTTTTATATAATTCTAAGATTTTGTGAAGTAGACCGTTATTATTTTGCGCGAATCTTTTAACCATAATTATGATTAATGGAAATTATGGTTCATAAATTTAAAGAAACCAACATTTTTTTTGGTTCTTATTTTAATGAAAAATATTTAAGATTTATTTGGTAAAGGTACCAGATTTAATCAATCACCATTTCTTTCTAAAATTATAGTTTGTAGTTTTATACATCTCAAATTACATAAACTGTTGAAACAAAAATTTTACTGTCGCCGCAGTCATTAAAAATTATATTATTTGGTCGTTAGAGTCGCGCTTATAGTGGTTAGTGTCGTTGAATGTAAACTAATCAACTATTAAGTGCAGCTTACTAAAGTTTTTAGTAGGTTGCGGTACCTTCCATAATCTACAGTTGTAAGCCAAATATTTCTAAGTCTGTAAGTAAGGATCCTGAGCCTGTACGTGCCATTGACGATTATTACCAATTTGATTGGTTGATCAGAATGTAGGACCAAGCCTAAGCAACACTCCAGGATGATACCGGGCCCTCTGTACACTTTTTACATAGACCGAAGGAAAGGAAACGTATGTTAATAACAAAAAACCAACCCGGTTCCAGATACCTAAGTAGTTGATAGTTAGTAAATTTATTAGTAGTATATTTTTGGTCAATTATTTAGCACAGGCTGATTTACTGCTTAAGTTTCTGGAGAGCTCTTTCAGATTCTTTACAAATTTCCTAAATTCAATATCTGTATTAATCCTTTATAATAATTAATCTAAAATTAAATAAATTATAAATTATTTTTTATGTACTACAAATTAATTAATATAAATAGTTTGTATAGCAATAATTAAACCAACTACTCGTCGCACTATTGGCTCAGCTAATGCCAGCTTGTTCGAGTTTCTAAGGTGATTTTAAACTAAAACCATTTTAACGATTATTTATTAATTTCTTCTTACTATAAATACCAATATCAACATCGATACCAATACCTACATTATGATACTAGTGCTTCGATTACATCGAAATATTCATTTCAGTAAATTTAATTCAATTAAATTATAACATAAATTAATTTAATTTCAATAAATTCAGTGAAACCGAAAGCCCAATTTAGTTCATCATTAATCTTTATTTAAAATTAGCCCTTAATACCCTTAAATAAATTTAAATAAATTCAATTCCGCATCTAAATTAAAAGAACAGCAAATTAATCAGTAATTAAGTAACCTGAAATTTGAGATGCATAAAAAATTGGGCTCCAAGAATTCCAGCAAAAACAATTCAGTCAAAAACAGAAAGGAATTTCTGTCAGAAATTAAAAGGCAACGCAGACATAATAGTTTTAGACTGAAATGCCTTTCCAGAAGGAAGTTCAATCAAAAAACTAAAAAGGCATTCAAGTCAAAACTCATTGACTGAAATTCCTTTTACATTTGTGACTGAAATACCTTTTGAAAAAGTGATTCAGTCAAACAATTAAAAGGGAATTCCAGGCAAAATTGTTCTCGGGGAATATAGTCAAAAATAATTCAGTCAAAAAACGAAAGGAATTTCAGTCATAAAATTTCCCATACAAATATTATGACTAAAACTTCTTTTATAAAGGAACTTCAATCGAAAAAAAGGTATTTCGGTCAGAAAACAGTTTGACTGAAATACCCTTTGTGTATTTGGACTGAACAATCTCCTTGAAAGGTGTTTTAGTCACAAATTTTTGGACTGGAATACCTTTTGTTTGGTATATTTTATTAGTCGCATCGTAAACAATTGATCGTAGACACAATTGATCGTGGAAACAATTGATCGTATGGACAATTGATCGTATGAACAATTGATCGTGGATACAATTGATCGTATGAAGCCTTGATCGTGGTGCAATTGATCGTATGGACAATTGATCGTGGATCCATGGTCAATTCCACGTATTTATTTGCAATTACAAAATCTTGCATAACAAAATAGTGCAATCATTTTTCTTTTTAGCAGTTGTCATTAATAGATTCTATATAATCCGCTCCTACGTGCGGCACGCAGTGCGACATGTTGGCTGATCCCGGCTCCTACGTCCCCCGAATTTCAAATCTAAGGCCCCTCGCAGGGCTAAGCGGGAAGGAGCGCAGCGGCCTCCCGCGTGTCTTTGAAAGTTACTGAAGCCGTTAGCCTCTACAATTCTAAGTTAAATTAGTTGGAGTAAGGTCGAAATGCCGAATTTCGAAAGGCCGAACGCCGAAAGGACGAAAGTTGAAAGTCCGAATGTGTCGAAAGGCTGAATGTGTCGAAAGGCCGAATGTGCCGAAAAGCCGAATACGTCGAAAGGCCGAATGCCGAAAGGCCGATTGTGTCGAAAGGCCGGCTTTTGAAAGGTTGTTTGTATCGAAATGATTTTAATATTTCTTTACTCTCAAAGGAAAAGTGACTCATTTCAAATTTGTTAATTTTTCATAAGAGTTAGTTTAATATTCTTTTAACGATGTTTATCCCTAGTTACAAGAGATATCTCAATAATTTCAGCTAGTTTGCATAATTTTATTGTAGATTGACACAAATCGGAGTCGGCGTAAAATTTAAATAATCGAAATATAATGTCCATATAGTGTAATTGTGGACTAAATTCAGTTTTGACCTAAATCGATTTAAGTCGCTTTAACTTGAGAGTAAAGATTTCATCTTTTTATGAATGAAAATTTTCAAAATTTATATTTTGATCAATATTTTTATATAAAAATGTTTAATAGTCAATCACCTTAAATATTAAAATCTTCTTACGTTTTTTTCGTCATATAATTAAAAGTTAATTAGGGGTTGGTTACCTTATCTAGAAGCAAGAAATACAGAAACTGAAAATCCCGAAAAAAATCCAGAAACAAAAAACTCACTTTTTTTTTTGGACTGAAGTTCCTTTTTAAAAGGAGTTTTAGCAGAGCCTTCTAGAGTCATAATCATTATGACGTATTTTTTAGAAGCTTTTTTAGTGGTACAACTTTTCACTAATTTCCATAGGAATCCATAGTAAAAATGGTGTTTTTAAGCTTCAAGTTTTTCATTGAAAAAAGCAAAACTGTTACAAAATTTTTATACAAAAGTGTTCTAGTAAATATTAATTGCAGAAATATTAAAATTAAATTATTTCTAAAATATATTTTTCGAACTTTCATTTTGAAAAATACATCAAAGTTGGCTCTGACGAATTAAAATAATACTTGTTACATTTATCTTTAGTTTTACTAGTGTACGTTAGATGTCTCAGATTTATACAGAAAAATACGAAAAAAACTTGTTTAATCACAAAATTATCACAAATTCTTAATATTTTGAGAATTTGTTTTGCTTTTCCTACAATTTTTGAACTTAAAATTTCCCCAGGTGGCAATTTTTGGTACGATTTTTAAAAAATTTGTGCTGCAATCACTGCCATCTATGTAATGTATATTGACTTAATGCACACAATTTTTAGTAAGCTTTTCTTTTCAGACCAGAATGCTGTTGTTATGAACTTTTTTTTATATTTTGGTTTAAATAAATCAATTATTACAAGAAAATGAAAACGATTTACTTA
The DNA here is from genome assembly GCA_963556165.1 of Tipula helvola. NCBI lineage: Eukaryota > Metazoa > Arthropoda > Insecta > Diptera > Tipulidae > Tipula > Tipula helvola. The sequence continues at coordinate 309,670,329 of OY744481.1, forward strand.
AACGACATTTATATATGTTGAAATTGAAACATTTATGAAAATATTTCAGAAATCATAATTAAGAATTTGTAACGTTTTCATTGACAAATTTGTCTTAAGAAAAAAAGTGATTTCCCATATGTTTTATGTGTTTTACCAAAGCAACCTTGATTATACAAGCCATAATCTAAAAAACGAAGCTTTTATAAGGGAATTAGAAACGAGGAAAAAATCAAAATTTCCATAGTAAAACACACAAAACATATGGGAAATCACTTTTTTTCCTAAGACAAATTTCTAAATGAAAACGTTGCAAATTCTTAATTATGATTTTTGAAATATGTTCATAAATGTTTAAATTTCAACATATATAAATCTCGTTTAAGTAAATCGTTTTCATTTTCTTGTAATAATTGATTTACTTAAACCAAAATATAAAAAAAAGTTCATAACAACAGCTTTCTGGTCAAATTAAAAAAGAAAAGCTTACAACAATCGTGTGCATTAAGTCAATATACATAGATGGCAGTGGGCAGTAAACATTTTGAAAAATTGTACCAAAAATTGCCACCTGGGGAAGTTTGAGTTCAAAAATTGTAGGAAAAGCAAAACAAATTCACAAAATATTAAGAATGAGTCATAATTGTGTGATTAAATAATTTTTTTCGTATTTCTCTGCCAAGAATTATTGACATCTAACGTACACTAGTAAAACTAAAAATAAATTTAGCAAGTATTATTTTAATTCGTCAGAGCCAACTTTGATGAATTTTTCAAAATGAAAGCTCGAAAAATATATTTTAGAAATAATTTAATTTTCAAATTTCTGCAATTAATATTTACTTAATACCAATATACTCTTCTTATATATTTCTGCTAAAGATATGTAGAACTCTTTTGTATAAACATTTTGTAACATTTTTGTTTTTTTCATTGAAAAACTTGAAGCTAAAAAACACCAGTTTTACTATGGATTCCTATGGAAATCAGTGAAAAGTTATACCACTAAAAAAGCTTCTAAAAAATACGTCATAATGCTTATGGCTCTATACTCTAGAAGGCTCTGGTTTTACTATGGAAATTTTGATTTTTTCGTCGTTTCTAATTCCCTTAAAAAAGCTTCGTTTTTTAGATTATGGCTTGTATAATCAAGGTTGCTTTGGTTTTAGCCATAATATTTGTATGGGAAATTTTATGACTGAAATACCTTTTGTTTTAGACTGAAATGTTTTTGACTAGAATTCCCGGAGCCAAAAAATTGTCATTCTAAATTATAAATATTAAAAACTAAATATCTTTTTTTTTAATATTTTAAACTAAAATTCTAAAATCAGTAACTAAAAAATCTGAAACTCCATTAAATTTCATTTCCAAATCTATAGCTAGAGCTATTGACTCTAGAAATTGCCTTCAAAACCAAAATTAAAATAAATAATTGCTTTTGACTGTTCTGCTTAAAATCCCACTGCAAAATAATTTAAATTAGATCTGGAACTCATTAAATAATAAAAGTTTTACCGTGTCCATACTAAATTAAATTAAATAATTTGAATATCCACATTAGTATATTCTTTCTAGTACCATAATGACAAACAATTAGCACAATACATATATGGTTTGGCGAATGAACTTTATTTTAAATTTAAACACACAATCTGCTATACAAAATTCCCGCTAGAGGAAGGTATATAAATTTAAATTAAGAATCAGTTTGATTTAGAAATTTGAAACTTTACTAACCTTGCCCCAACCAATAATGTTATGAGCAAACTATTTAAATCCAAAACCTTAAAAAATTAATTCTAAATTTTAAATCTCAAATTCCAAATTTCAAACTTCAAACTTCCAAATTCTAAATTTCCATTTCCAAGTTTCAAATTTGAATTTCTGAGGATAATTCATACAAATATTTTGTTGTTTCACCTTTAAATATTACAACCACGGAGCAACATATTATTCAATAAGTACAATCTAAACTCGATGGAGATGTTGCCGTCAGTTGTTCAACTTTATTACTGAAGAACGTGGAGAGAAATAAACTTCATATCTAAATTTCAAACTGTTCACTAGTAATCATTTCGGACCGAAGGTATCTGAACCACAATAACCTGAATAATTGTGAACGCATTTGTCAACTACAATTCAAAAAACCAGCCGGTTCTACTATAAGCCAACACTTAGCAATAATAGATATTTGCAACTTCATTTTAATATTTCTATATTTTAAAATCTTGCTTTACTTTAAGCTCTTATTCGAAAGGAAAATTAATTACAACGACTAAACCTGCCTTGAATAGCAACGAATTATCACAGCCGGATCGGATTAAAGTTGCACATATTAATACTCGTAGTTTATGTTACCACATTGATAAAGTCTGGTTGATGGTGAACAAATATAACTTTAATTTTTTGGGTATATAGGAAACATGGTTAAACAATAATATTTCGACAACAACTGTCTCCATACTAGGCATCTTGAGACATGATCGTTTATCAGGTTAGGGAGGAGTAGCATTATATTATAAAGTCAATTTAACTGTAATTTTAGTGGTTAGTTTTACTTGTGGTAAAGTAGAATTTTTATTGACGGAGTTACTGTCAAGATCAACAAAACTAGGAATTTTTGTTTGCTATCTCGCCAAATTTATTCTTGGACATAATCAGTCCTTGCCGCATCATCAAATTTTTAGGATAGTTTTATTTATTTTCAAACTGATCAAATTTCTTGAACCGAAATATCTATTTGATGAAATTGAGTTTACCTTATCAATCAAAACGGATCACATTGTCATACTGCGAAATTATTCGAACATACCATATAGTATAATAACTCGGTGCTAGTTCGTTGCATTTCATTTTGGAACAAAATTTCCAAATCAATTAGGGAAATAAATTCTCTAAATCTATTCAAAAGATTATCACTTGAATATATTAATGGTTCATTCGATTAAGACAATTTTATTACGCACTTAATTTTAAATTAAACATTAAATGTTATTCTATTTAATATGTCATAACTTTTATTTATATTGTGTTTTTATTTTTATTTTATACAGGGTGAGGAAAAAGTATGGAAACCCCTGAAAATCTCGCGCATTTCGGTCAAAAAAAAAATGAGCAGGTAGGTAATTTTCAACAAGGAATTTAATGGTGATCTTGGTTGTGACCTAGACCATCATATTCAAGGTGTTTTGAAGGTCAAGGTCATTTTTTTAAATTAGAACCCCTATTTTTGATCGAAAAAGCGATCAATTATACGTCCGAATATCTATTTTCTATGACCTCCTAAGGTCATCTAAAGGAATTTACATTGCGAGGAAAAAGTATGAAAATCGCTAAAAATCTCGCGGGGTTTGCCAAAAAGAAAAATGAGCAAAGTTTAGTGTTAAATATAATTTTCAACAATCAATTTAATGGTGAGCTTGGTTGTGACCTTGACCTTCATATTAAAGGTCATTTTGCGGTCAAGATAATTTTTTTATAGGGAAACCCCTGTTTCTGACATCGGATTCTAAAAGAGCAATCAATTGTACGTTCAAATATGTACTTTCCATGACCTCTCAAGGTCACCTGAAGGAATAATGATTTGCTATGAAAATTAAAAAAATGTAAAATTCAAATTTTAAATTTTAAATTCCAAATTTTAAATCTCAAATTCCAAATTCCAAACTTTAAACTCTAAATTCCAAAAATAAAAACATGGGCTACGGAGCATCTCAGCGATCGCTGTTACTTAATGCTTTCGAACTTATGAAAATTATTTCAGAAATAGTACAAACCAGTGCCGGCTCTAGAACACTTTGCGCCCTATGCAAGTTCTTCTTAGGCGCCCTTTTTTTTAAATTAAATGGTAAAAAACACTTACTTAAATTACCAGAGAGACTTTAAAGCATTGATGGTGGGAGAAAAGTTATTAAATTTAAAAGCAAAAACAATCAAATAAAACAACAATGCAAATACCTAAATATTGTTCAACAATTCAATAATTTGTTTAATAATAAATATGTAATATACTCGTATAATTCTGGTACAAAAAATTAGCTTTTCTTGCTTTAAAGTAGCGAATTCATCAATTATTTGACTTAAATCGATTTTGTCATTAATTTCTTTTTCAATTGCAATACTCGATAATCCAACCAACCTTTCCTGAGATATACTTGATCACAAGTAGTTTTTGATTATTTTCAGTTTTGAATATGATCGTTCACCACTTGCTACCGACACTGGAAGACTTAAAAGTATCCGTAAAGCAATCGTTACGTTCACAAATATATTCTCTAGTGTAGTGCTTCTCAAACTATGGGCTGCGGCACCCTAGGGAGCCGTGGAGCTTTGCCACGGAGCTTTAAAACATTGCCTTAATATCTATAATAAACCGCATACTTTCCTCGCTTACAAATTTATGAATCTGCCTGTTATCAATGATCGCTACGGTTTTCTATGCTGTTAATGGTTTTTGTAAGATATGTGATGTGTATATCAATTCCACAAGATTTTGATAGGTAAGTTCTTATTCTAAATGAACATGAACAGAAATTTCAGATCACAAACCTTGGGCTACGGGGCAAAAAAAATTCTGTTAAAATTGAGTCCTTTTATGAATTAACAACATTTTTAAATCAGAGGTCGATATCCGAAGTAAATTCTCGGAAATTTTGGAGCTAACCTTAAACTAAAAACTATAGGAACTTAGGTCTATGAAAATGTGAGAAATTGGATATTGAAAATATACGTATTTAGTATGTATTATTAAACAGTTACTCGTACTTTAATTTAATTTGAAATTTCAAATGGCAGTTTGTCAAATTTGGCTTCAGCAATTTCAATTTGGTTAAATTGTATATCAGGTTAGTGTTGTGAACTCTAAATCCAAAATTCCAGGATTCTACTGAAGAGCTTTACTTTGGTTTTACACATAAAAATGTCATATTCGCCATTAGTGTCATTCTAATTTCCAACCTTACCAAATCTAAAGAGAATTCAATTAATCCAATCAATTTTTCATGAAAGTTGTCAAAAAGTAGGCACCAGGTATGGGTAATGAAACCCTTTACTATTCAACGCAACACAGTTGATTAGGGATTCCTTTTAGTTAGTCTGACAATACTTTTTAACCATAAAACTAACTTCCGTGGAATCGAAAGTGCCTTTTCGGCTGTAGGGCAGTTTTGCACAAAATGTAAATTTTTTCCTTAGAACAATATGTAATCATAATTATTTATAACTGATAAGCTTGGTTTAAGACCCACAACGACCATATAAAATTTAAATTAAACGTTTATTTCTATTTCTAGCGTATGCACACCTTAATAAAATAATGGGTTCAGTCAGTTTTCTAAAAATTAAGAACTAAAGTTTGTGCGTCAAATTACTAATATAACCAATGAAAAAGTTGAGCTTTCAATTCTGGCAAATTATGTGCCAGGATTATCGCCCCCCCCCTTCTTCCTCCTCACAATTCAAAAGTTTGGTAATTTTCTATTCCTTAGGTATTTGGGACCAAAAAAACCGATTTATTAGAAATAATTTGACACAACAATTAAAATCGAACCAAATTCGGGTCAGGATGCGGTCAAATTAGAAAAACTTGTAAAAATGAATTTTGACAAATTTAGAATAGTCGAAAGCTCAAAAATGTTTAGCTTTATCTTTAGTTTAGTCAATTCGGAAACTATTCTGTTCCACTCCTATGTCCAGCTAAAATATTTAGTTCCTGAGTTTTTACAGCTACATCTAATTTTTAATAGTTCCTTATGTAAAATCCTCTGATGTTTTTTAAAACCAAGCTTAATAATTTTCTGGAATTCTACAATTTTTGCGTATAGGAACTTTTTTGACTGTAAATCGGATGAAGCTGAAAAAATATTTTGGGTTGGTAGAACACTTTTTTTAAATTGGCGGGACACGGATATGAGACATCTGAGATCCTTGAAGAATAATGCCCGAAATGCTTAGCCCTAAATTCATTATTATTGAATAACATTTTTGGGAGCCCTGGATTTTATTTTTTCAATTTCGTGGGCCTCAGTATTAAGTTTGAGAAGCACTGCTCTAGTGCATTCGAGTAAATGTATTGTAATATAAACTATGGATCTCTGTATTAGTATTGGTACAATTTTTTACTGTGCCCTTTAAAATCTTTAATTCGTTAAATAGTTCTACCGCAAAAATATCTTTGTCATCGCATTCGATTTACTCCTTCAAAATCGGTTAAAAACTGAAAGTTATTGATATGAGCATTTATGCCCTCCTAATCTTTTATCTAGCGAATTAAGTACACTATACAGTATAGGAAAGAAAAACGAAATTTTAAATTTATATTGTGGATCAGTGGGAGTTTCGTTGTAGCATTCGTAATCAAAAAGCCTTTTTCTACGTCTTCGCAGAGCATTACCATTAAATTGAGGATTCATTCCTAAATCAGTTGCTAATTCTTTTGCTGTTTCTTGAACACGATTGAAACGTTCATCCGTCCTCATTTATATTTCGGTTGGGATTCTGAAAAATTATTAATATTATACCACCAGTTCTTAGAAACGGAGTTGAGTTAGGTTTTCGTTGAGTTATTTTTAACTCGATGAAACTAATGTAATCAAGTTAAGTTGAAATTCAAAATTTCTAATGATATTTTTTTAGTAGAAGAATTTGTAGAATGCGTGAGAAGTATTGTCAGCGCCCCTAATTGGTTGGCGCCCCTATGCGAGGCATAATCTGCTTAGTGGGTAAAGCCGGCCCTGGTACAAACTATACAAATATGTAAATCTGGACAGGATCAACTTCAAAGTATATTTCAGCTTGCTTTAAAACTTGGGGTCTCTCCATAATAAATTAACGTTAGCTATTTGGAATGCTCGAATTATCAAAGGTAAACAATTTGAACTTACTCAATTAAAAAACATTCAATTTTATATTATAGGTTATTGTAGCTACATGAGAGATCTTCAGATTCAACCTCTTGAAGTTGTAGCAATTTTAGTTAAAAATAAAGTTCGACATTCATTGTTATCCGATCTCGAATTAAATAGTATTGAGTTCATAGGAATCTCAATTAGCATAATGTCCAACGAATAGGTAAACATTTTCTCATGTTATGCACCAAATTCTAATATCATACACTTTAGAAATGATCTGACAAAATTTACTCAGAGAAATGAAAATTATATAGCTGGCGGTGATTTTAATTGTCGGTTCGAGTTGTAACTGTTTGCGGACAAAGGAGCGGTCGTATTTTATATAATTTAAGTGAAAATAGTAATTCGTGTTTTGTCTATATGCACCAACTGATCCAACTTAAAATAGCCCTACAGGTTCCCCCAGTATTTTAGGTTTAGTTTTATTTAATTCCTTACATATCCCTGCCATTAATACAATACTTGATCTAAATTCTGACCATTTGCCGGTGCTTTATCAGCTTGATTTGTATGGAGAAACCAATGTCAAATATAATTAATTCCAGTAGAACGGAGTGTACACCTTTAGTACCTAAGGCACATGTAGAACAAAAAGCTTTAGGGAGCAATGGCAACGCTCAAGAATAAGATTTTAAAAACAAACTGTTAATTTTTTTAATAAACTGATTAATTTGAAAATTTTAGAACTTATAAATGCTAGATATCAATCAAAATTAGCAAGTTTAATAAAAGGCATTCAAAAGTATACATTTTGATTCACTAATGCCAACTCATTTGGGCTGACCATTTTTCAAATAAGCTCCAATATTATTGCGGACCATGGAAAAATGGTGAATAGTGTTTCAGAATTGATTGATCAAAATAGGAATTTAACACTTGAATCAAACGGTTTGCTTTCTATCTATACATTACTTGTCTGGTATTATAAAAACATTAAAACCAATGAAAGCTCATGGTTACGATAGTATACCAATTATTCTTCTCAAACAACCTCCAATATTAGCTTATGAAGTATTAACTCGACTGTATCAACAATATTTAAAGATTGGATACTTTCCTAATACATGCAAAGTATCAAAGATCATACCGTTAAATAAACCCGGTAAGGACCCATCAAGTATAAAAAGCTAAAGGTCAATTAGTCTGTTGTGTACTCTTGGAAAAATCTAGAATTAATGATCATCTGATGGAAAATCACATAATATTGCCTGAACAATTTGGTTTTCGAGCACAGCATTCAACAGTTCATCAGATTCATGACACTGACGATTATTACCAAGTCGATTATTCGACTCCTCGAACAACACTTTTCCCACAAATTTTGAGCAATGTCTCTAAGGCTTTCTTAAATTTGCAGACTCCTTCCACAATATCACAATTGGTCATGCCAATATAAATCTGCCACTCTTAAGCCACCAAATCACAGTCTCACAATTAAAGTTAGATTATTTATAACTGCGACGTGTTGAACAGCAATCAAATCCATTTTTCATTTTCGATCTTTAACAATCAGATCCAGTCCACTGAACTCATACATCTCTAGTATACTGAAAATTCTTAAGAATTTAAATTACTCCGTTCAGAGAGTGGGTAGTTATATCCACAATATTAACATTTTTTTTTTGAATTTGAAATTGTAGTTTTCTAAAAGCAGATTATTAAGCGCTCTGCGTTTATTATGGGAAGATATTCACATAAGATAACACTTAAAACCGTTAATTTTTAAAAATTTGATACAATGAAGCATAAGCCACCCTAGTTATAATATCGTAGCTCGACAGTGAAATAAGAAAACTCATTCCATTATTGAATACAAATAAGAATTCGAAATACAATGTAGACAGCATAATTTAGTACAAATCTCAAATCTATCCGTTTGGTATATAAAGAGGGGAGGGAGGCAACAGCCGAGAGTAATATATAAAAACAAAAAAAAATTTGTTTCAATCAAATTGATATCTGCAATTGATTTCCTATTTCATCACTTCCGGTTCAGTTATTGCAGTAACATTAAATTTTGGATTTTATTATTATTTAGCTTCGAACATTTCTTTTTTTTGTGTGTGTGTGTATTTGTGTGTTGTTTGTCGGTTATGCTACATATTTATTGTGTTGTTGCTGCGAATACTGGTGAAATCCAAACCAATCAATTTGTAGTTCAGCAAAAAAAACTCAAATTGAATTCATAAAAATATATTTTGGTTTATTTTATCGAATAATCGAATATGAATTTATCTTGAGCATAATCAGGATATACGAAAAATGTTTTTTTTTTTTGATCGGTTTACCCCAAATAAATGTAACAGGTGATGCACCCACATTATATTCGACAAACAAAACATTTTTTCGCTTGACTAAAGGTTAATTTGTATCTCCTTAATTATACATAAATATCTATCCGCACCACCAATATTAAAAAAAAAATGAACAAAAAAAAATAAGGCGAAGGAACAATACAATCGGTTACATAAATTATTATATAATTACAAAAAGGTTATAATGAATTGGTCTGGAAACTATCAACAACAGATTCACACTATTACACTCAAATTTATACAACAAATACGTCGTTTATATATGACACGATCATTTTTATCTAATTTATTATTATATTCGTATATAATAGTCTTTTAAATTAATACCCCATTTTTCTACTTGTCTACCTCACTCGCTATACATAATTTATATGATTACATAATTGCACCTATCATTTCACGACTTCCTATCTATTATGCTTTTTCGTTGTTTTGTTATTGTTGTTGTTAATTTGGTCTCAACAAACATAATGCAATCAACATAGTATATCATACAACAGTATTATATAAAAAAAAAACATAGCATAAACATTATAAAAAAAAGTCACAAAAATTATCATTTTTATGATTGTTATTCAATTCGTGTTATATCCCAAATATAATACATACACAAAACAAAAACTGACATATGCCAAACGATGTTTGTATACAAGAAGAGAAACAAGAACTTTGAAACTAGTCACGCGTCAAAAATGAAAAAAACTAAAAAAATATATGCATGCAAACTATCTGGTTGGGTATACTTTCTTAACTGTCAAATAAAATAAAATTAATACATAAAGTTTTTACATTGCCAAAATGCAATTTATTAAAATAATATTTTTTAACTATACTATGTATACGAAGAGGAGAAATTGTTAAGAGTTTGCAATTCAGTTTCGATCTTCGGGCATTGTGAAAAATAAATCTTCTCATCAGGCTATGGCGACTGAACTGCTAAACTTATTGCTCTGATTTATACCTATATATAGGAATCAACCATGTAGTATTAGCGAATTTTACATTTCCCCTTTTAAAAACTTTTAACTCAATTTTAGTGTAGATATATTACAAATTGCCTTGGTATGATTGACAGCTGTTTCAAATTCGTCTTTTCTTGCGCATGTCGTCAATCGGTGCGATCAAATCACGAAGCTTCGTTGTTTTCACAAAATTTTCACAAAAACTATCACCGCAAAACAATTCGATTTGTTTTTGTTTGCTATGAACTAGTGTTTATAAAAAAGAAAAGTATAGCAAAAATCACCGAATGACGTAATTTTTTAGTGAAAGAGATAGCAATACATGCGCTTGATCATAGCTTTTAAATTGGTTTATCATGTTCTCAGTTAAAGAAAAATCCAGTCAAACCCATGGTATAATAAATATTCAAGGTGTGTTCCAACCAATCGATATATCGCCATTTTTCCTTTTAGTGACGTCATCTTGAGTAATATATTTCATAACGTTGACCCTATTTGGCTGGGGTTTATGTTTTTTCTATCGTGTACAATCGTTGAAACTTGAGTGGAGAAGCTAGTGAAGCTGCCATTCTTTACTGTATCATTCGATCAGGATACAAAATATTCGGACATCAGCTTAAATGGTTGCTGTGGATACATGGTGAGCTGGGAAAGAAAGAGAAAAATCCCCGTTTCTCAATGTCGAAAATGTCAAGCGTTTGGGCATGTACCTGCTGGCTGCTACATGAACTATAGGTGCGTAAAATACCAAAATTGATGTTCCATTGAAGTGTGCCAACTGCGATGGTGAACACGTGGCGAGTTTTTCAGGCTGTCCAGAGAGACAGAAGCAGCTGGGTAAGTTAAATAAACTCAATTCAAACCGTTCAAATATTAACTCGGCGAGTTAGACATGTTAACTCAAGTTTTATTAAAAAGGGAGTTTCGTTTGCTGACTTTCTGAAGCCAAAGCCCTCTACCACTTTGCCTGAAGCAGTAGTTCTCGGCGGACACGTCAGTTTGACGTGAATAATTTACTGGGTGACTTTCTTGCGAAGTTACAGCAGCTGCTTGGCATGGATTTTAGTTCACTGGGATGTCTCAAACTTTATGTCAAAACTAAACTCCATTAAGGACACTGCGACTCAGAAGGCAATGTACCTTAATTTCATAGTTCAGTTCCTAAAATGAAGGTAATTGCTATTAATTGCAATAGTCTAGTTAACCTTGCCCGGCGTCAAAAGCTCGCCTTTCTTCTGCATAGGCACAATCTTGACGGCGTATGTTTCAGTGAGGCCAAGCTGTCTAATAAGCATACACTGTTTTTGATAACTATATAGAATTAATTTTAAAACTAGAAACTCGGGAGGTACTCCAATTCTTGTCCAAAAGCTTACTAGACATGCCTCCCCTCATAGAGGAAGGACAGAACTCTATTCTACTTGTTTCCATTTACGTTCGAAAACTTATACCTTCGGAATTAACCAACTTCTTGCATTCCCATAGTCGTGTTGGTATCTGTGGGGTTTTAAATGCTTGCCATGTCCTCTGGAATTGTCCTTCGGGAAATAAGAATGGCAAAAAGTTGATTTCTGTGAAACGAACAATGCCCAAATTTGCTACCCCACTGACGGCACTAGAGGTGATGCTGTTCTGGACATGATGATCACAAAGAAAGTCTTTGTTGAAGACGGCATAGAACCCGATCGGATTAACTTGCACCAACATACAGAAGGCAATGCGGTTAGTGATTTCTGGAATGCTGATTTGTATTCCTTTTGGTTTATTTGCACTCCCGGCTAATTCCTCTAAATAGTCAACCGATAACATCTGTATAGAGGAAATCGACCAGAGAGTTTCAGTATTTACGAATCTAATTAATGAGGCCACTGGCAGATTTGAACCAATCATCGAGCTAAAGTCGTGGCAACTACTTGACAGTATCAATATCAAACAACTGATCAAACTGAGGAATTTGTATCGTAGTAGGCATCGCTACTTTCCAAATCTATTCAGTTCCACTCTTATCAATCGAACTACTAAGCACCTACATGAAGCAATTGTTCAGCACCGCCAGGATTTGATACGTAGGAAGCTCAGAGATATGGGTCCTGATAAGGATATTTTGTATAGGTACATTAGGTCAGTAAGACACTCCCGTTGTCTGGGCCTAGTCCTGGGGAATCAGGATGGTCCTATAATTGACCCCAAAATTATCTCAGAGAAGAATACACAACATTACGAGTCGACCTTTAGTGGGGATTCTCATACTGCTGACCCATCTGTCTCTAATGTGGTGAAAGAATTTAACCTAGCTCAGAAATTTCGTTATGAATCAACGTAGGTTCCACACAAACACTAATGCAATACTAAGTATAATTCGAAAACTAAAAAATAAAAAATCTGCAGGAGTTGACAATGTATCAAATAGAGCCAATAGAAGGAACTCCTGAAAACACTAGGCCGATCAGCTTGCTGAGTGCACTTGGCAAGCTTATTGAAAGTATTATAGTTCAATGGCTTTGGGAAACTATTGAACACCTTATTCCAAATGAGCAGTTCGATTTTGTCCAACAAAGATCAACAACGGATGCTATAATGCAGCTAATGAATCATTTGAAACGTGCGAAGTTAAGACGCAAGGTTAAAATGTTCAGATGTGGTGATGAACCGCTTCTAATATCGTTGGTTGAATCATACTTAGCTAACAGAAAGTTCTTTGTCTGCATCAACAACAGCAATCAATCAGAAATTAAAAATATTGCTACTTGTGCCGTAGGGCTCTGTATTAGGACCGCTGTTATACATTTTTTTATGTACGGTTTACCAAGGTTAAACTTGCCATTTAATGAAGTGCAGGCCTATGCAGATGATACCACAGTTTTCACTGCCAGTTATAGTGAAATTCAATGTTCCAAGCGAATTCAGAAATATCTAGATGCATTCTCTGCATATCTTAATAAATGGAATTTGAAAATAAATGCTTCCAAAAACCCAGATGATATATTTCCATCCCTACCTTCATTTTAAGAATAAACTGGAGAAAGCAGAAACAGTTATTATATAGATGGGCAAGTTCTTGAGGTGGTTGATGAAGCCAAATATCTTGGTATTATAGCGGCCAAAAACTACATTACTATGCAAAACAAAACATTAACGTCGGTCGTAGCAAAAATATTTATATCGCGCCGCTTAAGCGAGATATTGCTCGTTGCTGAATAAAATATTTCGCACACGCATATATATATATATATCGACAATATCGATTATCGATATTTGTGGCGACTGCTGAAGGCAACCAAAAAAAATATTTAATTATAAAAGCCGTCCGCAATCTATAATCCGGTCAGTCAAAATCTCAAAATTAATACTGAAGCAATCGGTACTCTATATTAAATACAAAATAGTGAAATCTAAATAAAATTAAATCATACAAACTAAATACAAAAACGTGAAACTAAATTAAATAAATAAATATATCGTGAATTAAAAACTAATAAAATATAATTGTGCGTTTCATTTATGTACACCGAAATCCCACTATAGTATCACGTTATCCAATAGATTAAATTTTAATAAACATATTGAAAATATCAGCACCATTCGTTCCCTAGCTCCTCCAAAGTGAGGTGATGCTGGCGGGATAAAGATCCACTTAAACTACGACAAACGTTCTTGTTCTTCTTCATACTTCAATTTAGAACGCTCCTCCTTCATTTCGCTTTTTGCACCTTTGAAATTTGTACCGTTATCCGTGAATACATGAATTGGGTTTCCTCTACGTGACCTAAACCGAATTAGACTTTGTATAAAGCTATTAGTTGTAGGGTAGGTTAGGTTAGGTTTGGGTGGCGGTCTACTAGGACAATGGTTGTAAGGCTTGCCGCAATCTCTAAGCGTATGGCTCGAGTCGTCAGGCATCTATATAAAACTCCCCAACGTTTTTCTTCGTGCCGTGTCACTGTTACCGTTATTGGCCCAAAGTAATCTATTCCTACATAGCTGAACGGCCTACAATACATTACCAATCGTGCCGATGGTAATGGTGCCATATCTCTGGTGGTATGGGTATTGCTTTTTCGTTCTTACACACCTGTCGTTGTTTTACGATATTTCAGAAGTTGGATACAGTACAATTTTCGAATTTCGTTGACTATTTTCTCGTCGTTTTGATGATTATACTTCTTATTAGCTCCGTTGTACGATCACGCGAGGTAGTATTATTGGACGCTTTACACTTATTGGGATACCAGCCGCATTGTTTATGTTCCCTCGTACTTACATCACACCATCTTCATCTAAATACGGCGAACATTTGTAAAGTTTACTCGTCCTGTCTACCCAGCCATGCGGATTATTTAGCAGCGTCTCTAAGTCGTCATGGTATCTTGTATATTGAGCTCCTTTAATAATTTAAATCTCTGCTTGTTTAATTTCATCAAATGTTATCGGGCCTTTACGGACTTCGCATTTCTTGATTACCTTCAGGAATTTTGTTATGGCACGGTTGAAATACACTTGAGCTCCCTTTGCAGTAGTCCAGGACGAAATTTTCGCTACGTTAATAACCATCTGGGTCACCGATACATTGAAGATTGATGCGCAGTTCTTCGGTTACAAATTCTTTTTTAATTATACTACCACACCATTTGCTTTGCTTCTCACGCAAGGCGTGGGGACCTTTGAACCATGTTGAATTGGTCGAGAGGTCCAGTTTATCTTTAAACTTCGTTGCTTCATCGGCGATGTTCTAGCTTGTTGGTATCCAGTGCCATTCTTTTTCGGTTGTCTTTTCCAGGAACTCAGATATTCTGAACACAACGAATTGTTAGTATTGTACGGCGTCAGACTTGATCCTGCTCAAAACTGTCTTTGAGTCTGACCAAAAGAATCGTAATTCAAAGGAGATCCTATGTCCCTTCTCGACTGTTTGGGCAAGATGCGTTCCCAGAACTGAGGCCATCCACTCCATTGGAGGAACTGTTAATAGTGGTTTGTTTGGCGCTACACGTGATTTTGATACGATAAGCGATACTTCAACACCACCGTCTTGTTTTTATCTGAAATAATGAACGGCCGGATATGCGCGCTCGCCAGCAGCTACGAACACATGCAACTGGAATCTTCCCAGTTAACCAACTTCTTATATTGAATCCGGCTGTTGCATTTTACTTCATTTGCTTTATCATAGTAATTGCGTCTTTTTGTGTCGGAAAACTATCTGCAAATCGTCGACGTAGTGATTTTCAATGATGACCATTACAGCTCTTGGAAATTGCACTCGGAATTTTCCTGCATTGCTATTTTTGACGTATCGCGCAATTGCTGGCGAGTATGTTGCACCGACTGTCATGACCTTCATGACGTGTGTCACTGGCTTAGCATTAACGTTGAAGTCCCGCCAGAGAAAGTGCTGAGAATCCTGGTCGTTCTTTTTGACCGTTATCTGGTGAAACATTTCTGCGATGTCTCCTGAAATCGCTATCCTCTCTTGTATGAATTTGAAGATAACATCGACCAATGACGTCAACTGTACCGAACCTTTCAGCAGATCACTATTTAGTGAAACGCCTAAACACCTTTGCTGCTCCACCCCAAACAAGTTGTACTTTTATAGGTTTGTTTAGGTTTGTCACAGTAAACATTGGCAGGTACCAAGATCTTGCGTTTAGTGGTAATTCATACTGATTTAATTTTCTTGATATATTTTTTTCTTCCGTATTCTTCAATTAGCTGTTTTACTGTTTGTACCAGATTTGGTTCCTTTAGCAATTTGTTTTCGAAAGTATACAGAGTTCGCAGTGCCATCGCCATCTTGTGTGGTAATTTTTCTGTGTCATTTCTCCATATAGCAGACCGGCTTCTTACCGATTCCCGTGGTACTTAATATTTTGTGTCAATATTTTGCGCGAACGAGTTAATGTTCATTTGTTATTTCGTCATCTGTTTCTATCTGTTGATGTATGTTGATGCGTATATGCTTTCTTGTTATTTTCACCGTAAACAGCCCAGCACAGATTAGTTTTTGTGGCAATTAACGAACTTCTTCCATTATATCTTATTTCGATCAATACTAAAGGGTCTTTCAACAAGAGCGCTTCAACTTTTTTTTTGAATAAAACACAAACTGTTCGACTTTTGAACTAACTTTTTTTTTTATTAACGAATTTGAACATATACATTTAAGTATGGAACTCGATTTCTTTTGCATGATCACCGCGTGCACGTTTAACGAAGTCTAATCTTTGAACCCAATTTTCGACCACTCTTTCGCATAAATCGGCCGAAATTCCAGCAATTTCACGTTCAATATTGGCTCTGAGCTCTTGCAACGTCGCCGGCTTATTGGCATAGACCAATGACTTCACATAACCCCAAAGAAAATAATCTAGAGGTGTCAAATCACACGAGCGCGGCGGCCACTGGACGGGCCCATTTCGCGAAATAACACGCTCATCGAACTTAGTTTTCAATAACGCAATTGTATCATGTGCTGTGTGGCATGTGGCCCCGTCCTGTTGAAACCACATGTCGTCCAAGTCCATTCCATTCAATTGCGGCCAAAAAAAATCGTTTATCATATCGCGGTATCGATTTCCATTAACAGTAACGTGGCGATCGTTATCGTCGATGAAAAAATATGGCCCAATGACGCCGCCGGCATGTATTCCGCACCAAACAGTGACTTTTTCGGGATGCAACGGTGCCTCATGAATCACGTGTGGGTTGCTTCCTGCCCAGTAACGCATATTTTGCTTGTTGACAAATCCATTTAGCCAAAAGTGAGCCTCATCGCTAAAGATGATTTTTCGGTGAAAATCTGCATCATTTTCGATTTGCTCTTGAGCCCAATTCACGAATTGGCGTCGCTTCAAATGGTCAAACAACTTTAGTTGTTGTGTCAGCTTGATCTTATACGGATGTAGGCCAAGATCTTTACGTAAAATTCGCCACAATGATGTCACAGAAAGGCCCAATTGTTGCGAACGTCGCGTTAGCGACACATTCGCGTCTTCTTGAACTGAAGCCCTGGCGGCTGCGATTTTTTCAACACTTCGAGCACTTCTTGCTCTCGAGGGCACTGGAACATTATGTAGCGAAAACGTAGACTCAAATTTTGCCACTATACGGTCGATTGTCGAACGGGCTGGCTTGTTAAATGAACCGTAAAATGGCCGTAATGCTCTTAAAGTAGCATCAACAGAACGATTATTTTGATAAAAAATTTGCACGATTTGCAATCGCTGTTCACGTGTGTAGCGTTCCATGATGAAATGTATACTAATGAAGTTTCCAAATGATAAAAGAACAATAAAAAATATGGCGTCGTTCGCCGTCCCTATCGGAAAAAAGTTGAAGCGCACCTGTTGAAAGACCCTTTATTAACTACGCTTCGTTTGAACCCAAATTTCTATCGGTACTTCGTTTGTATGTACTGTTAACTGCGTTGGTATTCTCTGCTTTGGTAACTGTAATGATTTTACTATTCGAACGTTTTTTAATTCGTATAATTTATGGTCACCAATAATGCCCGATCCTTTCGGCTATTGTTGAATCGATTATGGTTCCATTCGCACAATCATCTAAGCATGCGAACGTATCAATTCGTTCATTATTTGACTCGTATAGCACCACCGGTAAGATTCGATATAGAACTTCTGTACTTTTGGGTCGTATTTTTATGTGTAACGTTGTTTTGTGATTGCTCCAACTCGTTTTGTTAGTCGGTGCTGCTACTGATTCTTTTACTACATGCATTACTGCATGATTCCGCTTTCCACAGTTGTCGATGTTACAGGTTTGCCTTAAATTGTACCTTTTATAGTTATGCGGTGCAATGTATCTGCCGCACCATCTTTTTTCAAGTAGTTTTTCCAAAGTTGCGGTACTCTCATTGCTCTGAATTTCGGGCAGTTTATTGACTCGTGATTTTTCCCCTCACAAACTAGGCAGCTTATGGTTTTGTTAGCAGTTTCCATATGATAAGCACTAATGCTCACTCCTTGAATGACGCTTCGTATTTCTAAGATCTGGCAGGAACTTTGTTAGATCCAATTGTGCAACATGTGCTGCACTTTCAGCTACTTCATCCAGCCATCCTGCAAATGCTGGCAGATTATCTTCCTTTGTTATTGTACACTGTTTACCCCATTCAAGAGCTAGGCTGTATGATAATTTTCGACCAGTTTCTGCATTTAAACTTTTTAATGGCACCCCGGTACTGTATCTGCGGTATTATTAATCGATTCTTGACTATGTCGTATGCTGGTGACCTTAATGCCTTCTGCAATCGAACGAGATTGTCGACGTTGGAATAGCGGCACTGCTGCGTTGAGTAAACATAACCCGATATACATTTTTGCCACTCCGCTGGATTGCCGTTGAAAATAGGTAGATTTTTGCACAAAAGCACCGTTCTTGCCATTACTTGGCCAGGGGCTAGATTTACTCCCGTTGTTGCTTCTGTCTTGTCTTGGGTGTTTCATTTGTGAATGTTGAATATTATGTTCTCTAAAAACTGTTCGATTTAATGTATGCTTGTTATTTTCACTACACCTTGATTGTTCTTTTTTAATGGCATTCTCCTTATATTCAGGATTATTAAGCATCTGCTGCTGTTTATTCACTAACTCTCTGGTGTACTGTTCAATTTCCATAGCGCCTTGACTGAAAACTAACTCAGCACAAGTATCTGAACCTTTGGAAGTTTACTTTTACCCACGGCGAATTCAATCTATTGATACGTTTATTCTCTAATTTATGGGCTGTCTCAAGTTCTTTCAGTTCAATTTGCTTACAAATAGTCCACGATGATTTCGATACAGTTGTATGCGACGATTTATTACGCAGCGCTACTAACGGTTCACCATGTGGTTTTTGGGTTGAGGATATATCCTCTACATTCTGACTCAAGGACATATTGTCAGGAAGTAGTATTACGTGGATTTTTTAAGCGTGATTTTAATACATGTTCTCGCACACAATCGTTGTTATAAGTCTTAAATATCCGGTGTTTCCGAACTGATATTCACCGTTATTGCTTGATAATGTTCCTTCATTGGTGTCTGAAATTCACCGTTCGTACTAATGATGTTGGTTAAACGATAATCTCCACTGCTTCTTTTTTTTTCTTTTGGTTTTTTATGGTTGGGAAAATTTAGTTTTAGAAATATTACCAAATTGCCATGAGTACCGGTTCTCACTTAAAGAAAAACCGAGTCAAATCCTTTTATTTTTATTATACCTTTTAATAAATTTTTATTTTATTTTAAATGTGTAGAACAAGTTTTTCATTTAATAATTTTTTCTAAAATGCAAAATAACCGAGTTGTTTGCGAAAACGTAATCCCGACCCAATAGGTGTGCAACCTCGAGACTCATCGAATTCTTAATCGCTCAACCGAAACAAAACCTTTTGATCAATAATACCCTTTATAAACCGTAATTCTGGTGGACCAAATGAGGTTCTTCAATATCGTCCACCATAATACCAAGACATAATGTACAATTTTCGCAAATTCGGTGAAACATAGCCTCTGTATATTTATGTTTATGCAAATTTGACATATTGAGCGGAAACTATTATGTTCTCTATACATTTTAATAATCGTCGTGGGGTCCTATTTTATATGACCTTGAACTCAAGTAGTAGTCAAAACTAAAATTTAGAATGAATTTTGTCAGTAGTCTAGCAAATTATTTCCAAATTCTGAGAAAAATCTTATGAGTTAGTATAAAGAAATTGTTGGCTATATATAACTGTTTACAAACAACTGTTAAAAAAAATGTGAGTATATAGCTTAAACCAGTTAAATAACAAGTTAATCTGTAATAAAATCCCACTGATAAGCAGAACAATCTATATGTTTATCTGCAGACAAACCAGTTCTAACAATAGAACAAATAAAAACGCTTAATTGTTTATAATAAATATAATAATCGTGCGAATCACCTTAAAGACGTATCACATTACACCACTTTAACTCTAAATAATCTTTTATTAGCTACAAACACAAAACAACTTACCAACATCATTTCTTCTTTGAGATCACAAAAACCATTTACATCCGAATTTAAAAGTTGCTGCTGCTGTCGTCGTTTTCTTATTCTAATCGTCTTATATAATCTTTTATCTATTTTCAACTTCTTTTATATATATTCGAAATTTACTAACTTTTGGATATTCAATCTCACCGGCAGAGGCGTTTAATAATATTTATAACCTATTAATTGGTTAAATGTCTTTTGTTGTATACATTTGATGATGATATTTTACGATAAATCTTATTCTTTGAACTCAACCAAAAATTAAAAAAAAAAGTCCAAGAACCCAAGAAATTTGTGGTGTGAGAATTTTTGTTGATTTGAAATTATTATTATTGTTATATGGTTATTACGGACTATTATACGATCGAATTTGAAAAAAATAGTCCCAGGAAGTTATTTGATAGTCAACCTCTTCTTATGGATCTTATCGATATAGTTGCGCAGAGTGCGAGAGAGAAACCGATTTTATTTGAAATTTATTTGATTTAACAATTTTTAGTTTTTTTTGATAGAATATTGAAACCTGTTTTAAAATTTCGTAGTTGTTAAATTATGTCTTAGAAGTTAAATGGTTTTTCGATATAATAATAATGATGATGATGATTATGATAATGGTGATTGTGTATATTTGCTGAAATGTAAATTACCCCCATGGGGGGCTTTTTCTGCGAAAACTTTGACTTTTTATGTGTGTTTTTATTATCGTTATTGATTGTATTTTTAATGTTTCGTAAAACTGTCTTCTTATAACATGTGAAATATTGTAATATGAAATGTTGCTTTGGTGTGATCGCGCGATGATTGTGTCGTATATATGCGGCATGGTGTTGTTGTGTATAAAAACACACGTTGAGCTTGTCAGCTTTTATTGATACAAAACATAAATTATCACCGATTTGTCTCTTAGTTTAATTGTTATTTAGTGTGTATGTGTGTATTAGCGTGCGACCCAAAAATTGGATCGATAATAAAAATCACAATTTAATATCCCTGTTATTCGACTAAAACTTTCCAACAAATGATTGAGACAATAAATTGCATTGCATATGACACACTATAACGATTAGTTCGTAAGATGTAGTTTTATGAGCTTAGGAATACATTTGGTTAAAGTTGTTATTAAATTACTTGAATGAGAATAAATATAGTTAAATTTACGTTAAAACTTCTGTTGAACTAGAGACGAATTATCCAAACCAATTATTGACCACAAATGACAACGCACCCGATTCGCTAAAACAATAAACTCGTAAAATGTGGTTATTTGAACTTAGAAATACAATATTGGTTGTCATCATTATGGACAATAAATAAAGTTAAGTTTATTTTTACTGTTTAAAATCGATAAAAATTATCCAAACAAATTGTTAGCCACAAATGACATCGCACACGACTCACGATAATGTAAATTCGTGAAATGTGGTTAGATGATCATGGAAATTCATAATTGGTTAATATCGTTATAAGATTACATGCGGGAAGAGAATAAATCAAGTTAAATTTACTTCCAAACGTTCGTTCTAACTGGATAAAAATTATCCAAACCAATTATTGAGTACTAGTTAAAACATACACGGCTCATGGATAAGTTCGTAAATTGTGCTTATTTGTGCTTAGAAATGCTTATTTGGATAACATCGTTTTTGAATTACATGCAGGAAGAGCATAAAGGAAGCTAAATTAAATTCAAGGCATCGGTTCGGACTGCGGATAAAAACAATCCAATCCGATTGTTGACCACAATTGACATCGCACACGACTCACGATAACGATGAATTCGTAGATTGTGTTAATTTGAGATTAGAAATGCATATTCGGACATCCTTGTTATTGAATTACATGCAGGAAGAGAAAAATTAAGTTAAATTTACTTAAAAAATAATTAAAAAATAACCAAACCAATTATTGACTACAAATGACATTGCATACGACTCATGATAACGAAAAATTCGTAAATTGTTTTTATATGGATGTACCATTGTTATAGAATTAAATGCAGGAAGAAAAAAATAAAGTTTAATTTACTTCCAAACTGTCGTTTGAACTAGATAAAAATTATCCAGACCAATTATTGACCACAATTGAGATCGCACACGACTCACGATAACGATAAATTCGTAAATTGTGTCTATTTGAGCTTAGAAATGCATATTCGGTTACCCTCGTTATTAAATTACATGCAGGAAGAGAACAAATAATGTTAAATTTACTTCAAAACTTTCGTTTGAACTGGATAAAAATTATCCAAACCAATTATTGACCACAATTGACATCGCACACGACTCACGATAACGATAAATTCGTAAATTGTGTTAATTTGAGCTTAGAAATGTATATTCGGTTACCCTCGTTATTGAATTACATGCAGGAAGAGAAAAATAAAGTTAAATTTACTTCCAAACTGTCGTTTGAACTAGATAAAAATTATCCAGACCAATTATTGACCACAATTGAGATCGCACACGACTCACGATAACGATAAATTCGTAAATTGTGTTAATTTGAGCTTAGAAATGTATATTCGTGCATCCATGTTATTGAATTACCTGCAGGAAGAGAACAAATAAAGTTAAATTTACTTCCAAACTGTCTTTTGAACTAGATAAAAATTATCCAAACCAATTATTGACCACAATTGACATCGCACACGACTCACGATAAGGATAAATTCTTAAATTGTGTCTATTTTAGCTTAGAAATGCATATTCGGTTACCCTCGTTATTAAATTACATGCAGGAAGAGAACAAATAATGTTAAATTTACTTCAAAACTTTCGTTTGAACTGGATAAAAATTATCCAAACCAATTATTGACCACAATTGACATCGCACACGACTCACGATAACGATAAATTCGTAAATTGTGTTAATTTGAGCTTAGAAATGTATATTCGGTTACCCTCGTTATTGAATTACATGCAGGAAGAGAAAAATAAAGTTAAATTTACTTCCAAACTGTCGTTTGAACTAGATAAAAATTATCCAGACCAATTATTGACCACAATTGAGATCGCACACGACTCACGATAACGATAAATTCGTAAATTGTGTTAATTTGAGCTTAGAAATGTATATTCGTGCATCCATGTTATTGAATTACCTGCAGGAAGAGAACAAATAAAGTTAAATTTACTTCCAAACTGTCTTTTGAACTAGATAAAAATTATCCAAACCAATTATTGACCACAATTGACATCGCACACGACTCACGATAAGGATAAATTCTTAAATTGTGTCTATTTTAGCTTAGAAATGCATATTCGGTTACCCTCGTTATTAAATTACATGCAGGAAGAGAACAAATAATGTTAAATTTACTTCAAAACTTTCGTTTGAACTGGATAAAAATTATCCAAACCAATTATTGACCACAATTGACATCGCACACGACTCACGATAACGATAAATTCGTAAATTGTGTTAATTTGAGCTTAGAAATGTATATTCGGTTACCCTCGTTATTGAATTACATGCAGGAAGAGAAAAATAAAGTTAAATTTATTTCCAAACTGTCGTTTGAACTAGATAAAAATTATCCAAACCAATTATTGACCACAATTGAGATCGCACACGACTCACGATAACGATAAATTCGTAAATTGTGTTAATTTGAGCTTAGAAATGTATATTCGGTTACCCTCATTATTGAATTACATGCAGGAAGAGAAAAATAAAGTTAAATTTACTTCCAAACTGTCGTTTGAACTAGATAAAAATTATCCAAACTAATTATTGACCACAATTGACATCGCACAGGACTCACGATAAGGATAAATTCGTAAATTGTGTCTATTTTAGCTTAGAAATGCATATTCGGTTACCCTCGTTATTGAATTACATGCAGGAAGAGAACAAATAATGTTAAATTTACTTCAAAACTATCGTTTGAACTGGAAAAAACTTATCCAAACCAATTATTGACCACAATTGACATCGCACACGATCCATGATAACGATAAATTCGTAAATTGTGTTAATTTGAGCTTAGAAATGTATATTCGTGCACCCATGTTATTGAATTACATGCAGGAAGAGAAAAATAAAGTTAAATTTACTTCCAAACTGTCGTTTGAACTAGATAAAAATTATCCAAACCAATTATTGACCACAATTGACAACGCACACGACTCACGATAACGATAAATTCGTAAATTGTGTCTATTTGAGCTTAGAAATGCATATTCGGTTACCTTGTTATTGAATTACATGCAGGAAGAGACAAATAATGTTAAATTTACTTCAAACTTTCGTTTGAACTGGAAAAAACTTATCCAAACCAATTATTGACCACAATTGACATCGCACACGACCCATGATAACGATAAATTCGTAAATTGTGTCTATTTGATCTTAGAAATGCATATTCGGTTAACCTCGTTATTGAATTACATGCAGGAAGAGAAAAATAATGTTAAATTTACTTCAAAACTTTCGTTTGAACTGGATAAAAATTATCCAAACCAATTATTGACCACAATTGACATCGCACACGACTCATGATAACGATAAATTCGTAAATTGTGTTAATTTGAGCTTAGAAATGTATATTCGGTTACCCTCGTTATTGAATTACATGCAGGAAGAAAAAAATAAAGTTAAATTTACTTCCAAACTGTCGTTTGAACTAGATAAAAATTATCCAGACCAATTATTGACCACAATTGAGATCGCACACGACTCCCGATAACGATAAATTCGTAAATTGTGTCTATTTGAGCTTAGAAATGCAAATTCGGTTACCCTCGTTATTAAATTACATGCAGGAAGAGAAAAATAAAGTTAAATTTACTTCCAAACTGTCGTTTGAACTAGATAAAAATTATCCAGACCAATTATTGACCACAATTGACATCGCACACGACTCACGATAACGATAAATTCGTAAATTGTGTTAATTTGAGCTTAGAAATGTATATTCGTGCATCCATGTTATTGAATTACATGCAGGAAGAGAACAAATAAAGTTAAATTTACTTCCAAACTGTCTTTTGAACTAGATAAAAATTATCCAAACCAATTATTGACCACAATTGACATCGCACACGACTCACGATAAGGATAAATTCGTAAATTGTGTCTATTTCAGCTTAGAAATGCATATTCGGTTACCCTCGTTATTGAATTACATGCAGGAAGAGAAAAATAAAGTTAAATTTACTTCCAAACTGTCGTTTGAACTAGATAAAAATTATTCAAACCAATTATTGACCACAATTGAGATCGCACACGATCCATGATAACGATAAATTCGTAAATTGTGTCTATTTGAGCTTAGAAATGCATATTCGGTTACACATGTTATAGAATTACATGCAGGAAGAGAACAAATAATGTTAAATTTACATCAAAACTTTCGTTTGAACTGGAAAAAACTTATCCAAACCAATTATTGACCACAATTGACATCGCACACGACTCACGATAACGATAAATTCGTAAATTGTGTTAATTTGAGCTTAGAAATGTATATTCGTGCACCCATGTTATTGAATTACATGCAGGAAGAGAAAAATAAAGTTAAATTTACTTCCAAACTGTCGTTTGAACTAGATAAATATTATTCAAACCAATTATTGACCACAATTGAGATCGCACACGACTCACGATAACGATAAATTCGTAAATTGTGTTAATTTGAGCTTAGAAATGTATATTCGGTTACCCTCGTTATTGAATTACATGCAGGAAGAGAAAAATAAAGTTAAATTTACTTCCAAACTGTCGTTTGAACTAGATAAAAATTATCCAAACCAATTATTAACCACAATTGACATCGCACAGGACTCACGATAACGATAAGTTCGTAAATTGTGTCTATTTTAGCTTAGAAATGTATATTCGGTTACCCTCGTTATTGAATTACATGCAGGAAGAGAACAAATAATGTTAAATTTACTTCAAAACTGTCGTTTGAACTAGATAAAAATTATCCAGACCAATTATTGACCACAATTGAGATCGCACACGACTCACGATAACGATAAATTCGTAAATTGTGTCTATTTGAGCTTAGAAATGTATATTCGTGCATCCATGTTATTGAATTACATGCAGGAAGAGAAAAATAAAGTTAAATTTACTTCCAAACTGTCGTTTGAACTAGATAAAAATTATCCAAACCAATTATTGACCACAATTGACATCGCACACGACTCACGATAACGATAAATTCGTAAATTGTGTCTATTTGAGCTTAGAAATGCATATTCGGTTACCCATGTTATTGAATTACATGCAGGAAGAGAACAAATAATGTTAAATTTACTTCAAAACTTTCGTTTGAACTGGAAAAAACTTATCCAAACCAATTATTGACCACAATTGACATCGCACACGACCCATGACCTCGTTATTGAATTACATGCAGGAAGAGAAAAATAATGTTAAATTCACTTCAAAACTTTCGTTTGAACTGGATAAAAATTATCCAAACCAATTATTGACCACAATTGACATCGCACACGACTCATGATAACGATAAATTCGTAAATTGTGTTAATTTGAGCTTAGAAATGTATATTCGGTTACCCTCGTTATTGTATTACATGCAGGAAGAAAAAAATAAAGTTAAATTTACTTCCAAACTGTCGTTTGAACTAGATAAAAATTATCCAGACCAATTATTGACCACAATTGAGATCGCACACGACTCACGATAACGATAAATTCGTAAATTGTGTTAATTTGAGCTTAGAAATGTATATTCGTGCATCCATGTTATTGAATTACCTGCAGGAAGAGAACGAATAAAGTTAAATTTACTTCCAAACTGTCTTTTGAACTAGATAAAAATTATCCAAACCAATTATTGACCACAGTTGACATCGCACACGACTCACGATAAGGATAAATTCGTAAATTG
Source organism: Tipula helvola (assembly GCA_963556165.1). Lineage (NCBI taxonomy): Eukaryota > Metazoa > Arthropoda > Insecta > Diptera > Tipulidae > Tipula > Tipula helvola. The sequence continues at coordinate 309,697,384 of OY744481.1, forward strand.
TGTCTATTTGAGCTTAGAAATGCATATTCGGTTACCCTCGTTATTAAATTACATGCAGGAAGAGAACAAATAATGTTAAATTTACTTCAAAACTTTCGTTTGAACAGGATAAAAATTATCCAAACCAATTATTGACCACAATTGACATCGCACACGACTCACGATAACGATAAATTCGTAAATTGTGTTAATTTGAGCTTAGAAATGTATATTCGGTTACCCTCGTTATTGAATTACATGCAGGAAGAGAAAAATAAAGTTAAATTTACTTCCAAACTGTCGTTTGAACTAGATAAAAATTATCCAAACCAATTATTGACCACAATTGACATCGCACACGACTCACGATAACGACAAATTCGTAAATTGTGTCTATTTGAGCTTAGAAATGTATATTCGGTTACCCTCGTTATTAAATTACATGCAGGAAGAGAACAAATAATGTTAAATTTACTTCAAAACTTTCGTTTGAACTGGATAAAAATTATCCAAACCAATTATTGACCACAATTGACATCGCACACGACTCACGATAACGATAAATTCGTAAATTGTGTTAATTTGAGCTTAGAAATGTATATTCGGTTACCCTCGTTATTGAATTACATGCAGGAAGAGAAAAATAAAGTTAAATTTATTTCCAAACTGTCGTTTGAACTAGATAAAAATTATCCAAACCAATTATTGACCACAATTGAGATCGCACACGACTCACGATAACGATAAATTCGTAAATTGTGTTAATTTGAGCTTAGAAATGTATATTCGGTTACCCTCATTATTGAATTACATGCAGGAAGAGAAAAATAAAGTTAAATTTACTTCCAAACTGTCGTTTGAACTAGATAAAAATTATCCAAACCAATTATTGACCACAATTGACATCGCACAGGACTCACGATAAGGATAAATTCGTAAATTGTGTCTATTTTAGCTTAGAAATGCATATTCGGTTACCCTCGTTATTGAATTACATGCAGGAAGAGAACAAATAATGTTAAATTTACTTCAAAACTATCGTTTGAACTGGAAAAAACTTATCCAAACCAATTATTGACCACAATTGACATCGCACACGATCCATGATAACGATAAATTCGTAAATTGTGTTAATTTGAGCTTAGAAATGTATATTCGTGCACCCATGTTATTGAATTACATGCAGGAAGAGAAAAATAAAGTTAAATTTACTTCCAAACTGTCGTTTGAACTAGATAAAAATTATCCAAACCAATTATTGACCACAATTGACAACGCACACGACTCACGATAACGATAAATTCGTAAATTGTGTCTATTTGAGCTTAGAAATGCATATTCGGTTACCCTTGTTATTGAATTACATGCAGGAAGAGAACAAATAATGTTAAATTTACTTCAAAACTTTCGTTTGAACTGGAAAAAACTTATCCAAACCAATTATTGACCACAATTGACATCGCACACGACCCATGATAACGATAAATTCGTAAATTGTGTCTATTTGATCTTAGAAATGCATATTCGGTTAACCTCGTTATTGAATTACATGCAGGAAGAGAAAAATAATGTTAAATTTACTTCAAAACTTTCGTTTGAACTGGATAAAAATTATCCAAACCAATTATTGACCACAATTGACATCGCACACGACTCATGATAACGATAAATTCGTAAATTGTGTTAATTTGAGCTTAGAAATGTATATTCGGTTACCCTCGTTATTGAATTACATGCAGGAAGAAAAAAATAAAGTTAAATTTACTTCCAAACTGTCGTTTGAACTAGATAAAAATTATCCAGACCAATTATTGACCACAATTGAGATCGCACACGACTCACGATAACGATAAATTCGTAAATTGTGTCTATTTGAGCTTAGAAATGCAAATTCGGTTACCCTCGTTATTAAATTACATGCAGGAAGAGAAAAATAAAGTTAAATTTACTTCCAAACTGTCGTTTGAACTAGATAAAAATTATCCAGACCAATTATTGACCACAATTGACATCGCACACGACTCACGATAACGATAAATTCGTAAATTGTGTTAATTTGAGCTTAGAAATGTATATTCGTGCATCCATGTTATTGAATTACATGCAGGAAGAGAACAAATAAAGTTAAATTTACTTCCAAACTGTCTTTTGAACTAGATACAAATTATCCAAACCAATTATTGACCACAATTGACATCGCACACGACTCACGATAAGGATAAATTCGTAAATTGTGTCTATTTCAGCTTAGAAATGCATATTCGGTTACCCTCGTTATTGAATTACATGCAGGAAGAGAAAAATAAAGTTAAATTTACTTCCAAACTGTCGTTTGAACTAGATAAAAATTATTCAAACCAATTATTGACCACAATTGAGATCGCACACGATCCATGATAACGATAAATTCGTAAATTGTGTCTATTTGAGCTTAGAAATGCATATTCGGCTACACATGTTATAGAATTACATGCAGGAAGAGAACAAATAATGTTAAATTTACATCAAAACTTTCGTTTGAACTGGAAAAAACTTATCCAAACCAATTATTGACCACAATTGACATCGCACACGACTCACGATAACGATAAATTCGTAAATTGTGTTAATTTGAGCTTAGAAATGTATATTCGTGCACCCATGTTATTGAATTACATGCAGGAAGAGAAAAATAAAGTTAAATTTACTTCCAAACTGTCGTTTGAACTAGATAAATATTATTCAAACCAATTATTGACCACAATTGAGATCGCACACGACTCACGATAACGATAAATTCGTAAATTGTGTTAATTTGAGCTTAGAAATGTATATTCGGTTACCCTCGTTATTGAATTACATGCAGGAAGAGAAAAATAAAGTTAAATTTACTTCCAAACTGTCGTTTGAACTAGATAAAAATTATCCAAACCAATTATTAACCACAATTGACATCGCACAGGACTCACGATAACGATAAGTTCGTAAATTGTGTCTATTTTAGCTTAGAAATGTATATTCGGTTACCCTCGTTATTGAATTACATGCAGGAAGAGAACAAATAATGTTAAATTTACTTCAAAACTATCGTTTGAACTGGAAAAAACTTATCCAAACCAATTATTGACCACAATTGACATCGCACACGATCCATGATAACGATAAATTCGTAAATTGTGTTAATTTGAGCTTAGAAATGTATATTCGTGCACCCATGTTATTGAATTACATGCAGGAAGAGAAAAATAAAGTTAAATTTACTTCCAAACTGTCGTTTGAACTAGATAAAAATTATCCAAACCAATTATTGACCACAATTGACATCGCACACGACTCACGATAACGATAAATTCGTAAATTGTGTCTATTTGAGCTTAGAAATGCATATTCGGTTACCCATGTTATTGAATTACATGCAGGAAGAGAACAAATAATGTTAAATTTACTTCAAAACTTTCGTTTGAACTGGAAAAAACTTATCCAAACCAATTATTGACCACAATTGACATCGCACACGACCCATGATAACGATAAATTCGTAAATTGTGTCTATTTGAGCTTAGAAATGCATATTCGGTTAACCTCGTTATTGAATTACATGCAGGAAGAGAAAAATAATGTTAAATTCACTTCAAAACTTTCGTTTGAACTGGATAAAAATTATCCAAACCAATTATTGACCACAATTGACATCGCACACGACTCATGATAACGATAAATTCGTAAATTGTGTTAATTTGAGCTTAGAAATGTATATTCGGTTACCCTCGTTATTGTATTACCTACAGGAAGAAAAAAATAAAGTTAAATTTACTTCCAAACTGTCGTTTGAACTAGATAAAAATTATCCAGACCAATTATTGACCACAATTGAGATCGCACACGACTCACGATAACGATAAATTCGTAAATTGTGTTAATTTGAGCTTAGAAATGTATATTCGTGCATCCATGTTATTGAATTACCTGCAGGAAGAGAACGAATAAAGTTAAATTTACTTCCAAACTGTCTTTTGAACTAGATAAAAATTATCCAAACCAATTATTGACCACAGTTGACATCGCACACGACTCACGATAAGGATAAATTCGTAAATTGTGTCTATTTGAGCTTAGAAATGCATATTCGGTTACCCTCGTTATTAAATTACATGCAGGAAGAGAACAAATAATGTTAAATTTACTTCAAAACTTTCGTTTGAACTGGATAAAAATTATCCAAACCAATTATTGACCACAATTGACATCGCACACGACTCACGATAACGATAAATTCGTAAATTGTGTTAATTTGAGCTTAGAAATGTATATTCGGTTACCCTCGTTATTGAATTACATGCAGGAAGAGAAAAATAAAGTTAAATTTACTTCCAAACTGTCGTTTGAACTAGATAAAAATTATCCAAACCAATTATTGACCACAATTGACATCGCACACGACTCACGATAACGACAAATTCGTAAATTGTGTCTATTTGAGCTTAGAAATGTATATTCGGTTACCCTCGTTATTAAATTACATGCAGGAAGAGAACAAATAATGTTAAATTTACTTCAAAACTTTCGTTTGAACTGGATAAAAATTATCCAAACCAATTATTGACCATAATTGACATCGCACACGACTCACGATAACGATAAATTCGTAAATTGTGTTAATTTGAGCTTAGAAATGCATATTCGGTTACCCTCGTTATTAAATTACATGCAGGAAGAGAACAAATAATGTTAAATTTACATCAAAACTTTCGTTTGAACTAGATAAAAATTATCCAAACCAATTAATGGTACAATTGACATGGCACACGACTCACGATAACGATAAATTCGTAAATTGTGTTAATTTGAGCTTAGAAATGTATATTCGTGCACCCATGTTATTGAATTACATGCAGGAAGAGAAAAATAAAGTTAAATTTACTTCCAAACTGTCGTTTGAACTAGATAAAAATTATCCAAACCAATTATTGACCACAATTGACATCGCAAATGACTTACGATAACGATAAATTCGCAAATTGTGTCTATTTGAGCTTAGAAATGTATATTCGGTTAACCTCGTTATTGAATTACATGCAGGAAGAGAACAAATAATGTTAAATTTACATCAAAACTTTCGTTTGAACTAGATAAAAATTATCCAAACCAATTAATGGCCACAATTGACATGGCACACGACTCACGATAACGATAAATTCGTAAACTGTGTTAATTTGAGCTTAGAAATGTATATTCGTGCATCCATGTTATTGAATTACTTACAGGAAGAGAAAAATAAAGTAAGTTAAATTTACATTAAAACTTTCAAACGAACCCGATGAAAATTATCCAAACCAATTATTGAACAAAAATATTACTGCACACGGCTCAAGTTGGAGTTGATTTGGAGTTGAATTGGAGTTGAAGTAATGTTTAATGACCAGTACAACTGGGGAGTTATTTGTATATTGATTTGACGAGTGAATTAGAGTTGCTTTAGATGAGTGCGTGTACGAATATAACTTTAAGAGTCGCGTTGAATTGATTCGCAAACTCAATGTTCAACTTAATCGGACTTTGGGTTTGACGTTAAGTTGAGGGTTGAATTGAGATCGAGTTAGAGGTTGAGTTGAGTTTATAAACACAATCCATTTTCGGGCCGTGTAGGTTAAGGGATTGAGATTGGAGTTGAGTTTAGGATTCAATATAGACGGTTATGTTTTAGTTAAATTGAGGTAAATAGAGGGGTTTAATATCGGATTTTATTTGGAGAGTATTGTGAATTGAGTTGGAAGTTGGTTGTATCATGTTGATTTTGGAATTGAGTCGGGCGTTGAGTTTGGTATTGAGTTGAGGGCAAATTTTTGGTCGAGTTTGGTGGAGTAGAAATTTGAATTGGAAGTAAGCTTATTGAGTTGTTCTGAGTTGAGTTCAAGTGTATGCATTTATTTTTCGTTCACTGTTGATTTGAGGTTTGCATTAAGCGTTTAGTTCAGCATTGCGTTGAGAGTCTAATTGTTGTCCAGTATTATGTTTAGTTGTATTTGAGCGCTGGGGTTCAGTTAGGGGTAAGTTCTTGGGTTGAGCTGTTGATTTAAGTGAAGATTAGATTAATTTGAGTTCATATTCATATACGCTTGTAGTTTTCGAACCCTTTGGATCTTTTTGTGTTGGGGTTCGTTTATGGTTGATTTTTGAGTTGGGTTGAGTTAACATCGACTTAGGGTTGCATAGGATCTGAGTTGAATTTGAATAGGATTTGCGGGAGGGATCTGGTTGGCGATTAATTTGCTTTCGAGTAGAGGGTTTAGTGGGAGGTTAGATTGAGTTGAGTTCATACATGTATGTAGCTTTCGAATCGGGTTGATTTCAGGATTTTTTACCTTTTGTGTATTGTTTACTAAAATAAAATTTAATTTGATTAAAGCATTACAAATCTTAAAATTTCGTTATAGCTTAGCACAACTTCAAACATTTAAATATTGTTCATGGCGCCCAGGCTTGGTGTATTGAATTTTAGAGTCAGTAAATAAAATTATTATCAGTCTCATTTCTATATGCATGATTGCTCATAAATATTATCAATAAACTGATGCAAAATGCATTAAATTCGGATGTACATACACAAATCACAACACGATGCAGTACGACAAATACATAAAAAACTAATTAATTTTGTATTTTATCTGCAATTAAAAATAACAATACGTAATAAACATTTCTTTTGACAACAATAAAAATTGTTCCCATAAAAATCAAAAAAAAAAAAAAGTTTATGTATTTCATATTCCAAGTCCTCTATAATAAAATACTGAAATGTTATGTTCCTAAATTTAACAACAAAACTATAACTGTCCAAATAGTTATTATATTCGGTAGTGTGTTTGTTGTTACTATTTTTTGATTCTTATTCTAATTTAGTTTATATCGTAGAAAAAACAAATTCTCTGGTCTAACAACATTTTTAGTCTAATGAACATAACATTTTTTGCATTCATTTGTTTGCTTGGCTAGGGTATTATTATTGTAAACTATGTACTCGTATATAGTATGTACATAGTTCGAGATGGTTACCAACAAAAAATTTACAGTCCATTTAATAATATTTTTCCAAAAAATTGCTATACAACTTTTGCACAACAGTAAAATTGGAAAGGGGTTGAATGGGATAAAATTAATGTTATCTGATTTTTAGAATATGGTTAGAGCTTGTTTAATTTTTTATTTTTATTTTTTTTTATTGTTGTTACAATCTTCGAAAAATATGTGTTTTGTGTCGTTACATATTTTTGAATAAAGAAAATTGGTTTGATTGGAATAATAAAATATTTGATTTTCAAATGACTTACGTCATGCTAGCATATTATACTCATTTCTTGAATGTTGGTTGAACCCAAAAGGTACATCATTCAAATGAGATTTGAAAGGATTTCAAAGACTATTTTAAGTCAGAAGTCAGCCAATGCCTACTATATAAGTGTGTAAGTACTGTTATACATTTTTTTTCGGTTATCTTTGCAACTCATTGATGTCTTTAGTAGTTCTAATTTGTACCATACAGGTGAGACTTAAAAACTAACTTAAAACTATCTTAAAAACTACCTTAGACCTAAAAATATAAATTAAATTCGAGTTAAAACCCACCATAGCTATGATCACTTTGAGTATTAATTAATTTAGCATCTACGTGCGATGCTCTGCATAAATTCGTTTTGCAGACTTAGTAATTTGTTTAAATTCGCTTCGATTTGTCTTGCGACGAGTTCCTCTAGACGAGGCAATTCTGCCCATTCGTGTAGGGTTTGGGTTGCTATATTCGTGTAATCAGGTGGTCTTGGCCAGCTGTTAAATATGAATCTAAGAGCTTTGTTCTGTGTTCTTTGTAAGATGCTTTTATAGCATTTGGACAAGAGGTTGTACCGGACTGGGCTGGCATAAGTCAGAATTGGTCTGATGTATGGTTTGAAAATTAATAATTTGTAATAGTTTACTATTGAAATTTAAAAAAGAGTACAGTGAGTTCAAAGCCATAAATACTTTTCCTTTTACGCTGGCCACATGTTTGCTGAATTTGAGATTTTCTGATATGGTAATTCCAAGATATTTTACCATCCCGACCCTATTTATGATGTGGCTATCAATCTGAACTGGGCTGGAGTTTTTGAATTTGTTTTGATAATTTGGGTGTGGATGGAAAAGAACCAACTGGGTTTTAGACGCATTTACTTTGATTTTCCATTTTTTGAAAAAGTCCCTCAAAATATTTAACTGCTTCTGTAATCTGTATGAGCAATTGAATTTCCTGTAGCTCGTACTGTAGAAGGTAGTATCGTCCGCATATAACACTGAATTTTTGTTTCCTTTGTCCGGGGTTTTGGAATATCTGATGTATAGAAAGTATACAAGATGCAAACCATGACACCAGAAGAACACGTAAACTAAAAAGTGTATGGCCATTAACAAATATTCGTATAAATAGGTACGTAGATCTGACTATGCCGCGGTATTCAGTATAGGATTTTATGAATATTTGTGCAAAATGTTATTTTTCACCTCAGGGGCTGAAATTTTATTTTAGCAAATTTCCCATCTTTATTATAAAAATGTTTTTTTTTAAATTATCGACAACCGCTTTTTTTTACGATATTTTTGATAATTTGATTTTGTAATAATTGACCTTGGTTTGGTTTGGATTTTCTATAAAACCAATTCTTCTATTGTTTACTACTTTTGCACTTATATTTTATTGATTGTTTTTACGATTATAACGGACCTTGATTTTTCTTCGGACATTATTTAGAACTTATTAGATAATTTTCAGTAACTTGATTTTTATTTATTATTGACCCGGTTATTCTATAGGTGCTGTGTTTTTTTATAAGTCTCTCGATAGATCTATTTAGATATTTGCCAAAAAAAAAAGACAAATTGTAGCTACTACTATAATCCACTTAAAAATACTGGCACTCGCAGCACTAAGAATTTTGTTATTCCAAAAATGAGTAAAAAATATTATCCATATATAAAAGTGAGACGGACATACTAAAACTTTTTTTTCTTTCAAAATGCTACTATGATCTTTTAAATTTTGAGTAACTTTTACGAATAATGATAAACAGGTTCATTTTTCGATTTTTCCATTCTTTTTCGCCCAAAAAAAACTTGTGGATTGAGGTAAATAGTATTAAATAACACAATTTGAACATGCTTCTTTATAATGAAAGGAAATAATAAAAAAATGAACACTTTTATCGTACATCTTCTGTCTGTAAAAATAGAGCTAAAGATTAAAAGTAAATCAGGTACTAGTTTTCTATTGTACTACTAAATGAAATTGGCACATGTACTAAAAATTAACTTTGGTATGTTTCCATGCTAAAATTCAAATTTTTAACCCTCCTTCACTCTGATTCTCTAAAAAAATAACAAAATGGGTAAACGTATAAACTCGTAAAAAGTAAAGCCTTCTTTTATTAGTTTGCAATTCTTCGATTTTATTTGAAGTAGCAATCCAATCGAAAAATTGTTAATTCATTAAAGTAGGCTTCGGTTTTTTCAAGTGTACATTTTTACACATTATCTTGTTTTTAGAGAATCAGGGTGCTGAACGCCTTGTAGAATATACATATATTGTACATGAACTTTCATCGCTTCGACCAACTGTTATTTTTAATGTTTGTCTCATTTCTCTTTTGCGGTCGTTCTCTTATGTATTTATGTTCAAATTACAGTTATCTGAGCAATACCATATCATAGCAGTGCATAATTGTGGTTTGTATTTCATTTTTGGAAGTAAATTTATTTTAAATGGCGTTCGATAGGGTTAATATGTGTCTGTACAGTCTCGATAGAATATCTGGATAAAAAGCAAAATTTTCATGTATTATTATCATAATAAGTTGTTTAATTCAAGGAAATGAATTAAAAACAATAAAATTGTAACAACCGCTTGTGGTTGTTATGGTGTAATTAATTCAAATCTGTAATTGCGGTTGAAAATCCAAACAACGATGCATGTGTGTCCATTGCTTTATAAAAATCTCTTCCACTATACGTCATTCTTTCTTTTAACTTAATTTGAAATAGAAAATATTTTTTTTTGTGTGTAGAGTGTACCATTAATCATGATACATATGTACTTCTCCGCAATTTTGTCGGTTCGGTTTATTATTTTGTTTGAATGTATGGAATGACGTGTAGTGGATTGGTGTGTTGCTTCGTTTGGTTTATTTTTGTTAGCGCGTGGATTTTCCACGCGAATGGAATATTCTGGAGATTGATTTAAATAGTATGGGTGCGTGTGAGTCGATTTTGGGTGATGTCGTATGTGCACGTCATCCGAAATCTATCGGTCGGTTTTTTTTTTTTTTTTCTATGGTTAATATTTTTTTTGGAGGGGGATAAATAATTTTTTGTACGTGTCGGATATTTGTTTTGTTTGTTTGTTAGTTTTTTAGTCTGGTTTTGAATTTAAAATAAACAAGATAAGTCAAGTTTGGTGTTGAAAAAAAAAAAATTTTAACGAATAATAATAATTTTGTAATTAAGTTGACAAAAAAAAAACATTTTTTGTTTGAAAGATAATTTTGAGATCCGTTGTGTAAATATATCGTGTATGAGATTATATTTAATTAATAATAATAATCATTATATTATATTAATAATAGTTTTGACAAATGTAATAAAAACTTTTAAATTTTTCATCTTACGTGTGCTTACAAACTTTATACAGTAAGATTATTGTTTAGTATTAGTTTACGGATCTTTATATAAAAAGAAAAAATATAAAATCAGAGACAGAGACAGAGAAAATAAATTAATAATTTTTTTTGTGAAAATTTTTGTTGCTTCTTGGTTGTTAATATGTAATAAATAATTTTGATTGGAAATTATAAACTAAAAGAAAATTTGTTGGTTTTAAACAGTGAATACAAAATTTGGTTTATTGTTGTGATTTGGAGTTAGCGGTCTGTGACTGGAAAATATTGATTAATAACAACTCGTGTTTTGTGGTTTTATATACCAATTTGCTCCATTCTGATGATTGTGTACGCTTTATTCGTTTAAAAGCTGGTAATCGAAAAGTATTTGGGTTTGTGGCAGCAACTCTGCCTATCAGAGCGTCGGCGCTGAGTAGCTGTATCTTGTGGTCGGGCGGGCCTAAATTGATGTTAAACAGGTAGAGTGTGAAGTGCAAAAATACATAATAAGCACTGTCCACACCACGTGAAATTTATTTTTTTTAGTTTTTTATTGTGAGCCAAACTCGGTATTTTTGTTTTATTATTATATTTTTTTTTTATTATATTCATACATATATAAATTTTTGCGGTTTACAGGTTTCGGGTGGCGTCATATGCGCACACACCAACAATCGATTCACACCACGTTTTTTTTAATTTTTTTTATTAACGGTTTTCAATTTCAATTTTTTCTCTTTCATTTTTCTTTCCGTTCGGTGCATAAGTTTACCTTTTAGAAGCAGCCATTAATTTTCCTCTGTAGTTACAGTATTTTATTATATGATTTTTTTTTTGGATTTGTTCTGTGTGATCACGTGGGGAATGGGCGGCCTCATGCTGACCTAGGCCTTGACGAAGGTCGCCGGAGTGGCACCGGCGTCCTTGTCGAGCGCACCCCCAAATTTATTATTATCTACCACTGTGGTCGTGGCAAGGTAGATTTAGTTTTCTGTCCCATTCGTTTTATCTCTATGCGGTTTATCAAGCATATAAATATGTCTGGTAACCCCCACGCCTAGCGGCGAACTAAAGGCAGCACTATACCGCAACCAGACCGCTATTTCTATGTTCTGTTTAACACAATCCCTGTTGGGGGATTGTGTTACAAAATGTAGCATAAAAAATACTATTGGATAAAATTAAACTGAATTATTTGCAATTCAACCACAAAAATAGAGAAACTCTGGAGTTAATTTATAGAGATCTATCGAGACTTATAAAAACACAGAGCAAGGATATTTTACTCTATGTATTTACCGTTGTAATTGAAAAGGCCTCATAAAGGTGTATTGAAATACAACAACAGAAATAAGCAATCCAATTTTATTTCTCCGTTAGCGTAGCTGTATTGAAAGATTTTGTCTATTCGAATGAAGCACTAAAAAAATCGGAAACTTCCGAAATGAATAAATTTTATGATAAGTTAGGTATTCAGAAATTGTAAAAAAATCGAACTAAACTTGTTTTACTATACCTACGGTGGTGGATATTAAATCAGCCTCCTACAACACCTCATCGATCAGCAAGCCTTTGAACTGATGGCGGGTCTCCACTTGTATATTTTTCTCTTGACAAAAAATAAATGACATTTGGCTCATTACATTTTTTATACAACTACTAACATAAAGAATATAACAAATTTCTCTCTTTGAGAATAAGAAAAAAATTTGAATTTGTTCTTTTTTTCGATTAATATAAGTTTTGGAATATTATATTTATATTCCACAATTTATTATTTACATATGTTTTAATTTAATCACACAATTTTAATTTTATTTTGGTTGTCAAAATTTTCAACATAAAATATTGAAATTTTGATCTTTTCCTCTCTTGACAAAATTTCAATGCGCATACTCAAAACCATTTTTGTGTATGTATTTTGTAAAATGTACTAAACATTGTCACGAGAAAAATAATGGACTAGAATTATTTTTTGTCAAGGGAAAATTACACAAGTGGAGACGGGCCATGAACGTATCTACGTTGTTTTTTTTTCTTCGCGTATTTTTCAATGTTAAAATATAAAAAATAAAATATAATAACAAATATTTGTATATATGTATTAATATAATATTAATTTTAAATTAATGTTTTAAAATGTTCTTCTTTATTGTGTCATTAATATTAACCTGTGATTTAGTGGTTATTACAAATCTGTAGCAATGACTCTGTGCTGTGTATATGTGATGCGAAAGTGTCTGAAATCTTTTTCATTTGTGCTGATGAATGTAGTAAACTCATTTATTTTGAATGTGCAGAGATTAAAAAACCTGTGTTTGATGCCATTTCGGTAATTCCGAATTTTTCTTGGCGATGTGGTATGTGTATTAACATTTATAAAATTCTCAAGGAAAAGAATGATCACATGAGTAATTCTATTGATGCTATATCAGTGTCCTTGTTCTTGATAAATAAAACATCTGCCACTATTAATAATAACGTGGAAAGTTTACTAAAACCAATAACATCACAACAGTCGTCGTCTGCAAAATTAAAAAAAAAGCAACACAAACTAATATGGAATTTGCTTAATATGGGGTTACATCTTTAAATAATGGCGTCGATTATATTCCAGTATATTCCAGTCCTACTATTTCCGGTGGTTCTGCGACTTTTACTGAAGTGGTAAAAAATCCTGCTTTTATGTCTGTTACAGCATCAACTACACTTGCTTTTCACGATGGTCCTCCGGATCAACCAAGCAAATATATGAATGCTAGTAAAGTTAAAGTTACAACTCCACAGCGCATAATCTCTAAACCTATTTGTAGTACAGAAGATATTCTGGTTAATTTCGGTATACTTATAGAAACGGTTGCTCCAATGTGTTAGATACATCTTCCAAGATTTGTTTCTAATACTTCTGGGGACGACATCCTGGCTAAGGCAAAACCCTGTTTAGATACAGATAACTGTAAAATTGCTAAATTAGTCCCGAAGTATTATAATCTGAATGATTTCTAATACGCGTGCTTCAAACTGGGGTTTAAGGAAGAATTGAATGCTAAGGCTCTGGATGCTGCTACTTGGCTAATTTTCGGGCATCTCTAACTCCACTTGTGAAATTTCGGATACCAGCTATAATCGACACTCCACTTTTTTAGATAACAACATTTTTTTACATGATTCTAATACATATTTATGCAGGCTCAATCGATGAAGCTAATCAAGCTGTTCCAGGTGATAATTTGCAGGTACATAATAATTCTTATTTAAAGTTTGGTCATTTGAATGTGCTGCGCGTAAAACATTTTGATCACTTAACTATTATTTTACAAACATCAATTTGATATTCTTGCCTTGACTGAGACTTTCTGAGTAGTAAGATTTCTAACAAGTCGCTTCAAATTAATAATTACAGACTGCTACGATCTGATCGAATAAACAATCATTGGGGTGGGGTTGGTCTTTATTTTCGGGCCACTTTAAAGGTTAAAAAAATATTCTCTGCTTCTTTGGATAAAGTGAAATATCTAGCATCTGAACTTACCAGGAGTTTTGGTAAAATTTTAATTTTAGTTATTTACAACCCACACGACACCCACAACCTAATAAGCTATGAAAAGATTTTCTGCTGTGGTGATTTTAACTTCAATATGATGGTTAATAATCAACTAGAAGCTTGTTTGAATTTGCATAATTTATGTTATTTACCTTATAGACCAACTAGGATCAACAGTCTTTTGGATCTGATAATTTTGTATTTGCCTGATAAACATAATATTATTTCGTTTGGCCAGGCAGCTGTTCCTGCTATTTCTGATCATGATTTGATTTTTGCATCTTTTAAGTTTTCTCGTACTAGGGATCAAATTTCTTATACTGTTGTTCCTGATTATAAAGCTATCAATCACGAGTATTTTATAAATAATTTCTTTCCGTTAGATTGGTCTAATACCAAATAAATTGTACAACTATTCCGATGTGAATGACATCCTTGATATACAGTCAGAAACATTCAGATGTATACGGCAAAGTAAAATCAACGAAACACCTTTTTTTTTTTCTTACTTTTTTTATTTTAAAAATACAAAAATATGAAGTAACTAAATATATGTGATAACATTATTGATTAAAAATAAAATTTTAAATATGATATCTTCTGTTTGGTTTTTAACTTTATGTTTAAATTTCCCTCTAAATATGAGCCGTATACATCTGAATGTTTCTGACTGTATTTAATTCAAATTTCTTGCAGTTAGATTTTGCTTGTGTACCCCGGAAAAGTATCATTAATAAATGCCCTACTGCACCGTGGTTGAATTCATATATATTAAATTTAATGAAATGTAGAGATTTGGCTCATAAAAAATAATATAAATCGTCTGGGTTGAATGCTGATTTGGTAGCTTTTAAATTTTTAGAAATAAAATTGTTAAAGGCATCAATCAAGCCAAACATATATTTTATTTTGGGAATGTTCAGTTATGAGCCAACGTGGAATAATGAAAAAAAAACTAGGTATATCAAGTTCTACAGGTGATGCAGCCATTGAATTTTCTGCGGAACAAATCTTACTGGGATTTGTAATATTTGCGATTCTACTGGAGATTTGCCATTACCTGATATTGATTTCTGTAGTTCTGAAAATGATGCCTTTGTATTTAATTGCGTTGATGAACTTACAGTGTTGAATGCATATGATATGGTGGACTTCATGGTACTAAAATTATTTATTGACCTGTTCCTGCCTCTTATAACATTCATTATAAATCAATGTTTGACAAAGTCTGTGTCCCTGATTTATTTCCATAATAAATAACACACCACTACCGAAAAAGGATGTTATTTCTGGTATTGGTGATATATGTTCAATTAGTATTTTGCCTGCTATATCTAAGGTCTTGGAAAAAGTTATGCAATTGCAGATTCAGGAGCATATTAATAAATCTGATTTTCTTTGTAAATATCAATCTGGGTACAAATTCGGCTGTATCACTACTACAACGCTTGTACATATAGTTGATGGTCTGTCGTCTACCTTAGACAGTAGAAATTTGATGGCTATTTCGGTGCTCTTGGATTTTTCTAAGGCATTTGATTGCGTTAATCATATTAAGTTGCTACAGAAGTTGTATTTGTGTTATAAATTTTCCAATTCTGCCATTATGTTAATACATTCATATTTATGCAATCGTAAGCAGTTCGTGAGGTGTGGTGATGATCATTCTGAAATTGGTGGGATACTTGCTGGAGTGCCTCAGGGATCCATATAACAGAATTAATGTTAAGAATAATTCAGCATTGATAAATGCAATTATCACCTGGAATAGCTTTCCTTTCGAGCTAAAAGACATCAGCTCTCTAGGCTTATTTAAAAAGAGTCTGTTTAAATTGATAACTGAACATCGATAATGTAAATAGTTTATATATATTCTTATTTCTATTCTAGCTTCGGCTTTCTTAACATTTTAATAAAATATTACTATTACTATTACCTCATAATTACTTGACGTTATTCAAAAGAAAACATCACACATAAAATTTCAATAGATTCATATCCAGACACAGTAATTAGCTCACTTGTAAAAGAAGAGTGATCTTCAGAAAGCACACTACCGCCCATCTTCTTTATGCTATTCTGGATGATCTATCACATCTATATAGACGATATAGTCATTAGGATCGTTGTTAATATGCCGTTGTAAAATCCAGTTTCGGTCATGGCATAGAACTGGAAGTTTGTTGAGTAGACGAACTTGAGAAATTCGATATATTTCGATGATATTTGCTCAACATTACGGCAAAATAATTAAGGAAGCATCGCATTGTAACAAATAGTTTGTTTTGTCAATAGGCCATAATTGGTTACACAGTTGAATGATCTTGTTGAAGCATAGGATTTTTTTTTTATTATGATTACCCTTGTTGTATAGTTTATAAATTCCTTAATTAAACAACCAGCCGGCAACGAACATGGTTCTAATAAATTATCAAAATTAGCAGCGGCTACATTTATCTTAAACGAAGAGAAATTTCGGTCAACTTCATTGGTTCGCCGAGATAGTCAGAGACGTCTTTATGCGTAGTCTTGTAACAAAAATAGTTTTACGAGGCTCAACCACCTGAAGTAAAGAAACATCCTGACCGGTGCCAATTAGAACTGTTTGCTTCTATTATTATTGTTTAAATTTTCAGATAATGAATAACTTGATTTTTGCTGGTTAACATAGGATTAACGGAAGCCGATTGTTGTTGAACTTTACCTAATATGTTCTCAACATTAGATTTATACAATCAACCAATTGTGAGATAAAGCACCAACATGGTCGATAACTGGTTGATCCACTGCCAATTTATTAAACACTTTTTTTGCAATGAATTCTTTACAGGGATCGCAAACTCAATTAAGGTTTGAGTTCTTTGCCATTAAATTATAAGCAGTTATGTTAATTGAACAGCATTTGGAATAGAATATAGAACCGCAGAAACCACCAGGAGTTATTGTTCGGAGAGTAGCACCAAATGGTTTATTGCAACCTGCAGTAGAGCAGCTGTCCATAACAATATATGAAAGTAATCATATTTACATACGCAAGCACTAAATTACGACAGTTCTATTTCGTATATTATGAACCAGTTGATTTATTTTTATTTTATTTTATTTTAGCCTTGTATGCCTATATAACAAACAGAAGATTGATTGGAGGACTCTGTCCCATGTTATAAATAAGTTTGGCTCATTGAATCGCAAACATGCTCAAAATAAAAGAAGAATCAGATTTTAATTGTGGAATCCACACCTTACTTGCATCAATTTGACAATTTTAATTATGGTTTCGCTCAAACACTAGATTTAACTGGCATAATAAATAGCCCATATAAACAGTTACAATATAGTTTTGTCGGCAAACATCAAATTTTTCCGCCTGAACAAAACAAAAACAAAAAAACATAAAAAAGAAAACACGCCCCAGATGTCACTTGTGTTCTGAAAAATGAATTGAATATTCACAAGAATGTCTTGTGTCGTTTGGTATACTTATTTTGCATCAAGTGGTATTTATTTTCGTACACGTATGTTGGTAATATAGTGAACAACAATAACATTAAACGATTTTTTTTTTGTATTTGTTTGTTTGAACAAAATAAAATGTTTTTATTTGCATTTGACAATTTAGTTTTCACAATAAATTTATTTTATTTGTCTGTCAGCGAACAATTATATGCCAACTTTTAATTTTTTTTGTTAGTTTTGTAAATAAGAAACAGAACGATCGAATATAAAGAAGATATTGATGGTACCGCTTCTTCTTCAATCAATTAAATTTTTGAGTTTTTTTTTTGTATTTGGCTGAATTCGACCACCTCGCCCATAAATGCTATCGAAATGGATACGGAATTATGCGCCTATACATAAATGATGCAGGATTATGTGACATTCTAATAAAAACTAAAACAAATAATTTTTGTTTACAAGTTCATGAATGCTTATTGAAATTATATTCAAATACATACTTTACATAATTTTGTGTACCGTTCGATTTTTAATTTAGCTACAAAACGCGATCACGAATTTACAATTTGTGTATACAAACTAGCTAGTAGTAAGTTTTTTTTTTTTGCAATCAAAAACTATTAAATAAAATAAGTTCGCTTATCTTTAAAGAATCTTTGAAAAACTAAAGTAAATGAGAAGCAGCAACGTAATCCTCTATTATCGACTACACTATACAACCCTTTCATAAGAAGGAAAACTATATTTACTCAATTCGGTTGTAAACGAAAAATTTTATTTAGTGGCGTCGCGTACCAATATTCTAAATAACTATTTTATTACTAAACTATTCATATTATTGCTGTATAGGTAGTTTTCATAATAATTTTGAGGTTTTTTGTCAAATGATTTATGATTATAAATTAACAAACGAATGAAAATAATTTTTGTTTTTGGTATACGAGTAAGATTATGATAAGGAGGTAAAATTTGCTTAAGTATATAAAGCTTCCATTTGTTTTAATAATAAAATTATTAATTTTATTTTTATTGTTCATTTAAATAAAAAACAAAAATTAAATTTAGGTTTTGTTAATCGAATCATAATATTGATTTAATATTCTTCGTTATACACAGGATTAGAAATTACAATATTTGTATTATCTACATAACTAAACTGTTTAACATAAACTATTAGCGTAATTGTATTGTAAAGTTTGTGTACTATAAATTGAACTATAGGTAGGGCATATACATTTACATATATTTATTGTACCTAAACAGTTTCCTAACTCTACATAGATATAGGAGAAATATTTATTAAACATTAATTTTCTTTCACATTTGACTCTGAAATACCCAAAATAACTTATGTAGTTGTTTTTTAAATTCAAACATTCTTGGATTTCTGGATGACATTAAAATTATGAAGATACTCTAAATTGAAAAATTGTTCAAATTAATTCTTAATATGAAGTGACACTCTATATATACTTAAGTTGTAATTCGCCCATATAGCTTGAATTTCGACACGATGTTTATATCTGGAACATATGGTAAATTTACCAAGTTATCCAGAATCGTTGCTTTCAGATGGGTTGAACTCTGTCCAAACGTGACGCCAATTGCATCGACTAATTAATTGGATTATGTACGATATTCTGTTCCCTATCAACATATTTTTTAAGTATGTTAATGATGAGTTGCGTTAGATGTTATGCTGTAAATACTTTTCAAAATATCTAATTCCATCAGGAATGACAATCGACTTGATAGGTATGCTGAAAAAAAATAAGAATTTACTACAGCAGGGTCAATGTTAGTTAAAACATCAGACCTACTTTTCTTTATGTCAATTGTATTAATATTTCCCCAAGAAAGCTTATGGTTACTGTTGTGGTTGACTCAATAATTGGCTAATTAATAATATTTATTGATATTATTAATTAGCTTACAACGAGATCAGAAACAAGACTGACTTTTCTTTTTGACATAACATACAAGAAGAATTAATAACGGGTATAACTCAAACGCAGAAGGTATATGCGATTAATACTTGCTATACATGACACCCCTTAACGCTGAGGTGTCAAAAACTGCGGCGACTTTCGATCGCGAGCTGATCTCCTTAGTGGTGCTTGTGGAGTAGTTAATGATGGCGAATCTGTAGGTTATCCGCAGTCGTCGTCAGACCGTGATGGTTCGAGAAGTTCTCGAATTTTCGACGGTATTATTGGTAATGTCTCTGTTTGAGTTGCGACAGGTAACGGCGGTACGAGCTCTCAGCTGATCGAGGTGGCGCTTCACGATTTGACCAGCCTCGAGCCGAACTCTGTATAACAATGGTCCGGTAGCTGTTTGAATGGTAGCGGCGATCGAGTTCGGTCCTCTTGCATAATTCCGGCACCAGAGTCAGTCACTCTCTTTAAATAATCTCGGTGGTTTGTCGTTTTTCGACGATGCTTGTTTTTGTGCTCCTATATAGGATAAGGATGAATTTTATCAAAATATGTTTTAATTTGCCGATTATATAGTAGCTCAGATGGAGATCGTCCCTGTAGTAGGCGATGGTGTGATGTGTTGACTGATCAAGAACTGACACAGCTTCAATTGGACATCGGCATCGTTTGGTAATTTTTTCAGGATGTTCCTAGTGGTTTGCACCATTCTTTCCGCTTATCCGTTCGATGATGGGTGGAATGGGGCTACCCGAATGTGGCGGATCAGATTTGATTCACAAAAATCACGGAACTCTTCGGGCGAGAATGCCGTTCCATTATCCGATACAATGTCGTTTGGCAACCCTTGAGTGGTGAAAAGTAATCAAAGGTGTTGGATGCTACATTGTGACGACGTAGAATTAACGATGAACACTTCTAACCATTTCGAGAAAGAGTCCACCATAATGAAAAAAATCTTTCCTCGAAATGGCACGGCATGATCGATGCGAAGATGGGACCACGGTCGTTGTGTAGTTTTCCAACAATGAACAGCTGCCTTGACATGCCCTGACATTTTGTTCGCAATCGGCGTCAATGCTTGGCCACCAAACATAGCTTCGGGCCAAAGCTTTAATGCGAACAATTCCAGGATGTCCGGATTGTAGTGCGTTGAGAATTGTGTTTTGGCCATTAGATGGAATAATTGTACGATTTCCCCACAATAAACATACTCGGATGCACGATATTTCATTTTGGTGATTAAAGAATGGTTTGAGATTTTCTTCGCCCGCAGGAAGCTTCTCCTTAACGCCCAGCTGAGAACTTTCTGGTAAAGAAAGTTATTTGACGTCATTTTAGCGATAGATTCGGCATTGAGTACCGGTTTTCCTATAGTTTCGATCATGAGGATATCTTCACTTTCGTCGGATTGCAATTCAGGTGCTGGTAAGGGCAGACGGCTTAGAAAATCAGCATTTCCCATTTTCACGCCTGAGCGATGAACGATATTGTAATCATAAGCACTCAGAAATATTAAACGGGGTAGCATTGTAGTTAAGATGATTTTCGGAGTTTGTTTGTCTAGATTATAGCGACTCTAATCAAATCAGTAGCACAATTTTGTTCGTTCTGATATATTTTGCAGTACTTCATATCGGAAGCTTTCGGAAATTTAGCAAAAGCCTGATCCCGAAGTAATATTTTGTTAGCAATTTTAAAATTAAACCAAGGAGCTGAAGATTGGTCATCTAGTGTTTGTTTAACCGGGACACAGTTGTCATGACTAGGGTCGGGAATAATCACTCATAAAATGAATGAAACATAGAATTGATGCAATCGGTCGAATACATTTGATTCCAATCTGCGCCCAAAAGGCAATAAGAGATTGCAGCGCTATCTATGTTATTATAGTCGTAAATTACACTCTAAAAAAATTTTTGTTAGCTAGCTTGTTTCGAATTTTGACACGTTTAGATTTTAATTTATTGGTAATGAGTAGAATCATAATCAGATATGTATGTAGCATATAATATTTTTTGAACACCAAAATTTTAGCCTGATCCGGAATAGAAACAATAAACTGATCTAGCCATGATGGGCTACAAGTTGGTGAAAAAGGAACTGAGAAAAGTTTATTTGCTTTTAAAAGATCATGTAATTTGTGTGAAATCTGCCAACGATATTAAAATTGAAATCACCACCTATTACGAAGTGACTATATCGTAATACAAAAGAAGATAGCATTTTCTGAAAAGTATCCATGTCAGTTAGTATAGCAGGTGGGGAATTGTAACATACTATACTATTAGAATTGCCAAGGAAGAAAGTTTCATTTCAGCCATTTTAACTTCAGTATTACCATATGTACCTGAATGAACTCTCTTGAATTTGTAATATTTTCTGTAGTATACACAGACCCTACCGCCGATTTATGGTAACAGACTGAGCAATTGAGAAAATAAGCCAATCTTACGAGTAAGCCATCTACGAAAGAAACTTGCAAATAAGTCACAAAATACGTGAATTAGTTAATTCAATCGATCTTCTAGATCGACCGGCAACTTATCATTCCAACTGTACTTTGATAACTATAATGATTGTAGGAGGATTTTGAAACATATTGTACTCGGAGCCAACCATTCCAACGGATCGCAAGTTTTGCTGCTCATTGACAGGATTATCTGTTTAGTAACTGCTGTGGAACCGGGTATAGCTGGACAGTGAAACTGAAATTGTCCTTGTGAGGATTCTAATTAACTCCTGGTACCTTCATGCGCACATGCCATTATTCTTATCCTTTATTTCTTTAGAATTTGACACTCGTTGCTCTATATCGATTGTGTGGAGCAATTCACTGGAATTGGAACTCTCTGTGTGTTCTTTTCTTTGGTGGTTACTGCATACAGATACAATTTTTTCCATCGCCCAATGACATGGAGCAAAGTTGTTTTTTTTTTCAATAATACAAGCTTACCAATTTTGAAGTTTCCACTTGTTTATTGTGCCTTGTGTCGTTGCTGGAGATTTTTGAGGTATTCCATATGGTACCTTTTCCAAAACCATTTTCACTCGCTGTTGGACCTTGTCCCAATAATTTATTGCAGGCAGCTTGCGGCGGCTGGACACAGGGATTTGTTTGTTATCTTCTTTAGATCATCAGAGAGGTCATGTTCTTGCAACATTTTATGCATAACAGCCTTGATTTTTCTAATTAATCAGAAGGTAGGAATGTGTACCATATTTTCTTGTTTCCTTTTGTTGTGTGGTTTATGAATCTATACATATATCCTATACCACTCTGATTAACTTTGTGTAGCTGGAAAATTTAGTTATCAAAGTGTTATCTAGATTATTATTTTCTACTGAAGAGGCCGTATTTAAAATTATTTGAAACAATTGATTAGTTTTTCTTCGGACTGCTTCCCTTGTAGTTATTGAGTTGAGTTGTGACGGCCAAGCTGATTCAGGTAAGTGTAACCACCTCGGTCCATTACACCACAAAGATTCATTCAATAATTTTGATGGTGGGATGCCTTGCGTTGGAAAATCTGCGGGATTTTCAGTTGATGTTACATGGCTCCATCTCTTTCGCGGTATTAGTGATAAAATCTCGGACGTCCTATTACCAACAAAAGTTATCCATTTATTCGGATGACCACTTAACCATGATAAAACTATTGTGGAATCTGTCCAAGCAAATAATTGATATGTTAAATAACCCATCGTCATATAGTTAATAATTTTGCGAGTAGTTGAGCTGCGTACAATTCCAACTTTGGGAGAGAGACTTGCTTGATCGACGCTACCTTTCTTTTGCATGTTACCAATTTTACATTGATTAACCTATTAGCCATTCATCCATCGGCATAGGCTGTTCTACCTTAGATTATGGTTTTTTGTAAAGGATTTCGCCTTTAGCGCCGTACTTCAGCCTGTGTTAAATAGCCAAAATGCACCAGAAGGCATCAATTGCCAGCGATTTCCACGAGGAGGCAGCACGTACACTTGCAAGTTGTTACCACGTTACTCTTTACACAATCGTATGCATCACGCCAGCTGCCTGAAACATGACCAGAACAGCTCACGTGATGCGCATTCTGCTGAAAAGTTACGTTGAGGATTGAGTTGGGCGTTGAGTTTGCTGTTAAGTTGAGGATTGTGAGGATTAAGTTGGGGCTAGGTTAGGATTTAATCAGCAAGTCAGCTTGAGATTTATTTATGTTTATAACTAGCGTTAGATTAAGTTGAGTTCATGTACGCTTGTAGTTTTTAAGAACATATTGATTTGGGAGTTGAGTTGGTATTGAATTTGCAGTTGATTTAAGGGCTGAGTTGCTGATCTTAAATCTGAATTATTTGGTCGAATTGAGGTTGACTGGGCTAGGTCTGAGTTGTGGTACAGTTGGGAATTTATTTGGACATGTATTGAGGTAGTAATACAGGTAGTTTTTCAAACCGTGTTGATTTGACGGAATGTGTTGAGAATTACGTTTATGATTGAGTTGTGGTCGAGTAGGGTTTCGGCTTTATTTATGGGTTAAGTCGAGGGTTGAGGTGGAGATTAGATTAAGTAGAGTTCATGTATGCATGCAGTTTTCGAACAATGTTGATTAAATAATTGAAGTTGAACGTTTACTTTGGGTGTTGAGGAATGTGTTGGGGTTGACGTCAAGGTTCCAACTCAACCATGGAATTAAATTGGGGTTGAGTTTAGGGTTGGGTTAAACGATGACTTGGCATCCAGTTGTGGTTGATTAGGGTATGAGTTGAAGTTCAACAGATTTGAGTGAGGGGTTCGGTTGGGGATTAATTTGTGGCCCGCGAGCTGAGGATTTAGGCAGGCCATACAAGCGTAAAAAATACGTCCATCGTAACGCACGTACTTTTTTACAGATATGACCTAGACACCACACGCCATTATTTATTTATGAAAAATGGAAGCAACAGAAGATGGTTGCATTTCGTGTATTGGCAAATCTATACTTAAAAAAAAAGGAAAAAAGGAAGTGGTGGGTTCATCCCATAAATTCCGTCAGATACAGCTTTGGCCATTTCTCCTTGGGTGCTAAAGGGGGAGGGTAAATTGCGTTAATTTGCATCTAGTTGACTCCGGGTTGAGCTGGCCGTTGAGCTTGGAGTTTAGATTTGGCTCTGCTGTTGGGTTAGCCATTAGTTAGCTTGTGTGGATTGAGTTAAGTTTGGTAAGTGGGGTCAAGTTAAAATTTCGCTTGAAAGTTTATTTGGGTGATGATACAGAGAATTAGTGATTGAGGTGAGGGTTGGGTTGGCGGTTGATTTAATAATTATGTTGAGGTTCTAACTTATATATTATGCATAATCTTATAATTATTCATTCTTGATTAAGAGTGATTAAAGAGAACGTATTTAAAAAGTGAAGAAACGAAGTGGGAGTGCAACAAAATACAAGAGAGTAAAACTCACACACACACACACACACACACACACACACACACACACACACACACACACACACACACACACACACACACACACACACACACACACACACACACACACACACACACACACACACACACACACACACACACACACACACACACACACACACACACACACACACACACACACACACACACACACACACACACACACACACACACACACACACACACACACACACACACACACACACATCTATGCAGAATTAACAAAATAAAAGAAATTCAAAAAATCTACTTAAGCTTATTTACACAGTTTAATTTAACCGGAGCACGAGTGATAATAAGTGTACTAGTATAATAAAGCGGGCAAGGTGAAGTAACAGTAAACGGTTGAAGACTAGCCCACAAAAGAATCGTAGCAATAGGATGGGCGCAACAAATGAATACGGTACGAGCAGACCAACCAATTTCTTAACATTTTTCTCTATTCTCCTAGCATAGATAACTCCATCTTAAAAGGTCGATCGATATAAATGTGTTAGTCAAAGAAGAAACTTAATTGTTATTATTATTACTGTAAAAGTAAAAAATCATATAGGCCATGCGTTCTATTCAGGTCCCTAATGAAACTGATACCCGGCCGGTTCTTGATACATACTATCTTGCTGGGCATTGGCACAGAACATGTTTCACTGATTCCGCTTCCAGGTCGCAGATGAGGCATCTATCTGTCTGACTTAGGCCCATTTTCTTAAGCTTGTGCCTTTACTAAACGTCACTTGTGAGGAAGCTCAGTAGATCATTGATGATCAGTAGATCATTTTTGGTTGTAGTCCCAAGTAAGCCCATAGAGTTTCTGACAGGCCCAGAAAGCATTGATGGCTCAATTTTCAACTTTCAATAAATGTTGCTTCCAGTTCAGTTTTTGATCTAGGATAATCCCTAGATATTTTACCTCTTTGGATTGACAATGAGTCCTTTTTGGTCTGCATAGCCCTGGACATCAAACCCGTGGCTACTAAGAAGGCCCCGTAGTCTATCAATAATCAATCACCATATGAGGTATTATCAAACGCCTCCTCAATGCCCACAAAGGCGCAAAGGGTAATTCTTTTATTAGCCACCGCTCTTTAAATCCGCGTGATTCGACCGCTAAAAGCCATCAAAATGGATTTACTAGTTTGATAAGCAAACTAGACCCAATGCAACGGAGTTTTCACGAAGACCTCACATCTTATTTGATGATCCAGGAATTTTCCATCGTTTTCAATAGAACCAATGTAAGACTAATTGGCCGATATGCCTGTGGCTGGGAGTCCTGACGACTCCTTCCATTGGTATAAAAACAACATTTACTTTCCTCCAGAGTTTCGGAATATAGGTTAAAGCATAACTTGCCCGAAACATCCGGATCATGCTAGGGAGTATTTCTATTTCCTCTACACATTTCTGAAAGAATGCTGGAAAGACGCCATCCCCTCTAGCGGATTTTAAAGTTTTGAAAGAGTCAATAGCCCATCTCACCTTGCTGGATGTGAACATTTTTCTAGAGAGACTCCAGATCCATTGTGCGGTGCGTAGGCTACCTCACTTGGAAGGTCATACGGGTCTTCTTGGGTTTCTTTCACTATTGAATCCGGAAAGTGGGTATCTAATAGTGCCTGTAAGGTTTGACAACTGTACCTTGTTGAAATACTTCTCGACTTTTTCCTGAGTTTTCGTACCAGTCGGTCAGTTTTGGAATTTTAATCTCCTTCCGCTGCATGATCTCGGCCGCCAAATTGAATCTGATGTGAAGCAGTTTTTAACTAAATTGCTAAACAGCGATAATGTCTAGTGTTTATTAAATATTCGAAATTTAGTTGAGAAATTAATTAAACCAACGATTTCGTCCGCGATTTGCCGTAAATTTATTGAAATAATTTGCGATATTAAATAATTGTTGTCATCGAGAAAAATAAATATTTGAACACGAACCAAATTTATGCCATATTGTGTGTCTGAGCTGTTTATAAAACAAGGCATATAAAAATAACATTTGTATACCAATTTAGCCAGACGCAATCAATGCCCGCTTCATGAATATGTATTTAAAAATTCGCACAAAACTCATAAATTTACCAACGCCTTGCAAATCGCGTTTCAAATTCATCATTTTCGTTTAAATTTCATCCGCAGTGAATAAATAATTAAATGCTTTTCAAAATAATATTTATAAATCGGTAAATAAATTACATCAACTGTAAATTTGTATATATGTATATATGGTTCCATATAAGACAATCAAAAAATTCTTATTTATTAAAATTTTAAAAGACAACTTTAACAAAAAAGAATCATAAATTAAAGGGTTTATTCATATACGAGCATTCGGTTGATTCACTTTAAATTCGTTGATTTATGACAATCATAATTTTGTATGCTGGAAAGGTGTTTGAAACAACTTTATCAAAATTATCCAAGTTCCTCTTGATTGCGGGTTTCTTAGAATTAGACGCGTGTGATTTTGTTTATAAAGTTTTTTAATCAAAAAAAAAAAAAAACTGTATTTATCACCAAGACGAGATGTACATTTTTAATTAGGTGACCGACGGCGTTCAATTCACATTTAATATAAATAGTTACATTTTAGGATAACAATTGAAACTGAATACACAAAAATATCAAGACGATATACAAAAAATGGTATTCACGACATTTCAAAGTACAAAAAAAAAAATAAAAATAAGACGAGACCAGAAGATTCTATTGTTTTCTTAATTTCTTGTAATTTTCTTACGTTTTTTTTTTTAACATGCATATTATCTAAAACACTGTGCTATGTAGCTATATACAATATGCATATAAACGACGTGCGAAAATATACCTGACAAGTGAAGAACATCTTTTCGGTAAACCGACAACATGAACATTTTATTTTTATGTTCTGTACTTTTCTTATATAGGTGCGCGCAAAGCCAAATAAGGCAACAAAAAATTTTCAGCAGCAAATAGTTTCCAAATTGATAAAATATATACAACACAGAAGGTAAAACACAGAATCACATATCTGTGCGAGATAATTTCGTGCAGTTTGTGAATTAAGATAAACACTATATATTCGTGTGTTGTGTGTGTGTCTCTAGATAATTTCCTTCTAAGCAAAAAAGGCACAAGAAAATGTTTACGTATAATTACGTGTCTGGAGACGTGGTAAAGTGTTGACAGTGAATTATTTATGTGCTGTGGTATAGTGTTTAATATCTTGAAATTTTGATGCGTTTAACATTATATGGCCGCAGGTGACAGTTATAAATATTATGTGTTATTTAAAAACATGCTATATACCACAAAGGTAACTATTATGACCATGCCAAATACAAAGTATTTTTGTTATGAATTTATGCAAAACCAGAGCGCGCATGAATAAAATTAAATAAATTAAATTTGTACCGAAAATTATTTAGTTGAGTTAATTTTTATGAATTTATAATTATTGATGTACATTTTTATTTATTTAAAAACATTTTAATATCCGAATTAATATTCAAATGGTATAATGTCACAATTTCAAAAATAATCTGTAAATGAATTCTAAATAAATCAAAATTAGTAAGTGAAGCTGTGCGTGTAATTAGCAAACTTTTGTAATTAATTTTGGGACGAAATTTAGTAGTGACAGTCTATGCAAACCGCTGGGGTTTCGACACAAATAAACGAGAAAATTTTTGTAAACGAACTACGCGAAGGTTATAATTAAAATAAGAAGCCTTTATGTACATACGAACCAGTTGTCGGTTGCAAATTTGTGTAGATAGACAGGTGATCAATATATGTTGAATTGAATTTATGCCAATAATTTTTTTATTTACAGACTATGAGTCTGATAATGTTAGTTACATATACTATATATTAGATAATTAAGCAAACATTAATATAACTAGCAGGTTTTCTACAAATTGAAATGTATTTTATGTATATCTTACTACCTGACCCGGCGAACTTCGTACCACCTTAGAATCAATGTGTTAACTTATTAGGTGAATTGAATTCAGTTGTTTATTAAGATACAATGAATACTCTGTATGTATTTTAATTAAATTGAAATGAATGTAATTCACGTGGCAGCAAGGCATTTGCTTTATTGAAGTGAATCGAAATGATTCCTGTAGCATTGTTGCACTATTTTCTGTTAAACTATTTGCTGGATGGGTCGATTCCCTTCATTAAAGCACCTTGTGATATACGACATTTTTCGTTTCGTTGTCAGTTGCAAGCACGAACAAAGCAGATGGTTTGCCGACACGTGAACAAGCTACGTATACAAGTGACCGTGAGAGAAACATTCATTTTCTAGATTCAGGCCACAAACACTCAAAGATTGGTCTTGTGATTTGTTGATCGTCATGGCGAATGCAAGACGAATCGGAAATTGAATTCGTTCAAACTCGAATGGCATATCGGTTGGGATTATAGGAATTCTCGGGATGACTTCCTCACCTTTGAAATTTCCTTCGAATCTCGTCGCGTCGAGTGAATCATATTGCCCATGAGTTTTCTCACCACCAAACGCGTTCCGTTACATAGTTTTGGTTGGTTCAGATTTCGAAACATGATGACTACCGAATCAACCTTCAGTTGTAAGTTGTGTGGTGGCAAGCCAGGCAGATCCAATGAGTTTAAAAATTCGGTTGGATAGTTGGTTGCTTTGTCTTCGTTTGTTGCACATTCGACAGATTTCGAAGAAAGCAGTTGACCAACGATTTGATTTTGAATAGTAAAGCTTAAGTGATCCACATCTTTGTTCTTTGCCGCAAGAATTACTCGTTCACTCAATTAATTGTGATTTTTGTGGTTATAGCAATTATAGGTTTTTGTTGATGACTTTGTCCTCCGTTGAGATGAAATTGCAAAAATTCGGCGGAAACGAAATCAATCCGTTCG
Source organism: Tipula helvola (assembly GCA_963556165.1). NCBI lineage: Eukaryota > Metazoa > Arthropoda > Insecta > Diptera > Tipulidae > Tipula > Tipula helvola. The sequence continues at coordinate 309,727,286 of OY744481.1, forward strand.
ATTCGTCGCTAGGAACACGGCCATTATCAATAGTCAGAAATTGTTTGGAGAAATCTTCGGCAGATTAATCATTTAGCAATGCAACTCGCATGTTTGTTGTCAGCTGAAGTTTTTTCACATAGCGCCACAAAGTCGATGATTTGAGGCAAGCGTTTATTTCATCGGCAGCGGTCGATCTAGAAATGACTGGTAGTGTTTTAGGGGAATCGCCAGACAATAGAATCAATGGGCGCTTTCAGATCAGCAAACTGTTGGCATCATGTTTAGTGAAATCATTGCTAATTTGATTTGAATTACTAATAAAGTTCTTAAATTTCATAGCGTTGGCCATGATTTTATTCAACATGTTGCCAACTGTTTGGAGCTCTGAAAGCGCCCATTGTGCCTACATAAACGTCTTGAGTCATAGCGTATATCTTTCATAGTTCGATTGAGTGCTTCCAATGCGCGTTTGTGCGCCATTGTGCATTCATCCCAGATGATGATTTTACTTGCAACCAAAAATTTACCATTGCCGGGTGTTTCGCAATGTTGAATGTCGGATTTTCAGTCGTTTGAAGGTTTAACGGCACTTTCAACACTGAATGAGCCGTTCAGCATCTTTTTAGTAACGTGGCCGCTATCCCAGAGTAAGCAACTGCTACAGAAATTTCGGATCTCGCATGAATAGTGCCAAAATCAATGACATGAGGAATGTTTTCTCAGTTCCACCGGACGCATCGACATCGAGGAAAAATAAGCCACCAGTTCCATCATCAATTGCCTTCATTAGCCTATCGTACACTTCCTTCTGTTGGGGGTTCAACAGTGATACATTCGTTTGAACTGATTGGCTCAATGCATCTCCATCGTATTTACGTTCACTTTCCAATTCTCGATTGAAAGCGTCGTTCATTCCACAATATGGCGTTGGCATTCCTAACTTGACTAACAAACTACTACACATGAGGTAACACATGTCTGCGATTAAAAGCAAAGCCTGGTTATGTATCTCCTCATTCACCTCGATATCGAGATTCCCTGAGCTGACACGAATTCGATGTAAAATGTCTTCTGATATATCATCCTTGTACTTGTTCCACAGTTTACGTGTACTCGATGCATGGGAGCATGTCGAAACAATGATAGCAAATAATGTTTGTATCTGACTGGGCGATGCAAAAACAATTGCTTCAGCAGTTGTCATGTCCCAATGAGTATAGTTTTCAAGCAAATTGAGCTGTTGACATGCAGCACGAAATGTTGGGCACACTACACCATTGACACTTCGAGGTGATTCAAATGATGTCGGCTCACGAACATTCACCAGCAACAACCACAAGTATTAGCATTCGTCATTCTTCGGATGAACTATTGTATGTTAATGCGACCAAGAGCATCAGTTGAAAGCACATCCGGATAATCAGGAACCGCATCACCTTCCTTCCGACGCGACGTTCAAATTTCTTCGATAAGGCGTTCCAAGTGTAATAACGTGGCATCTCAGAGTAGAGCAACGTTCGTGCAAACAGATCACTTTGGCAAATCGAAAATAAACTGGTCATTATTGTCGCTGTAGGTGTTTCAGCACGTTGAGCAAAATTCACTGCGTTGAAATAAACTGGTTGACCATTCTCCAGATGCACCGCCAAATATACTACTACAATTACGATAATTCCGATATTCAAAAATGGTGACCGCAACCGTAAAGACAACTATACGCCTATTGCTCTCCAGCCAGTGATTCTGAAAGTGCTTGAAAAAGTAGT